>JAMRXY010000299.1:0-600000 GCA_024447195.1 Panagrolaimus sp. LJ2414 | reverse complement strand
TTTTTGTTGTTTCATTAAAGCTTTGATTTGTTGAATTTGAACTATCATTAAGAGTTCTACAAATACATGATTTTAAGAAAGGCATTTAATGCAAAAAATTTACCTATCACTTTCAGTGCAACTTGTTATACCTCTATCTCCAATTACCGTATCATCATCAACAAATGTTTCAACATTAGAAAATACTGAAGATTTTCGAATACCTACACCTACCGTATTCGAAGATACAGTAGAATCTTGAACACTATCAATTTCATCATCATCAGAATCTACTGGAGTAGAAGAAACTAATATATCAAAGATCATATTCAAATATAATTTTCGTTTATCAGCTTCAAATAAATTGACAACTTCCAAAATAGTTTCTTGAATTTCTTTAAATCCAGGAATGTGAAGTTTTATTTCTTTGAGAATTGGAATATAAAAATTATTCTTGAAAAGATTATCTTCTGTGGATGGATCATTTTTTGGTGGAGGAGTAATATTTGGATACTGTAAATTATAAAGAAATTTAATGTGATCCGAAATAAATAAAAGTTAAAACTTACTTTAGCTTTAGTAATTGCTTCAAAAACTTGATCACAAAGTTCTTTCGATGAAAAAATTACCATAAAATTTTTGTTTGTTTTTCCCTCATCAATAACACAGAGGGCATTCTAAAAAAATTAATTTCAAGACTGTGCAGAACAATTAAAAACTTACTTCTTGTTGAATAAAAATTCTGTTATAAGTTGACACCACTTCTGTTGACCCTGAAAATATTTTTAATATTAATTCATTAAAATATTTATCAATTACATTTGATAGTTGAATTCGTTGTTAAAATCAAACATTGTGCAGCAGCATTAATTTCGACATTGCTGCAAGGACCAAAATATAGAATCTTCTTTTCTTTATTCAATGCAATTAACTTTGTTCTTGGCTTTGAAATCTAAAAATTTAAATATTAACAAGATTTCTTAAAAATAATAATTTTATTACCAAATTTGTTGCTAAAGGTTCAGCAGAGCCACTCATATTTGATAGTGTAAGAATAAAAAAAAAATAGTTGTTTTTTGCCACAAACAGTTGTAATTTTTTCTGATGAAATGAAAAATTGACCACAAAAATTTAAAATATCAATAAATCATAAAAAATCAAATAAAGATAAAATCATTAAAAAGAACGTTAAATTTAATAAAAAAAGACGGGTGGCAGATGTCCTTGGTAAAATTTTGCGACTAATTATGTGTGAAAAAAGTTTTTTACCACTGCTGTTTTTTTGTTGCATTTTTTGTCCGTAAAAAAAAGGCGAATAAATAAAGAATCTCGAAACACCATCACAAAAAAGTCATTAATCTAAATTTATGATTAAGGTAAGAGAAAAAACCGTTAAAAAACTATCAATGGACCTAATTCGATGTTAAAAAAAACACAAAGATATATAGTCTTTTTGGGTTTTTTTAAATAAATGATTTTTCAAAATTTACAAAGAATAAAAACATTAATCTTTGTTAAAAAAAAGCAAAATATTGGTCATACACTGAAAAAAAAAACCGGTGATAAAAAAACTTTCACCGGTAATTTATCGGTTATGAATTCGTCACTAACTGTGTCGCAACTAGTGTTGTACATTTCCCCGGAAGTGCTATTTTGTAAATTTAAAATTACAGTACCCAAAAATGTTAAACCTTGAATTTTTAACATAAATTAAGACACTTATATATTTTTAAATGGTTTTTAAAGCAAAGATGAACTTCTTTTTACTAAAATACTTAATTTTTAACAATTTTTCTCCTTATAAAGAGAAAAATTATGGGGAATGGAAAGCAAAAATTGGGGAATTTCCCAGAGATTTCCCCGGGGAATCTCCTGGGAAAGGGAATTGACCCTAGTCGCAACTGTGATGAATTTGTTATCGATCTTTTTCTTTCAGTATACTGTAACTAACTTCAAACATTAGTTTTACAACATTTCTTTTGTTGTTTCGAAATGGATTTTAATACATTTTTAGGCGGCAAAAAACTTTATGTTTTAGAAAATGTGAAGTTTCTCAAAAACGGTTTATCCAGATAGTTTTGAGAGTGAGACTCAAGCAAAATCTCAAATTGACTTTAAAAGCGGCAAAGATCAAAAGACCAAATTTAACGAAACTAAAAATATCGAAAAGAAAATTGGCAACAGATTTGGACAATCTCGAATCAAAATCGTTAAAACAAAAAAAAACATGGAAAACATATTTATTTGGTCAACAAGAAATTAACAAATAAAAAAAGTATTTCATCTAAAAATAAAAATTGTAAATTCATAAGAAGGTTACTGTAATTCTTGGTGTCGATATATTCAAGGAAACTTTTTTGGTTGACAGAGATGTTCATTTGCACTGAGTACGACGATATCTCCATTATTTCCATTATCTTTACTTTTGATAAATTTTGCACCAACATAATAATTATGTTTTGTCCTGCATTCTGAGCAGCGATAATGTTGCTCTAATTTGTTTATTATACTATAGTGATGGCATAAGCAGCTTCTATCACTTTCATTAAAGATAATCAATTTTCGGGAAATTCTGTCATTGTACATTTTATCCACAAATTGAAAATTTGTTGACTTTATTATTTTTTTGATGACTCCAGGTTTAAGTCCTCCACAAAGACTAAAAATTAAAATTAAATTTCAAAAACTATGAAATTTCCTTACTTCTTTTTATCCATTTCACTAATATCCAAATTCATATTTTTATTGACAAAATAATTTTGTGGAACATATTTTACAGGTTCACAAATATGCTGAATCTCTGTGCCAAAAATGAATTCAATTTTGCCATTTTGAGCAGAAATAATTTTAATAATTGTCATACAGCTTTTACTAGCACACTTTTTACACATATGCCATTTTTTTGTTGTACTGTAATAAAATTCGTAACATTCTTTCTTTTCTTTGGAAGTAAAAATGAGTAATCGCTTTCGGACAGCACCTTGGCTAAAGCATTCAACGAATTGATAGTCTGCAGAAATAATATTCATCTGCTTATATGTAGTAATTGATTGTGTTGATTTCTTTGTAACTGATAATTCTGTTTTCATTTCAGCATTTTCGGTTAATTTTTTTTCAACATAATTTGGACGTGAACGTTTTCGAAAACCATAACTACTATTTGTTGTATCATTCAAGCTTTGACTAGACATGGCAACGGGCCGATTTTTTCGAAGCCCGGCCCGGCCCGTGAAAAAAAAGCCCGGCTCGGCCCGTAGCGGGGCTTGGCGGGCCGGGCTTTTGCATATTTTTTTCAAAATTTTCTTATTACTGTTTTTCGAACCGATGAACGAAAAAAATTATTTCAATGAATGAAAACATAAAAATATTGCAGTTTTAGATGAAATTGTTGTATTATGGGGGGTTTCTTTCTTGTAAAATGAGCTTTAGTTTCTTATTTATGTATTTCGTAATCGTTGTTGTCTTTATTTAAAATTGTCTATGATTCACCTTTGTTTCTCTTTTCATTGTGTCTTTTTCGTGGGAAAAGAAGCGCCAGTTTTGGTGCCAGTCGACGACTGACTTGCGCAATGTTGTGCAATCACTCTCTATGGCTCGTGTCTCTTTCTCTTTTCTGTGTCTTTCTTAAATGCCAGGAGGGGCAGCTGGCGGGAAGTTTTGCGCAGACAGCTCCTGATCTCTTTGTGCATATTCATTTGCCAAGGAATAGATCGAGCGGGGCGGAGTCGATCTGGCCGTCGCTTTTGGGTTGCGCTGGTCCTTTAAAAGGAGCTCCAGTTCGATAGAACTTCTTTCAGTTGGGTTCGGGCATTCAGTCATTCGAGCAGTCGTTTGTCAGTGAATCAGTCGGTTGTTTATTTGTTGTAAAAGTTGTTGTTGAATTGGAAATAAAAGGTTGAATTTATATTATTCAAGTTTTTGAAATCAAAGTTAACTTAAAGGGCAACCACTCGAGGGACACCGGGAAATACAACAGAAATCTTTTAAAAAATTAAGAAACTACAGACGATTTTTTTTATTTTAAATCTCCCAAAAAAGTGAATTTTTTCTAAAAAATAATGCCTTTCTCGAATTTTAAAAGCCCGTGGGCCTGTTTTCAAAAGCCCGGCCCGGCCCGTAGAAATTAAGGCCTGGCCAGGCCCGGGCCCGCTTCGGGCTTTTTCATTTGAGGCCCGGCCCGTTGCCATGCTTAGCTTTGACTAGTTGAATTTAAACTACCACTATTTAGAGTTCTAACATTTTATGCTTTAAATTGGCATGGCCGAGGGACGACTAGTCCCGCCAGGTCCCGGTCCCGTCCCTTTGGGGGGACGGGATTCGATTTTTTCGGATTGAAAAAAATTTGCAAAGGGGGTACCAAGGCAAATTTGAGAAAAAACGTCTCGTCCCGCCCCGGGACGGGACTTGAAAAATGGTCCCTCGGCCATGCCTATTTAAGAAGCTATACACACAAAAATACCTACCCATCATTTTTAGCGCTAATTAATGTATCTGCATTATCATCCGGATGATCATCCTCATTTGCAGAAAAAATATTTGGTAAGATTCGACAAATTGAATATGAATGGATTTCATTGTTTGAAGTAGTTGAAGTCGAAGGCAGAGGTGTTTTTACTGTTGATGTTGACATATCAGCTGCCATTTCATCAGATTCAAATGATTCCATTTCATCAAAATTTGGACATGAACGCTTTCGATTACCGTAACTACTTTTTGTTGTTTCATTCAAGCTTGAAAAATCTGATTTTAAGAAAGACATTTAATGCAAAAAGTTTACCTATCATTTTCAATGCAAACTGTTACATCTTCAACTCCAATTTTCGTTTCATCATCATCATTCAATGTTTCAACATTAGAAAGTACTAAAGATTTTTGAACACCTACACCTACCGTATTCGAAGATACAGTAGAATCTTGAACACCATCAATTTCAGTTTCATTATCAGAATCAACTGTATTGGAAACTAATATATCAAAGATTATATTCATATATGATTTTCGTTTATCATCTTCAAGTAAATTGACAACTTCCAAAATAGTTTCTTGAATTTCTTTAAATCCAGGAATTTGTTGTTTGATTTCTTTCAAAATTGGAATATAAAAATTAATTTTGAATAGATAATCATCGGCAGATGGATCATTCTTTGGTGGTGGAGTAATGTTTGGATACTGTAAATTATTTGTTAGACTGTATTACAAAGGATTTGCTAGGCATAGTTTTTCTACAGCATGCTGAACTTTTCCCAAATATAAATTTTTTAATGTTGCATTTTATGTAACAAATTGTAAATTTGATCTATAAATTAAAGCAACTCACTTTAGCAGAAATTATTGCTTCAAAAATACGATCACAAAATTCTTTTGATGGAAAAATTATCATAAAATCCTTGTTTGTTTTTCCTTCATCAATAACACAAAGGGCATTCTAAAAAAATTGGTAATTATTCTTGAGATTTGTGACTTGGAATTATCCAGATCTGACGTCAGTCAAAAAATTAAACCTCCAGCAATTTTTTCTTTGATCTTTGCCGCTTTTTAAAAAGAGCGTCTCCCATCTTTAAAACTGCAGACGTCCTATTCAGACAAGCTCAAAACTTACTGCTTTTTGAATAAAAATTCTGTTGAAAGTTGCTGCCATTTCTTTCAAACCTAAAAATAATATTAATATTACAAAATTTATTAAAATATTTATCAATTACTTTTGACAGTTGAATTTGTTGTTAAAATCAAACATCTTGCATCTGCATTAATTTCAGCAATATTGCAAGGACCAAAATATCGAATTTTCTTTTCTGTATCAAATGCTATAAGTTGTGTTTTTGGCTTTGAAATCTAAAAATCTAAATATTAACAGTTTTCTTAAAAATAATAAATTTTATTACCAAATTTGTTGTTAAAGGTCCAACAAAGCCACTCATACTTGACATTTGATCTAAAAAGACACAAAAAAAAGAGAATTACTGTAGTTTTTTGTGATGAACTGAAGAATTTCCAAAAATTTAAAAAATGCATGGTTGGATTTTTTTTCGCACCCAACAAATCATAAAAGATTAAATAGAGATAAAATCTTGAAAAACGGCGTTCCCTTTGAAAACAATGGACGCGTGGCAAAAGTCATTGTTGCAATTTTGCGACTGATTTTGGGAAGAGAAAAATTTATTTAATGCTGTTCTTTTTTGTTGTATTTTTTCTCGGTAAAAAAAGGCGAATAAATGAAGTACAGGGTGATTCAAGAAAAAGTCCGATTAAAGAATGACTATAACTTTTTAAATTTTTAAGTTTAGAAAAAATTGATAGTACCATTCGACTCAGCATTGGTTGCCATTTTTAATTATCTAAAAAAATTTAAAAAATAAAAACTTTTTTTTTCGAATTTCACGTACTCCCCCCTGTGGAAAAAAATCGTTTTTAGATCTGTTTCACCTTTTTTCACTTTTTTTTTCATTCACTTTCTTCGAAAACAAAGAATATGCAAAATTTCCTATTGTTAAAACATACTGAATGATAAAAAAGTGAAACAGATCTAAAAACGATTTTTTTCCACAGGGGGGAGTACGTGAAATTCGAAAAAAAAAGTTTTTATTTTTTAAATTTTTTTAGATAATTAAAAATGGCAACCAATGCTGAGTCGAATGGTACTATCAATTTTTTCTAAACTTAAAAATTTAAAAAGTTATAGTCATTCTTTAATCGGACTTTTTCTTGAATCACCCTGTACATTTCAAAACATCATCATCAAAAAAGTCATCCATCTAAATTTATGATTAATGAAAGAAAAAACCGTCAGAAAACAAAAAATGGATGAAAAAATACAGTCTTTTTGTGTTTTTTAAATATCATATTTGTTTACGAAAATTAACAAGAAATAAAAATCACATGTTGAAAAAAACAGAACAGTGGTCATACTGTAACTATCTTCAAAGAGCAGTTTTACAACGTTTTTTATTGTTTTGAATAGGGTTGTCATGGGGTGGCGCGCCTGGGCGCAGAGGTGTTGTCGTCCGGGCGCGCCCGATGGTTGCGCCCGGTCCAAAATCCAAATGATGGAAATTTTTTCCGAAAAATTGACAAAACAACAAATTATTTCCTTATATAATTTTCATTTTTAAGTCAAAAAACGATAAGTTGAACAATTAGCTATGTTGTCTTTAATTTTTAGCATGTGTTACAGTATTCTGAGGATACTGTAACACATGTAATTTAAGAAATTCACGTTTTTTTATCTTTAAAAATTAGTAACGACAAAAATAATTAAATTCATGCTTAAATAATGCTATTTATATCTAAAATATCCCTTTTTGGCATTTTTATACTGTACATATTAGTAAATTTGAATTTTGAGGTCACGGGCGCGCCCGGGCGGGCGCGCCCACCTTTTTCGGAAAATCGGGCGCGCCAGCAACCCTAGTTTTGAAATAGAAAATACAAATAACAATTTTACAGATTGTGCAAAGTTCTTAAAAATGAACGATAATCGTTAAATTTGAGTTATGTTTGAATAAGCTCGAAGAAGCTTTTATTCACAACTTTTGTTCTGGTGATTAATTTTGGTAATTTCTTCTACATTGTTTTTTTTGTAAATTTTTGAAATTAAATATTATTTTATTCAAATTATCAACAGTTTTTTTTAAAATATCAATTCCTTGCAAAAAACCAACTCCAAAAAGAAGCGACAAAAAGTACTTGAAGCAGAAATGTTTGTTTTTTTTTTCAGTTTCATCAATTTTTGAGTTGAACGGATTAAATTTAACAAAAAAAAAGTTTTGGGTATATGACTGACCTCCCGCAAGACCTCTGCAGGAAACTAAAAGATTTTCAAAACATTGAAAAAAAGGATAGATAGAAGCGGAACCGGATCAGATTTAAAAATATATATATAAAAGTTGTCTCAAAATGAAAAAAAAACATCATCGAAGAAGGAAAAGCAAAAAAAAAAACTTACCTGAACTGAACTTATTGGAAAAAAAGAAAGAAAAAAAAGTAACAAAAACCTTTAAAAAAATATGAGTAAGAAAAACTCTTACTTCAAAAAAAAAAAGAAGGGAATACTTCTTTTTTTTTGGAAAAAAGGATTTTGAGATAAACGGAAGAAGCATACCGGTTTCAAAAAATTCGAGAATTGCAAGAAAGCAAAAAAAAATACAGGAAAATTTTTAAGGGTTATTTTGACAATAAAATAAATCTTTTCCTTCCTTTTTTTTCAGACAGGTAAAATAATTGAATTGAAGGATGGCGGGTTTTCATGGAAGTGGAAATTTTTGTCTGTTACTTTTTTTTATTTTAGGAGTTTTAGGTTGAAGGAAATCAAGATATAGTTTTGGTAAATTAAGGTTTGAAATGTTTTTGAAAGTGTACGGTAGTTATTATTTAATAGTGTTAGATTCTAAAGTTTTGATTGTCTTTTCCTTCCAAAAATTAGCAGTTTTGAGTTCCAACTTTGGCGTTTTTAAGTTTTAAAAGGACAAAATTAGTTATTTTTTTAACACTTTCAAGGACGCCACCGGCATTTTATTTCGTAGGGGACAAAAACCATTTCGACGGGTGCCGCCTTTGATCTTTTGCCGATGGTAATAAAATTAAAGGATTTTTACGATTTCAGAAGGGGGCATGGGCCCATTGTTTACCATTTTGTTGACGTCCCTTAACTTTTTTAAAGCCTTAATTTTGGTCATTTTAAAAGCTTTTTACACTTTAATTTTTCATTCATTTTTCATTTTCGTGTTTTTGTGTTTTGTTTCGTTCAATCCTTTTTTTACGTTTTTTTCGTATTTGCTTAAACGAAGCGTTTCAATTAACGTTCTTTAAAAAAAGAAAATGCAACCGAAAACATTTGTGTAATCCTTTCTTTTTCGGAGGAGGATAATGAATGACCATTGCGAAATAACGTGATTTTCGCTTTAAACTGTTAATAATTTTTGTTATAATAACATCTAGTACATATTTAACAAAAAGTAATGATTTGAATATTCGTTCGAAAATGTTATAGAATTAGTTATTTTTTTCAAAAAATACAATTTTTAAGGTATTATGTGTTTATGATGCAATCTAACTTCTAAAGCAACGAAGTCAAAATTTGCATAATCACCATTTCGTCAGATTTTTTCTTTTGATCTTTGCCGCTTTTAAGATGAGTGTCAGATTTTGGCTTCTGATTCTTCAAATTACTGATGTTAAATCTGGACAGTCTCCAATTAACTAATTTTAGTTTAGTTAAACCCTGTTTGGGTTGCTTTTCTCAATTTTTTGAACTAACGCGTTAAGTTTATTGTTTGTTTTTTGTAAAGTTCAAAATAGTTTTTTTACGTGACAAAAAATTGCTATCAAATTTCAGCCAAGTTTTTTACATTCTCACCACCGTTCCTTTTCCTTCCTTTTTTATTTTGCGCACTTAAAAAAAGCTAAAAGAAGACCAAAAAGTTATTTGCAAACTTTTTTTTGATCCCAAAAAACAAAAAAGATTTCTGTTGAAACCGTTCAAACAAATTTTGCTGTTTTTTTGTTACAAAAAAATGTGTCAAGAAAAGTGTCAAAAAAGAGAGAGAGAAATTTATCTCATTTAAGCCATGCTTTATCTTCTTTTTTTCCTATTATTTTCATTGTTTCCAAAATAGTTTTTTTTGACATTCAAAAAAAAGAAATGGAAGGAAATTTGAGATGCAATAATAATAAAAAAAAGAGAAGCAATAATGAAATTTATATAAGTACATCAAATATATTATCGCGGTAACTGTAACAACAACACAATGGGACCACTTGAAAAAAATAAATATAAAAATTTGACGGCTATTGAAGATTTATAAAAAAAAAGAATGAAAGATATCCAAAAAAGAAGAAAAAACTTTCATGAGACGAAATTGAAGCCCTTTTTTGGGATATTGAGAGATTTTTTTCTTTTGATACTTGTTTTTTTTCGTTTAATCGGAAAAAAGGTGTCATGGAATATCTTTGTTATTTAGAAATTTGTCGGGGTTGACACCTTCAAGTGAGATGATGATGGAGAGGATACTGTAGGTTTTGATAAAAAAGGGTAATTTTTTTAGTTGAAGTTATTCAAAATTTTAATTTGTAGACCTTCGATTTTGAGATTGTGAAATATGCAAATTTTTCTTTGTGATTGCTCTGATCTTACGTAGAGCTTTTTTCGAGATTTTAAACATCCTCTGGCAGTTTTTTCTTTGATCTTTGCCGCATTGAAAGGAGCTTCGGATTTTGAATCATCCTTTCCAACGTTTAAAACTGCTGATTTCAAATCTGGACAATTCCAAAAAATTTTGAATTTTCAAGCTCGTTTTTTTCATCGGAATTTAGGATGAAATTTTCTGCTTTTTCTATATTTAAAAACTTCGAGTTATTTTTAACATTTTTAGGTTTTAATAAGATCGTTAAAATAAATGGTTTTATTTGTGAAAAATTTGCATATCTAAAAATTGTAAAAACTTGTTTCAACAATAACAGTTCTTTTAAAAACCACATCAAAAGGTAAAGCTTCTGTATTTTTTTGCAAACAAAATAATCATTTTTTTCTTTCTGCAGAAAAAAGTTTGATTTTAATGAACTCCATCAAAAATGTCTTTTTTTCTAATCTTTTGTTAATCAAAAAGCTAAAATTAATTAATGAACACTTTTTTTTCTTCCTTCGATTAAAATCCAAATTTAGTAAATCAACTTTTTATTGCTGCTTTTTTTGCTTTCAATTGTTTCAAATTTGTCTACAAAAAAACTGTTCATTAGCTTTTTTGCACATTTTTTTGGACAAAAACCAATTAAAAGAAAGCTTTCAAAAAATTTGATTGTGTCTTTAATCCATTGTTTTTGGGAGAGGATTACAAAAACGCTTTTTTAAATTTCTTTATGTGGGAGCTAACGTTCTTTGTTTTAATCATTTTTTTTCGATTTTTCTGATTTTTTGCGATCCTTTTTTTGTTGGTGGTTTCTTCTCATGCTCGAAAAAAGGAAGACATAAAATTTTGAAGCAAAAAAAGGTACTATTATTTGGGATCAACAAAGAAAAAGCCTTCTGGTCTTCTTTTTAGTTTTTGTTCGTCTATCACTATCTTTCCCTCGGGGGTGCTGCTTATTTCAGTTTCGGGAAAATCGAAGGCTAACAGGGTGAGTTCATCAGATGGACATTATTAGTAGTTCGGAGGTCGGGACATTGTAAGTTTTCATCCTGGACATTTTCCAGCTATTGTTCATCTATCACCACGGATGGACAACAATGATTACTCACAAAATTGTTATGTGAGTAATCATTGTTCGTCATGTGTCGAAACTATTTTTCGTGGTTAGACAAACACTGGGTACAAACTAGCCATCATCATCAACAACAGCAGCATGACCCCTCAGGGGGTGGACAACGAAAGAAGTCGGACACAAATTAGTGTCCATAAAAGTAACAAAATGGTTTTTGTTTGTCTTTATCGAAGGAAAGAATTTTCGGGATCAACGAAAAAGTGAGAGATCAATGGATACAAAAGAGAGACAACCCTAAGGGAATGTCTTTGCTTGTCTTGCTTGCTTGCTTGCTTGATTGTCGGAAAAACTTTTTTTATTCTTTTAATTTTTGTTGATCCCTAAAAAAGGAGGTGGAAAGAATAGTAAGGTAGTGTCCTCCGAGAATGTATATTATTTTTGTTGCTGTTCTTCTTCGAGATTATTGTATATATTGTAAAAAAGAAACGGGAGGCTAAAAAGCTGCGATTTTGCTTCTTTTTTGTCTCCGTCCGGTCACTTACTTACCCTCCTTCTTCTTTCATTCTTTAACAAAAAAAAGAACTAAAAGCAACCATCAAAAGAAATAAATGAAGTTTAAACGATTCTTGAAAGTCAGTAGTTAAAGTATATCTCTTTTTTTTCAACTCTCTTTCAGAAATATCTCTGGGAGTAGAGCAAAAAAGAAAGAAATCTTGAGGACTTTTTAAGAGAGAAAATCCATTTTATCCCTTTAGAGAAAAAAGGCCTTCTTCACCTTTAGAAATCCATTTTGGAATAATCTATCTTTTTTTTAAAAATAAAATCAAAAAAATACTTCAAAAAGCGTGAATATTATTTTTTGAGTGCATCTTTTTAATTATGCTTTTTTTGTTTTAAACTTTTTTTAATTTTTAATTTGGAGTTTGATACTAATTAAAAAATGGATTTCATGAATCCTTTATAGTTTTTCTTTCTTGTCCTTGTTGCCTCCTTGAAAATTGTGAACTTTTAAATACATTTTTGTTTGTTTGTTTATTTTTGGTGGCCATTTTTTGGACATTCTTTTATTGTATTTGTTTGTTTCTTCAAAAATTTCAAAGTTTGCTTTTGATAATCAAATATTTGCTTTGAAATTATTTTTCAATTTTATATTACAGTAGTTTTAATTAAATCATAAAAATCTTTGATCTTTTATCGCCGTCGGCATAAGATCAAAGGCTCGGTTTTTTTCTGATGCCTAGATTGCTTAAGATATTAAGTAACTGTATTAAATTGGAAAAATTGTCATAGTTTATAAATTTTTTATATCAACTTATTTCTTAATTTGATTTCCTCGTTTTTTAATTTATCATGGATTTCATAGTTTTTTGTTGATCCAGTTTTATAATTTTTATAATTGAAACTGTCATCTTGTAAAAGCTACAAAAAGGATTACAGAATTGCTAGGAAATTTTGTTTTGAAATTATCCAGATTTTTATTGACACTTTAATGTTCCATGATGTATCCTTATTTATAAAAAGGCAACGCTATTCGGATTTTTAATCATAAATTTTTTCATTGATCTGTTGTTAATTTCTGAAAATGATATCGTGTTTCATTGTTTTAATAGTTCATTATTTTGCTGTTTAAATTTTTTGAAATTATTACTAATTTTCCCATTTTTTTCAGCTTATTTCTATTTTTGGGCTTACAAAAAGGGTAACACAAAAAACAATAATAAAGAAGCAGCTGCAATCATTGCATCTTCACAGCATTCCTCCCGCCGTGTAAGCGGTATGGAAACGCTGGATCGAGAAGATGCCGCATATCTTCGACTTGGAGGTGGTCCTGGAAATGGATCAGAACAATTTTATCATTTAGCTGGAGATAAATCAGATTGTACCCTTCCAGATAAACCTGATAATGGAATGAGGACAACGAGATTTGCAAGATCTGATGAAAATTCTAATAATCTTGGCTCAAGTAATGCTGATGAAAGTCAATCCGTTGCAACAGATGCTCGAGGATGGGATATTTTTAGGTTGTTGCCACCGAAAAATGATAATCTTGCCAAAGGTAAGGATTCTGGAATGATTTGGAAAAAGTAGTAGTAATTAGGGTGTTGAATTTGTGTTACTGTTAAAAAACGATAGTAATCAAAAAAGACAAATTTTTCAATTTTTTGTTATTAACAAAAAGAGAGTAATGAAAAATTTCAAAATTTGTTGATTCTGTGTTACTATCAAAAATGTGACAGTAATCAAAAACTGAAACTTTTAAAATTTTCGTTATTATTAAAAAAGAAAGTAAATAGAAGTACCCAACTTAAACATAATGTATTACTATCAAAAATGTGATAGTAATCAAAATTGACCAAGTTTACAATTTTTTATTACTCTCATTTTTGATAGTAACTCAAAATCAACAACTTTTGCAATTTTTTGTTACTATCACTTTTGTTTCATAACCAATGTCATCATTTCCAACTAAACCATATTTTTTAGGATTTTGGCATGATATGTCTTTACAAGTTCTTAAACTTTCAACATTTTTTGTATTATTTTTATTAACGCTGGGTAGTGCCGTTGTTGCAAAAAGTTCTTTCCTATTAATGATCAATGGAATTGGATGGGGAAATAAAAATATGAGTATTTGTGCAGATAAAATTCCTGGTAATTTTTTTTATTTATTTCCTTATAAAATTTATTTTTTGGGCGTTTGACAGCTTTTTTGTTTTTTTGATTGACATGTCTGAGTCAAAATAGTCCAATACTTTTTTTGTTAGCATACAAAAATAGCCAATGGCTACTTTTTTTTGTTTTAAAAAACAGACTTTTTTGCTTGCACTTTTCGAAAGAAGAAGAAAAAAATTGCGGACACTCTTGTTTTAAGCTAAAAAAAAGAAAAAAAATCGATTGTCCAAAAAATGGAAAGAAAAAAAGCTTACAAAAGCACTTACCTTTTTTGAAACAATAAAATATAGTTTAAAGTTACCATTAACAAAAGCTTGTCTTTTTGCAACTGTTTCAGAATCAAAAAAACTGATACCGAAAATAATCAGTAGTTGATATTAATATTTTTTTTGAAACTTTTTAAAAAATGTGTTACTCTCATTATAGTTATTAAAAGTGATAGTAAACAAAAAAGCTCAAATATGCAAATTTGTGTTACTTTACTTTAACAATTTCTAACCATCGAAAATGAATAATTGATAGTAACGTTTTTTTGAATCTTTTGAAAAAAATGGATTACTCTCATTGAAATTTATAAAAGTGATAGTAAACAAAAAAGCTCAAATATACAAATTTGTGTTACTGTACTTTTCTAATTGTTTTTGCATCAAGAATCTGAAACCGAAATCGATAATTAATAGTAATTTTTTTTGAATCTTTTTAAAAAATGTGTTACTTTCATTGAAATTTATAATAGTGATAGTAACAAAAAAGCTCAAATGAGCAAATTTGTGTTACTATACTTTTGCAATTTTTAACCTTCAAAAATAATTCTATCCAAATTTTAGAAGCGAAAACGAATACTGTATTTATTTCCAACAAACATGTTGCAAAATGGGTTTGGGCTGCTTTTATGTCCCTATGTGCCCCAGAACTACTATGCTTTATTCGATGCTTTCATCGGACCCTATTTCGAAATGTTAAACGACCAACAATTATTCAATTTTTAACAGTATTAATCATTGAATCTCTACATGCCTTTGGGGTTGGAATGCTTGTATTCAAAATTTTACCAGATTTTTCTGCTGAAACTGCTGCAATGTTGAGTAATGCTTTGTGTTTGGTGCCATCAATATTGAGTATTTTATCAAGAAGGGCAGAAAAATTAACGCTAATTTTGATTATTATTGATATCGCAGCAATTATTCCACAATCAAGTGGATTTTGGGCTTGGCCAGTTCTAGTTCCTGAAATTCGATCAAAAGCTTTACTAATTTGCATATCGTTAACGCTGATATCTTTGGCATGGTGGCAAAATTTTGTTCATTCTCAATCTTTCCTTCCACCAATTCGACAACTTGGAGCTTTTGCAAATCGGCTTAGTGAAAGAAGATCAAAAACTTATGTAATTGTATCACTTTGGAAATGTGTAATTTATTTAATTTGTTTATTCTTCTTTTTATCACCAAAAATTGGAACAGAAAATTTAATGCAACGTGATCCATTTGGAGAGAAGTTGATTACAATTACGGCATCAAATTTAAATTCAACTCAGATTAGTCATTTCATAAAAAGAATGCATGAATATGAAGATCCAGATTATGGAAAACAAGCACCTACTCGGGAAGTCAGTGAAGAAGAGGATGAAGAAGATTTGGAAAATTTGCCTATAACAGCAAAAAAACCATGGGATAATGATGAAGATGCAATTGATGCAGGAGAATATGAAAAGAATGACAAGGAAATAAAGAAGAAAAGAATGAAGCGGAAAGCGACGAAGACGAAGGTGGAAGAAGAGGAAGATGAAGAGGAGGCAATTTCAGCATATAATGTAAGTTTTGGAAGAAAATTTGCATAACTAATGGCAAATTTTGGATAGATTCGGCATACTTTTAACTCGTTACAACAAAGTTTGACTTTGACTTTTTACAAAATATTGAGAGTAAAATTTTTTCTGAAATTTTTGAAAAAATGTGTTACTCTCATTTAAGTTATTGAAAGTGAGAGTAAACGAAAATGTTCAAACAAATTTATGTTACTATACTTTTGTTAATTTTTAAACTTTGAAAACCAATAATTGATAGTAACAATTTTTTGATACTTTGGAAAAAGTGTGTTACTCTCATTGAAGTTATCAAAAGTGATAGTAAACAAAAGAGCTCAAATATGCAAATTTGTGTTACTATGCTTTTGCGGTTTTAAACCTCCAAAAATTAGAGTAAACGAAAATGTTCAAACAAATTTATGTTACTATACGAAAATGGATAAAATTTTTTAATTTCATTTTTGATCGTAAATGTTTAATTCTGCTTTGAAAATTATGCAAATTATTAATTTTTCTCTCTTTAAGGTTTATGAAGACTACGTCGAACTTAACCAATTCACCAGCCCTTACGACGCCATTTGGATTGCCCTTGTTCAAATCGGTTCAGTCATTATTTGCTATCATTCCTCAAAATTTGCATGTAAAGTTATGATGCAACGAATGGGTTTTGCTCTTCCTATTGCCTTGACCGTTCCTGTTACCGTATTCTTCCTTGCAACAACATGTGAACGCCGACAATCTGATGCCTGTCATATGACTTCAATCTTGACAAAAGAACTCTTTTGGCAATGTAATGCTCATCCCTCAGGGGTTTATAGTTGGGGATTTTGGAGTGAACCACAAACTTGGATTTGGCTTGCTTGGCTTGGCTCACAAATTTGGATTACAATTCATTTATGGACACCCAAGCATGAAAGACTCGCCAGAAGTGAAAAGCTGTTTATTCTGTCGTATTACAGTGCAATATTCGTTGATCAATCTTTGGCATTTAATCGAAGAAGAGATGACAAAGCAAAGATTAAAGCAGAAGTAAGTATTAGCTAATTTGCATAATTTGTTGCATCAGAGGTGGGAAATCCAACGGATCTGATTCATGAGTATATCCAATTAAAAGGATTTACAATATCTGTGGATCGGATTTATGATATCCGATGGGTCAAATTTACAATACCCGATTAATCGGATTTATGATATCTGACAAATCGGATATTTGGAATCAGAAGGATCGGATTTGTGGAACCCGAAGAATAGGATTTGTGATATCCTATTTTTAGAATTCATAATATCCGAATGATCAGACTCATAATATCTGATTATTGGGATTTATGATATCCGTTAGATCAGATATAACAAATATCCTGACATACCGAAATTAAATCCTCCTTTTTCAGTTCCAAGACCTTGAACTTGAAAGTGAAGACTCTTCCCAAACTTATGAAACAATTGGACATGGCCCTGGACAAATCCCAAAACCTCCACCTTCTGTTTGTTCCGCCTCATCATCAAAAATGGAATCTGGACTTATCCGGGATACTGCTTCTGCTGCTGATGCCATCACAAAAATTTATACATGTGCAACAATGTGGCATGAATCCCCACTTGAAATGACTTGCATGTTAAAATCAATTTTCCGAATGGATGAAGATCAATGCGCTCGACGGAATGCCCAAAAGTACCTAAAAGTTGTTGATCCAGATTATTATGAATTTGAAGCACATATCTTTTTTGATGATGCTTTTGATTTGAATGATTATGGGGAACCTGTGATAAACAAATTCGTCAAACAATTGTTGGAAAAAATGGATGAAGCTGCTTCAGCTGTTCATCAAACTCAAATGCGTTTAAAACAACCTAAAAAGTATTCAACACCTTATGGGGGTCGGATTAGTTATATCCTACCAGGAAAGAATCGTCTAACAATTCATCTCAAAAATAAAGATCAAATCCGACTTCGAAAAAGATGGTCCCAAGTTATGTATCTCTATTATCTTCTTGGATATAGACTAATGATGAAAGTTTCGGATCAAGCCAGAAAAGAGATTATCGCTGAAAATACTTTTATCTTAACCCTTGATGGAGATGTTGATTTTACGCCTCAATGTGTCCACCTTCTTGTAGATTTGATGAAAAAGAATCGTCGACTTGGTGCAGCATGTGGTCGGATTCATCCCCGAGGGTCAGGGTTGATGATATGGTATCAGAAATTTGAATATGCTGTAGGGCATTGGCTTCAAAAAGCTACTGAACATATGATTGGATGTGTGCTATGTTCTCCAGGATGTTTTTCCCTATTTCGATCATATGCTTTAATGGATGATAATGTTACCCGAAAATATGCATCTAAATCTGAACGACCAATTGATTATGTTCAATATGATCAAGGTGAAGATCGTTGGCTTTGTACCCTACTTCTTCAACGTGGATATCGAGTTGAATATTGTGCAGCTTCAGATGCATTGACTTTTGCTCCAGAAGGCTTTACAGAATTTTTCAATCAACGTCGAAGATGGATTCCATCAACGCTGGCGAATATTATGGATTTATTGAAGGATTACAGAAATGTCGTTTCTGTAAATGAATCAATTTCAATCTGGTACATTATTTACCAACTTGTCATGCTTATCTCATCTATCCTTGGTCCAGGTACAATTTTTCTCATGATTGTTGGAGCTATTTCTATCTCTTTCAATATTGATACCACCGTATCCCTTATCATTATTACAATTCCTATGCTAATTTTTTGTATTGTTTGTCTCATCTCAAAACCTGATAAACAAATGTTATGTGCACAAATTATTGGGGCCTTATTCGCCATGTTAATGACAGCTGTAATTGTTGGAACTTCCCTCCAAATTCAGAAGGATGGGATCATGTCTCCGCATTCAATATTCTTATTTGCAGTTATTGCAAGTTTTACAACAGCTGCCATTCTTCATCCCCTCGAATTTACATGCATCATCCCAGGAGTACTGTATTTCTTAGCTATCCCATGCATGTACATGCTTTTACCAATCTACAGTATCTGCAATTTGAATACTGTCACATGGGGAACACGTGAAGATCCTGCTGGTAAGTACTTCTACTAGGATTATAGTTTTCAATGACAGTATTGTACTTGTTTAATCCCCTCAGGGGGATTTTAAGATATACAAAATCTGTAGCCAAAATTGTAGTTAAATTTTCTTTTTTTGTGGTTGCTAAAATTATATCTTCAAAATGATACAAAAATAATAGTCAAAATGGAGGGACATAAGTTAATTAAGAAATTTTATTAAAAGTTTTTTTGGCCTATCTCGAAATTTTTTGTTTCCAAAAAGTACAAAAATTTGAGATGGCACTTTTATGACATCGATAAGAAGCTTTTTTTGAAGCAGTTTTGAAAACGAAATTTTTGTGATGATTTAATTTTTTTGGAGGATTCTAAAAAAGTAATGATATTTTTAAGCTAATTTTTATATCTTTTGATTTTCGAAAATACAAAAACAAAAGAAATGGCAAAAATCTTACAAATATAATTTTAAAAAATTTGTCACAAAAAATTAAAAACAGATTTGGCACGAGCAAGTCCAAATTTTTAAGCTGCTCGAGAAAAAATAAAATTTTTGATGCTTAATTTTTTGATAGCCTTAGGGGATTTTTATTTTGGTGATTGCAAATCGGGGTCTTATCAAATTTTATTTATCTCCAAAAAATAGAAAGATAATGATTAAAAAGCGATTTTGGCACCAAATAATTCATTCATGGCATTTTGGGGAGATTTGTCTTAAAGCATCTTACAATTGTTCACCTTTTCTGTTTTGATAGCCTTAGGGGATTTTCTTTTTTGCTGATAAATCAAAGCGGATTTTTATCAATCTTTAACACAAAAAAAATATGGCACAAAAACATAGGATAAAGATTAAAAAACAATTGATACAAATTAAATTTTATTATTATTTGAGCAAAAAGATTATTTTACATATTTTTTTTGATAGCCTTAAGATTTAAGGCTTATAATGCCCTTAGGGCTTTTTCTGTTAAAGAAAAAAATCTTTTGGAAAATCGGATATTTTTTATTACTGTTTTTATAAAATCTGCTCATAAAAAAAGATGATTAAAAACTGATTTGGCACAAAATATGAAAAAGAATAATAATATTCAAATCTCTTTGATTTATGGCATTTTTAAGATTTATTTTTCGGAAAGCGATTTAAAAAAAGGATATTTATTTTTTAAGTTGTTGCAAAGAGCAGGATTTTTATTAATTTTTCTGTTTTGGCAAATTTGAAAGCGGTTTAATAAAAATTTTTAAGCTTTTTTCATTTGACTAAAAGCTTCTCCTCTCCTCCTCCGCAAAAAAAGACATAATTGTTGTAAACATTTAAAAAAAAGATAAGATAAATAAGATTTGTCATAGAGTTTAAAGTGGGTGGCTTTATGGATAAACACATTTTTGGATCAAAAACCAAAACCACGTTTTTTGGCAAATTTTATCATCAAATAACTTGATTTTCTAAGCCTATGCCTTTAATTTGGGGCATCAGAAATTTGCATAAGAAATATTTAAGTAAGTTGGCGCTACTTGGTAATATGCAAATTTGGAAAACAATGGACAACAATATTTTTTAGAAAAAGACTGGGCCTAAACGTACAAAAATTTTGGGAAATTTTTTTTGACCCAAAGTTTTTTTTGCAAAATTACGATTTTTGCATGGACAAGATAAGGTCCACAGTTTTGAAAATTTGCATATTACATCAATGGGAATCACTTTTGACGTGTGCTAAAATCATCTGCAATAGGACACATTCTCAAAAAGGATTTTTAGAAGTTAGATAAACTATTGTTAAACCCAAACATTGTCCCTAAAAATTTGCATAAAAATAAAATCAACCATTTTCAGTTGCAAAAGCTGAAAACAATACCAAAGGAACCAAATTTGAACTTGTCGAAAATGGGCTTGGTGATGATGCTGAAGGTGATATTTCATTTGGATGTGGAAGTGCTTGTCGACTGCTATGTTGCCTAAAACCAAGCAAAATGGAAACCTCCCCACAAATTTGGAAGATTAATGAAGGCTTAAAAGAAATTACACGAAAACTAGAAAATCTTGAACGAAAAGCAAATGGTCAAAATCCGCTAAGTTGTCGATCGACAGGAATGCCCTCAGGGGGTTCAGATAAATGGAATGATATTGAAGAGGACGAACAAGCTGAACTTGATGATGATCGAGAAATGCGCCAACAATCTTTAGATGCAATGAAACATAAAAAATGGAAAAGAAATTCATCAGAAACTTGGTTATCCGATGTTTCCCTTCGACGAGCAGAACGAGATTATCTTGAAAATGAAGAAGAACAATTTTGGAATGATATGATTGAAAAATATCTTCATCCGATTGCTGTTGATCCAAAAGAACAAGAACGGATTAAAAAGGGATTAACGGATCTGAGGAATAAAGTTTGTTCAGCATTTTTCATGTTGAATGTTGTCTTTATTATTATTGTATTGGTGCTTCAAATGCAAAAAGATTGTTTACATATTGAATGGCCTTTAGGGCCCAAGTTTAATCATACAATTATCCCATGTAACAGTGATTCAAGACAAGAAATTTGGGTCATGACAAGACTACAGTTGGAACCTATTGGATTAGTGTTTTTGGTATTCTTCATGTCGATTTTAATTATTCAAGTAAGTTTTTGGGGTGGAAAAACTGGGTAATCAAAATTTCGAAGTCGAAAATCGAAATAACCAAATTTTTCGACATTTTATTAGCAGAGACATTAGCAGCAAAATGATTTCTGAGAGGGCACGAGAGGAAAATGCCCTCTCAAAAATCACAAAAATCCTTTGATCTCTTACCGCTCTCGGCAGAAGATCAAAGGCGGCCTGTCTCGAAATGGTTTCTGTCCCCTAAGGAAATAAATGCTGCTGAAGTCCTTGTTTTCAAAATTGAAACTTCGAAAATTAACAGTTTTTTCGAAGTAATTGAAATTTTAATTTCTGTTTATAAATTCTGACTTTCGATTCCACCGTAAAATATTAAAATATTCTATTTTCTTTCCACTTTTCAAATTAACATAAAGTAATCTCCAACAACATTTTTATTTTCAGTTTTTGGCAATGTTAATGCATCGATTTGGAACTTTAGCCCATATTATTGCATCAACAGATTTATTCTGCTTCCGAAAACAACACGATAAAATTAGTGATGAAGATTTGGTGGTTCAAAATGCCGTTGAAATTGCCAGAGAATTACAAGCCATTCGAGGTGTCGATGAAGTTGAAGAACCTATTAATCATGTAAGTTCTTTTTTGCGATTGTGGCAAAAAATTTGCATATTTGATCTTTTTTTAAATTTTCAAACCTCCTTTATCATCTGATTTTGTTCCTTTGATCTTTGCCGCTTTTAAGGGAAGCGTCAGATATTTTGGCTAACCCTTTCCACCCTCAGAACTGCTGAAGTCAGATATGAAAAATCCCCAAAAATTTGCATATCTGACTGTAGTTAAATTAAATTTTTTAAATTTTTAAAAACTTTTCCCTGTTATTTTTTAAACAAAACCCCTCTTAAAAATTACTCTCTTAAATTTTCTTCTTCTATTTTTTTTATCGAAATAACACAAAAAAATGTATTTTTGACGACACTTTTTTTCTAATCTTCAAAAGAATGAAAACAGAAAGAAAGAGATTATAGGATATTTTGGCCAAAACATTTTTGCAATTGTATTTACAGAATTTTAATCAAAATCCCAAAAACTGTAATAAAGAAAGAAAATTTTTTTATTTGGAACTAAGCAGCTTTTCTACGTAAAAAATCACTCTCATATATTTCTAAATTGTTTTTGAAATTGTTAGCTTAAAAAAGGATTTGCCCTTAGGGCAGGTATGTATGAAAAATACACGTAAAATTACTTCATCAAGAAATTGAAGATGATAAAAAAATACTTGATACTTTAATCCGATAATTAGCTTTCATATCTTCTCCTTCAAAAACATGAACTAACAAGAACTACATTATGCAAATTTTATATTTTGCCCTTTTTTTATCTTGAACAATAGGAACTATAGTAGGGATATACTATAATTAGTTTTTATTTTCCCTAAAAAACATGAACTAAGAAAAACTACATTTAAGTAACTCTTTATGCAAATTTTATATTTTGCCTATTTTTAAAAATAGTAGGGATATATTTTTAATACTCTTTGTTTATCTTCCTTATCACTTTTATCACTTCCTCATAAATAATAATTTGTAGATTTAAAAGTGTAAACTATTAAAAGATTCAACATATAAAAATATGTAAATTTGTATTTTCACTTTCAAAGTCCCATCTGAAGAGAAAGAGAGAGTTTAATCAGATGCATCCAATCTTTTCTTTTCTTCCTTACTTTTTTTTTGAATTTTTACAATTTAATAATCCTATAATAAAGTAAAAGATAATAGAGTTCAATCTGACAAAAAATGACTAAAACTAAAAGTTATAAAAATATTAATATTATTTTTTTAATGAAGGTTTTGTTTTTGTACCTACAAAAAAAATTTTTATGTCACAAAAAAGTGTTACTACAAAAATTTGTTTTTGTATTTTTAACTTTTTTTAAATATTTAAATTTATTTTTAGGAAGAACGCGGAATAAGTCGAAGACGAGTTGTTCAAAATTTGGAATCTTCGCGAAGGTCAATGATGAAACGAAGAACCGAAACTTTGGATGCAGCATTTAAAAAGAGATTCTTTGCGTTGAATAGTGCAGAAGTGAATGAAGAAGCACTTGGATTTGGTGGAAGAGAAAAAAGGCTAACGTTGAGGAAAGGAACCATTCGAGCATTGGAACAAAGAAGAGATAGTTTATTTGGAACAATTGATAAGCGAACTGTAAGTTTATGTACTGTAATTGATAAAATGATAAGCGTCCCAAAAAATTTGAAAAATGAAAGTAACATTATTGTGTTGCACTTTTATAAAATTTTGTTACTGTCATTTTTGTAACAGTTACATGTGACATTTTGGTGTAACATTATGTGACATTTTTCGTCACATTTATGTAACATTCTTGTAACATTTATGTGACATTATTGTCACATTATTGTCACATTTTTGTAACATTTCTGTCACATTTTTTGTGTAACATTTTCATGACGGTCTTTGTGTAACATTTTTAAAGGAAATGATTGAATTTATAGTAACTTTTGTTACGATGTTTGTGACAACTATGTCACATTTTTGTGACACTTCAACGTCACACATAATTTATCACATATTTCAGGACAATCCATATACATCCGCTTCTGAAAGTGAAGCTCAAGGTGGTGGCCGTGGACCTGCTCAACGACGCTTAGAACGAATTTTTAATCATCAAGATAATGGTTCCGTAAGAAGTAGTCTACCGGAATCCAGATTTTAATTATTTCTTTGACCAAATCGTTCCGAGACATTCCAAATTTTCATAAAACAAAGAAATTATATTTGTGAAAAGAAATTTAGAGAAATTATATCAAAATAATATATTTCACTGAAAAAAAAAGTGGTACGGAGCAAAAAGCAACACGTTTGCATTTTCACGAATTCGTACCAAAAATCGGTACGATGAAGGCAACGTAAACGGTTTTTTACGAATTCGTACCAAAAACTTGGTACGATGGCACTGATGTATTAAAATTTCACGATTTCGTACTAAAAGTTATTTGTTTCGTAAACGTGTTACTGTCACACGAATTCGTATGTAATATTCAACACGAATTCGTACCAATTTTTACACGAAAACGTACTAAAACAAGTACGAATGTTTCTGCTTGTAAAAAACAACTACTAGTCATAAAAGGCACTAGGACAAAAAAACAACGGTCAAAAAAACAACCGGATAAAAAAACAACTTTATTAAAAAACGAAAACAATAATATTACTGTTGAAATATTACTGTTGAAATATTATTGGTAAAATATTATTGGTAAATATTACTGGTAAATATTACTGGTAAAATATTATTGGTAAAATATTACTGGTAAATATTACTGTTTAAATATTACTGTTGAAATATTACTGTTGAAGTATTATTGGTAAATATTACTGGTAAAATATTACTGGTAAAATATTATTGGTAAAAATATTACTGTGTTTGACACATAATACCAAAACGGTGTTATTACTTTAAATTGTTTTTTTGTCCGGTTGTTTTTTTGTCCGTTGTTTTTTGTCCGGTTGTTTTTTTGTCCGTTGTTTTTTTGTCCGTTCACCGTCATAAAAAATCAATTTCTACCTTTTTTCAAAAAATTGGAATGTGTTACTGTCACACGAATTCGTATATAATGTTTTACACGAATTCGTACCAATTTTTACACAAAAAAGTAATATTAATATTACGATTCTGTGACTTTTATAACATGTTATTTCTATGAAGAGAGAGAGTGTGTCTTGTGTTCTCTGTCTGCTCCAGCGTTTTGTACTTGTATGCATATTCTGTTATTGATAAGTAAACCGTCGTCGGTTCTTTTACCCAAACCAAAATTTTTTCTCATTCCCGTCTTAGGGATACCTTCGGGTATAATTAAATGGGAAAAAAATTGGCGGTGCCGATGTTGGTGCTAGCCGGTGCATGGTGCACTGACATTGGCACCCGATGGTGCAAACTTTGCGATGGTGCAAGGTTTTGACACCAACCTTTTTTGAAGGTTGTCTAAATACAAAAAAAAAGTTTTTTATGACTAGCAGTTGTTTTTTGTCAAGAATACATTTCAGTAATTTGTGTAAAAATAACACGTTTTCGTGTTATTATAACTTATAAACGTACAAAAAAAATTAGTACGCATTCGTACCGTTGTTTGGTACGTTCTCAGATCGTGTTAAATAACACGTTTGCGTACCAAAAACTACCCGCGTCCGTTTCTTGTTGGGAAATGGTACGAAAACGTACCAAAATAACCCATTTTCGTACCACTTTTTTTTTCAGTGTTATTTATTTAAATTAAATTTGCATAGTTTTGTAATAGTTGTTTATTTTATTTAATGTTAAGTTATTTGGGGGTTTTATAGGAAAAGTGGGGTAGAATACGGTAGTTTTCGGTGTCGGATTTTGGAAAAATGTTTTGTATTTTAGGATACATACAGGATCATCAGCAGGAAGATGGGGAACTAGGGGCCCATGTCTTTTCCAAAATCATAAAAATCCTTTGATCTTTTACCGCCATCGGCAAAAGATCAAAGGCGGCCCTCTTCAAAATGGGTTTTGCTCTTTCCGAAATAAAATACTGCTGACGTTTTTGGATATAAAATTGAAATATTCAAATTTTTAAAATTTAAGTGTACCAAAAATTGTTGTAAAATTATCACTTTCATTTTAAGATTATTTTTTCAAAAATCCTGCATTTAAAAATCACCCCCTCACTTTTGTTTTAAAAATCCCTTTTTTCTAAAAAAATTAAGTCTAAAAAGTGCAATCCTTCTTTTTCTTCTTTTTCAACGGTGCTAAAAATATAAATTATGGAGATTTTTTTATTTGCTCAATGAGATTTTCTTTATCTTCTTCCTTTTTTTTGTATTTTTTCTTCTTCTTTTTGTTCCTAATCCATTATTATATTATATTATTGATATTAATATTATTATTATTTCTGTAAAAAAACTGGTGAAAAATTCTTCTTTTTTTGTAGGTTTTAAAAATGTGAAAAAGATTATTTTAATCATATCAATTTTTTTGTAAATGTAAATTTTTTTTGTTAAAAATAAAAGTAATAAACTTGTGATGGTAAAATAATACCTACGTACAAATAATAATATCATCAAAAAAAGGATAATAGAATACAATTTGCTTTTTACATTATTAAAATATTAATAATATTTCACAAAAATACAAAATTAATAATAAAAATTGAAATCGAAATTGGAAAGGATTTTTGTGGAAGATTTTCTGTGACGCTTTTTTTATTAAGCTTCAGATTGTTTTCAAATTTAATAAAGTGCAAGAATATCCCTTTTTTGAACAATTAACGTAACAGTTTTATTTTATTGCGTCAAAATTTACAGTTTGTTTTTGGATTACTTAATTTTGACGTATCTTTTTTGGATGAGGAGAGTTAGAGGATTTGTGATGCCACAAAAAACAAAAGTTAATAGGAGAAATAAAATTTTAAATAATTTGTACAAAACGATTTGTAATTAATTTTGTCGTTGAAAAAGCACTTACAAAATTTGTGTTGAAAAGAATATAGAATTATACAGTTTTTTGCAAAAACTTGAGGGATTTTGAATTTCAGAAGCTGCAAATTTTGTCATACGTTGCCCTTCATGGAGCATAAAATGAGGCACTTTTTTGTGTCATTGAAGTTTAATATGCCATTTCTGTATTTCCAGTGCCATTGAAGATGTGCTCTTTACTTTCTTTGGTATATGGGTAATCGAGGTTGCTGAATCCAATTTAAAAATTGTGATCCTTTCTGTTTCGAGCCCAAATTCAAGCCTAGCCAAAACACAAATGCGCAGAATTTCGACTTCAACATTTTATTAATTTGTCTCAAAATTTGAGCTCTAACTGTAAATACAAATTTCATAATCGAAACTCAAACAATAACAATTTTGTATTGCAAAAAATTACACTATTTTGTTGTCATTTTTTCTTTAAAAAACTTGAAAACAATTGTATCATACTTTAATCAGTTAAATTTCAACAAAAACTTAATCTTTTATGTTTTGTTTTTTTGTTCTTTTAAAATTTCACAATTGCAAAAAAATTTGCAATCTTTCATTTTTTAATCCATTTGTCTCTATTTTTTGCAAAAAAAATCTTTCTTCATTTTTTTTTGTCATAAAAAAACCTTCAAAAAATGTCATCATTTTAAAAATTTTATAAAATTTGTGCTAACTTATGGCTTCTACTTATTTTAATCTTCCTCATTCAAAAAATAATAATGGATATGTTTGACCTGGAAAAAAAGACTTGAAAAACTATAAATGATAGGCTTCTTTTTTTACTTCAAATGATAGATAATTATAGCTAATTTTGTTTCACTTCCCTCTTTTTATTTAAACACTTTGTTTTTATAATTCTAAAATTAGCATATCATATTTTTGCTTCCTTTCTATTTTTAAAGTTACGTAGGTTTAATCTTTCTTTATTACACATTTACTTTTTTGCCCTTAAGGGCAATTATTGCCTTTGTCGGCATCGTCAAACAGGGAAGTCTTCAAAAATTTTAAAAAAAGGTCATTTAAAAAAACTGTTTCCTTGTAATTTATTTTTTTTAAAGACCCAGATTAAAAATAGGATTTTGGCACTGAAACATGGAAAAGGAAAAAAATTATTGTAACAGAAGGAATTTATTTTTGTGACACATTTTTGAATGAGAGATCTTTGTCTTTTAAAAGGAAATAAAAAACACCGACATTTTAGCTTTTGAAACAAAGAACTAAAAAATTTGAATGTGTAATGTCAATTTATGGTACTTAAAAGTTTGAATGCTGTCGTCAAAATAAAAGTAAAGTGCATTTTAATTGTTTCCCTATTATATTAAACAAAATTGATCATTAAACTTGAACAATTAAATTTGAGATCTTTGTTTTTTAAATTTATGAATGAAATTTTATGTTAAAGAATATGTACCGAATTCCAAAACTGTTGAATCACATAAAAGTTTAAAAATCACATAAAAGTTTAAAAAAATTAAAGCCTAATAAATTTTAAAGATGAAAATTATAGCAAAATATTTGACAAATCGTACCAAAGTCACTGTAAAATAGATAATTATGCAAATTTTTTGACACCAGAAATTGCTTATAAAATGAAACTTTCAAATTTTTTCGTTTAACTATGAGCCCCATTGACAATTAACATCCAATTAGTAACATCTTGTTTTTGACAGCCATTGGGATTCGAACCTCTTTCATATTCAGATCGAGAGTCCTTTGCTGTAACCACTCGACCATCCAGTCATTCAAGGTATAAAAGTCAATTCACCAAATTTTCTTGTTGAAATATTAAAAATGTAATATTTTAACGTCAATTTGAATTGTCGATGGAATTTATTAAATTGACGATAAAAGATATTTTTGTAAGTACATACACTTACGTGCTAATGAAATACAAGTCATTGCTGGGACAAAAATAATATGTAAAAAAATACGTAAAAATTTATTAAAAAATACAAAATTATAAAAAAAGAACAAAATTGAACCTACACCAGTCAGTTTCTTTTGGAAAAAAGAAGATGTATTTCAGTATAATAATAATCCTTTAAGATTGAAGAAAAAATTGTAGAAAGAAGATTTCAAATTTGGAAATGGGGGTTTATAGTGTATGAAAATGAGAGAGAGGAACTACACGATACAATTTTAATAAAGTATCAAAACTTCAAAAAAGCTAAATTTAATTTGTTGAAAAATAAGTGTCGTTTTTGACGTAACATTCTTTTTCAGAGTGACATTTGATAAGCTGATTTTCGATAATAAAAATTTGTAGTTATTGTAGTCATTTTGTAATGATTAAAATATCGCACTTAAGCAACAAAAAATTAAGTGAAAATATTTTTGGTCTTTCTAAATAAAAATTAGAAGGAGGCTGTTTTACGTATTTTTTTAACCCCTGATTTTCAGGTTTGTGCAGCACGAACCTGATAATCAGGGTTTTTTCTCGAGACATTCAAATCCATTTTCGTTGCAGGACCCAAAAAAGGCAAAAAGTAAGAAAATATAGATTTCAAAAATTTGCCTACATTTTTTTTGCAGATTTTAAAAATAATGCATTAACAAAAATGGAAATCAGACATATATCTTTGTTTGATTTTGTAAGACTGTAGTAATGATAATTCAAAAAACTGATATATTTATGTATATGTTATTATTTTAGATTTGTAATAACCTACATTTTTTTCTAATACCCTTAAAAATTTTCTTCAATGGTTTTAATATTACAAAAATTTCTTAAACATTCATATTTTTGAAAGCACAAAAGAATTATGGAATTCTCATGAAAAAAATTTTTTTAGTGAGTTTATTAATACCTTGTTTTTGTTTCTTTGTACCAAAAGGATAAGAGTCCATTTTTTTGTTTTGCTTTTATATTTTGTTATTTTTTAAAAATATCTGCTCCAACAAGGAGAGATAGTCATCTTTAACGTCAGGGGGGTCCCATCTTTAAAATTTAAAATATTGAGTATTTGAACTTTTTCAAATAATTTATTTGGACTTTTTTCTGTTTTTCTTCTGAAAAATCAGATGTTTAAAAGTACAGCTACAAAGAGCTTAAACAAAAATATTATATATATATAAAATTTTACAGTTAGAAATAGCTTAAGCAATATCAAATAGTTGTTATGTTTTTTGAGATTTCTGTTATCAAATTTCAAATCCTTTTTTTTTTTATTTTTCCAATAATGCGCTCTATTTGAAATCGATAACTTACTATTATTTTTTTTATTTTGACTGTTCAAATGAACATCACCTGAAGTCAACCAGCTCATTTTGAATTCATTCTCTTGGCAAAAGGTGTGCCAATGCCATATTGAAAAATTCTTCAATTTAGCGATAAGCGTCTTTTTCTTCATGGCATTGGCGGGCATTTTGTCAAGCGAATGAATGCAAAACGAGCTGCTGAGCTTTCAAACTCCAAAAAATTTGCATAAAGTTATGTTTTGTAAAATTCATAACACTTTTTTGACCAATATTTTTACCATTTATCATTTTTACACTGCTATAAAAAACATGGGACATTTTCGTCTTCCAAAAATGCCAGGACAAATTTTTGGGTAAAATATTCGTTAACCATTTTTGCCCAACTTTCATCTTTCAAATTTTTTTAGACAGTACGCCAACTAAAAAGTATCATTTAAAACTCTAATAAAATTTTTGTAGACTCATTCACCCGTTAATAATTAAAACTTATGTTTTTATTACGTTGTCTGTGAAAGCAAAAAAATAAATAATTACAAGCTTTTAATCTTCATTTGTAAATTGTTTTAAAGAAGAATATTTTTTTGAATAATTACGTCTTTAAAAGTTTTTTGAACATTAAAAAAATGAGACGGTTGAAAGCATTTAAGAAATTAATGGCACATTTTTAATGATCAAAAAATGTCGTAATAAATAAGTTTTTATCGGAGTTAAATGTTTCGAATATTCGCATCAAAACTGTACGGAAGTGAGAATTCCAAACCGCAATTAAAATGACTAAAATTCTGTATTTTACGGAAGCAAAATTTCTCATAACTGCGGTTATAACCGTGATTGGTAGCGTCTATTTTTATTATGCAAATTTTCAAAAAAGTTGTGATGACATTTCAAAAGAAGCGGGAATTCAAATGCTTTTTTATTTTTTTTTGTGTCTTGCAACGAAAATTTGTTTGAATTGAATGAAATATCCTGATTTACAGTTTTGTACTGTACAAACCTGAAAATCAGGGATCAAAAATGTACCTAAACCGCCGATTCTTTTAATGCCTGCACCAGCCATAAATATAGACCGCATTTACAATTATGCTAATTTTCAAAAAAAGTTGTTATAAGATTTTAAAATGCAACATTTTTTAAAATTAATGTAATCTTTTAATTACTGTAAAATTACAAAAAGAAATTATGTAAGAACATAATTTGCACAATTTTTACACAATTTTAAGCTCAAAATATTCCTATAAAAGTTGTTATAATTCTGTGTTTTTAAAAATGAGTAATTAAAACTGACAAATTTTTATTTGAAAAAAATGGTTTCCTTTTTAACTTTTTTTGGACTTTCGAATCTTTTTTCAAGTCAAATTTAGGAGGAACAAAAGTTCAAAAACGTCAGGTATTATTATTATTTTTTCAAAAGCAGCTTCCTTGTTTTTCACACTTTTTATCTTTTTTTTTCTTCCTCATTTTTTAACCTTTATTTTTAAAAATTTGCATGTATTTATTTTTATATATCATATTTTTGTGTTTTGTTTTTTTAAACATTTAAAAAAAGAATTTGCGTAAATATAAAAATGTGGGGTACAAGCTAAACGGAAGCAAACATGCAAATTTCCATTTTTAGATTTTATCTTTCTAAAAATAAATTGTATTTAATCCAGGTGTAGGGGAAAGCAAAAAGTATGTATGGTTTCCAGCTCAAAATCCTATTATACAGGGTGTTAAAAAAAAATGTATAATTCTTTTTTTAAACAAGGAAGAGGGGCTGCCAATATCTATGGTTGGTGCCAACAGGGACTTGGTGGGAAGAGGTACTTGACCCTACAGTATCATGGTTACGGTACTTTCGCTTCGAGAGTTGCAGAAGTTCAAAATTAAAAAAACACCCAATTTTGGGGTGTTCTTCAAATCTCTTCTCCTCCAGTCCTGGGGCAGCTGAAGACTTGTGGTAATGGGGTTTGGTAGACCTTGGCCCACTCTCGTCGGTCCCACTTAGTATGACTTTGGGGGACTTTCGCTTCGAGAAATCCAGCGCGTTGAAAAAACTTTTGCAGATTTTTATACGTTTTTGACTAACTTTGACGTATTGGTGTAGTTCAGAGAGGTGGAGTTGGGGGCTAATATTTGTTGCGAACAAACTTCAGACCCTTTGTGGTTGATCCCATATCACAATATTGAAATCTGAGAAAACTGTTATTTTTCGATACCCAAAAATGTTCAAAAATGGTGGGTTGTAGTTGCATATTAATAAATACACAGTAACAGTGTATACAGAAAAATTTTTAAATGTTGTTATTCACAATAAATCAATAGAAATAGTCCAGAAATATACTGTGAAACCCTTTTTAAGCGTTTATGAATAATTTGGGTAGTTTAACATTGAATTGAATTTCATCATATATACCGTATACTTACTAACATACAAAAATTATGGCTGTTAAAAATCGATTTTAACAGATTTTAATGTTGTGATATGGGATCAACCACAAAGGGTCTGAAGTTTGTTGGCAACAAATATTAGCCCCCAACTCCACCTCTCTGAACTACACCAATACGTCAAAGTTAGTCAAAAACGTATAAAAATCTGCAAAAGTTTTTTCAACGCGCTGGATTTCTCGAAGCGAAAGTCCCCCAAAGTCATACTAAGTGGGACCGACGAGAGTGGGCCAAGGTCTACCAAACCCCATTACCACAAGTCTTCAGCTGCCCCAGGACTGGAGGAGAAGAGATTTGAAGAACACCCCAAAAATGGGTGTTTTTTTAATTTTGAACTTCTGCAACTCTCGAAGCGAAAGTACCGTAACCATGATACTGTAGGGTCAAGTACCTCTTCCCACCAAGTCCCTGTTGGCACCAACCATAGATATTGGCAGCCCCTCTTCCTTGTTTAAAAAAAGAATTATACATTTTTTTTTAACACCCTGTATGACATATACCTTCCACTTTGTCACTTTATTTTATTTATCTCTTAAGGGCAGATTATCATTTATAGATCATTTTGACGTAAATTGGTTACTCTTTTTTTTTTAAATTCTTTCCTTATTTAATCCGTTTTTATAAAATTTAAACTATCTTGTTAAAAAATGGAGGAGGGATTCTGAAGTGGCAAAAAAAGGAAAAAAAGAGATTTATAAAGAAAGCAAAAATCTTTAAAAATATTCATTCATCTTAATGCTTTAGGGAGGCTTATAAATTCCAAAAAAATGTTAGAGTTTTTTGAATTTGGCGCCAAAAGTTTTAGTGTTAAATCTATGAAAAAAATACTATTTAATGGTCATTAATAATTTGTCCTAGGTTTCATTAATTGGCCTAAATATGATTAATTTTTTAATAAAAAAAAGTTTAACAAAGAATTCTTTTTTGTTAAATCCCCTAAGGGAATAATGATTGACTAATTTAACAAACTATTAAATTTGAATAGCTTCTAACCATATGATTTTTAAAACTGACGCATTCACAAAAAGGTGAGTAACGATCTCATTAATTTTTATTATTATTACTGTCGTACTTTTATTGAAATATTCCGAGAACGGTACTATTCAACATTTTTTTCAAATTTTTTTGAGTTTTTTTCAAAATTTGCATAAAAAATCTTTAAAGTTTCTTCTTTAGTTTGATATTCAAAATTTGCATAAAATATCTTTAAAGTCTTTGCTTTAGTTTGATATTTAAAAATTTGCATAAAATCAGCATTTCTAAAATTTTGATAAATCAAAATATTCAAATAGCTACCGTAATTTACCAAAAAAATAATAATAAATATTAGATATTTTTAGATTAATTTCAAAATATTTTTAATAATTCTAAAAAAACTTAACTTACGCCTATTAACTTTTATTTTTAATTACAGTAATTATTTTTATCTTTAAAAGTAAATTTCTAAATACCTTCTTTTTTTAAATAAATAATATTTATCTTTTTTCCTGTCTTCCTTTTTTTCTATTTAATAATTACAAAATTTGGCTACGCTTTTGACCAATATTTTTTCTAGAAAAATAACAAGATTTTTTTGCTTAAATTTTTTCCCCTTCAACGACCCTCGATTCTAGCCATAAAAATTATGACGTTAAAAATTAAAAATTACAAGCAAACACAAGTCCCAAAGATTAAAGATAAAGTTCTAATGTACTTTTTTTTTAAAATTATTTAATCTACTTTCCTTTTTTCTTTCATATTTTTTACTCATAATATTTCATTGCTTTTTTTGCATTTCCTTGTTAAAAAAAATTCTTTCATAAAAAATAAGGTTTTTTTATGTACCAATTTAGAAAAAAAAAGAAGTACAAAAAATGGCATGCTTATTTTCACATATAAAAGGTAATAATTTTAATAAATTTGTTTCCGTGTTTTTAATTTACACGTTTTTTTATACCTTTGCCATAAATAAAATATGGCATATTTTGTTCAAAAATTAAAAAGGAAAAGAGCAAAAAAAATTATTACCTTTAAAGAAAGTAAAAAAAATAGGTTCCGTGTTTGACCTTATTTTTTTAAAAAGTGTGTTAAAATAAATGCCGAAATTTCAAATGACTGCCAAAATGTTTGTATTTAATTTAAATAAAAATGGTTTGAAAAATTGATCTCAGGATTACATAGAATTTCTTCAATGAAAACATTTTTTCGAAAATTATGCAAATTTCGATTGCCTCCTTTGATAACAGTGATAACAAAGGATCAAGAAAAATTTGCATAATTTTGAAAAAAAATATTTTTATTGAAGAAATTCATCACTGTTATCAAAGGAGGTAAGCAAAATTGGCATAATTTTCGAAAAAATGTTTTTATTAAAGAAATTCTTTGCCATCCTGAGTTCAACTTCGCAAACCGTTTTTATTTAAATTAAATACAAAAATTTTGGCTGCCATTTGAAATAGCTGAAATTATTTTAGATACTTATTTAAAAAATTCTAAGATTTACGACACAAAAAATCTGTATGATACATCATTAATAGCATTAATAATCCCTTTAATGTCCTGCCAAGGCAATTTAGAAATATAAAAGCTGTTTTTTAACATTCATTTTTTCTGATTAGCTCATTAAAATTAGACATAAAAACAGGAAGGAACAATATTTTTTTTTATTTGGGGCACCTTTGTTCCATTTTTTTAAGAAATAACAGGGAAGTAAAAAAAATTAGTGTTTAAAAAAAGAAGAAAAATTATATATCTTTACCTTTAATTTTGCCTGTTTCTTTTTTTAAAAAAATATCACTTTTTTAACTTCCTTTGGGGCACATTAGTTTTTTTATACCTATCTAATAATAATAGGGCAGTAATAATAATAATAGCAGCTAATAATAATGACTTTGTGCGAGTACTTTTATCTGTCTCTCTCAGAGACACAAAAAAAGGAAGCAAAAAGCCTAAGCTTAAAAATGTGCCAAAGTCAACTCAAGTCAAAGAAGGAAGGAAGACCAATTTTTTACTTACCTTTTTTTTACTCTTTCTTTTTTCTTTTCAGCTTTTTTGAGTCATAATTATAAATTTGTATAAATTTTTTTTATACCTTTTGACTGGGGACAATGATAGACTGTAAAAGTGCCATTTTCATTTCACGTGAATTTATTTTTTTTGAAAGAAAAACGGAAGCAAAAAAAAAAGATTTTGTGTTTTAAATTCTTAAAAGGTGGGAAAGATGAAAAATGAAGGTATAAAAATATAAAAATAAATGATGATGCCAAAAAAAAATTTATTAGAAAAAGGAAATTTTTAAAAGCCTTTCATAACTTTTTTTGCTTTGCTTTTTTTGAGTGATACAAATTTAATAATAATAAAAACAGCGACAAAAAAAAAGTGATATCGAAAGAAAGAATCTTTCTGTGTTTTTCTTCTTTTTGATGCAACCAAGCAGCAGCATATAAAAATGGGTGTTGACTTATGAAATCACAGATATAAATTAAAGGTAAAAAAAGAAAGGGAAAAAATGAAATCACTCCCATTTTCTTTTATTTCTTTACATTTCCGCATACAAAAATTTTTGTGTGACTTATATAAATAGAGCCTATTTAAACGGATAAAAAAAAGATAGAGATGGCACTCTTTTTGAAGATGTCTTCTTCTTTCTTTTGTAATAAGATAAGATTTTTAAAGAATATCTTTTATTTTTTTTAATTTAAATCTTTAACAATTATTGTTATCCCTATTTATCCCGTGACCAAGATGCTGATATTTTTATAATTACTGTTAGATACTATAAGCTTCTTAAGTGATAAGGAACAATAGTAATAATAAATATGGCTTATCATTTGATATCTTTTTTCTCTTTTCTTCTTGCATTATATTTTTGTGTTAGTTTAACTTTAGAATTTCGTTTCGGATTCTTTTGTTCATTGTTTTGCTTTTTATTGATTAAAAAATCAATTGAACTGATAAAAATTATCAGTTTTTTTTGAATTTTTGAAATATTTCTAAAGTTACGGGATTATTCAAATTTTTATATTGACCCCAGGATAGGTAGCTTATCAAAATTTGCATAAAATACTTGTCCTTGAGATATTCCATGATTTATGGCTAGTTTTTCGTGGGGATTTTAATTTTTGGGAATCTATTAAGCTTGAAATGTGATATCCCCTGAGGGGCCAAAATTAAAAAAATGTTTGAAAAAAATCCAAACTTTTAGAGAAGTTCCAAAATTTCAATTTTACAATAATATTATAGTTTTAGTTACAAAAAAGATTATCCGTATTATTCAAATTTTTGACACTTTTTTAGAAAACTTTGCTGTGGATTCCAAAGAGTCTTTAAGATGTCCCAAAATGTATTTTTCTTGCAAGTACAAAAATTATACCCATTTTTGTTTGTTGTTTTGCTAACTTTTTGCTAAAAAATATTTAGTAAAAAAGAAAGCTAAAAATATTTACTAATAGCCGTAAATAAATATAAATAAGATAAATAAATAATATACAAATTTAAAAGAGTAAATTAGAGAGGGTGGAAATTTGAATAAACAAAGGCACAAAGAGCAAAAATTTGAAATTTTTTTCGTAATTTTCTGTTCTAAGATTTTTTTGTTATTAATTCTGAAATGGAGTGATTTTTGGATTTAAAAGATTTAAAAATAACAACTTTTTTTTAAAAAATTTTAAAAGTGACATTTTTAAAGAATTTGTTTTCTTGACGTTTCTGGGTAACTCGCGCAATTTTTATGGAGATTTTTGAAATAATTAAAAAAAATTATATGGTATTTTTTAAAAATAAAAAATATTATGGTTAGCATAGTTAGTAATATGTATTTTCAATATTTTTTTTGATGGCAAAATTTTGAAATGACTAAAAAATGAGTAACAAGTTTTTATAAAATTTCACAGTTTTTTTGTGTGCTTTCTCATCGTCTCTGGAGAGGCTGTCTGGAATGAAGTTTTTTGAGAAAATTTTTATTCAAATTTTTTAAAGACACGAGGACTTGTAATAAAAATTTACAAATGAATATGCAAATTTTTATTACAGATTTTTAACTAAATCAATCAAGCCAAAAACGACAGAGGGGACAAAACATTGCTAGGCAGCACTCCTTTGATCTTTGTTGCCGCACAAATATGCAAATTTTTAATTTTTAGTTTTAAAAACATTTTATTTTGGAAGCGACAGAAACCCTTTCGTGGCGAGCCGCCTTTGATCTTGTGCCGATGGCGGTATAAGATCAGATGATTTTTATGATTTCAAAGGGGAAAGATACCCTTGATGCCCCGTTAAGATTATCTAAATCCTTAAAAAATGTTTAACAAGCACATCCTCCTCACTACATTTCTTTTTGCTGATTTTTGTTGCATAAGTTTAATGTTTTAATGTATCCTTCTCTTTTTCGAGATTTAATTTAAAAAATTACAATTTAGTTTAAAAAGTGATTATTATTATGATTATGATTATCCCATCATCATCATCATTGTATCTTCTCCTACACTCTTTTTTATAGCCCTCCACCCTCACCCACAATCGAAAAAAAACATTATTACTCCTACAAAAAGCATATACCTTAAAATAAATCCTTTTCCATTACCTTTCCTTCCCTTTTTTCCCCCAAGGGCATTTTAAAAAAGTGACTAAAAAAAGGCAGAATACAAATTTTATTTTAAATTGTGTGTTTTTATCTTCTTCCTTCTTTTTTATCTTTTTTCTGCCCTTCCCTCTTTTTTTATCTACCTTTATTTTTTAATAAGCTTTAAGTATGTAACGACAAAAAAAGTGGGAGGTTCTGTTTCATTAGTTTTAGACGTATACCTCTTTTTTTTGCGCCCCATATAAAAAGGAATGAAAAGAAAAACCTCTTTTTTATTGTTACTGTTAAAGAATTTTTATTATTTCATGCTCTTTTTTTGGCACCTTTTAAAAAAGGAAAGGAAGGTGTTTCAAAAATATTTATTATTCTTCCGGGTTTAAAGATGTAAAAAATAGAAAGATTTAAAACAATTTCCGCATTTATTAGCTTATTGCTTATGCATATATGTGCCTAAGGGCATAAGCATAAACATTAAAGAACCAGGTGTTATGTAATAATAATTTTGTACCATTAAAAAAACTTGGTGTATAAAAAGTAACAACTTTTTTGAATTAAATTTCGTCTTCGTGTTTCTTCGTTGTTCAAAATAATTTGCAACTTTTTTTCGCGCTAAGATTTTTTGAGCAACGAAGTTTCATTTTTTTCGCGTTAAGAGTTTTTTGGTAATAAAATTTCATATGTTTTATGAAATATTATTTAATTATATGTAATTGTTTGTTACTGCTAAAATAAAATAATTATCCCTAATAATATCATTTTTAGAGCTTTTGCATCAAACTTTGTTTCAAAAATTTTTCAAAATTATATTTTCAAACGATTTCCTCAACAACTCTACATCATTATCATCTTCTTCACCTTCTCCAAAATCAGAATTCCTATTATCTTCAATCAAAAAGATTGAAGATTGTTGTTCTTTTACAGCAACAACAACAAATAAATCTTTCAAAATTCTTCCATCAAATTTTTCATCTTTAATGTTATTAAGTCAACCGTCATATCCGTCTTTGAATTTTGTTGAAACTGCCATATCTGCTTCAACTTTACCACCATCATCATATCCTATACATCAATGGAGTAATAATGAATTTCAACAACATCATCATTTTCATCATCATCAGCATCTACAACAACAACAGCAGCAGCAGCAAGCACAAGCACAATACCAACAACAATATTATAATTGCTATCCTCCACCTTCAACAGCATTGAATAATTATCAAATCATAGGACATCCTCAACAACATCATCATTGTCAACAACAACAACAACAACAAACAGAACAATCAATAATTAATTCTTCTTTGTCTTCTTCTTCAACAATGGTATCAAATATAAATGAAATGTTTTCACTTGGAAATTTTACAAATTCTTCTTCGACTTCTGCTTCAACTTCAGAAAGCAATTGTTGGGTTACAGCTTTCAATGGTATAACTGAGACAACTCCAGCTTCAGTATCTGCAACAACTTCATCAACTCCTTCTGCAACTGCAAGAGCCTCTCCTCCAGAATATAAACTTTTTGAAATTAAAGCTGAACAAATGTCACCAATTAATAGTAGCAGTTGTCATCATTCATCTAATAATTCTGGACCAAATTCTGCTCCAACTGTTGACTCAAAAGAAGGAATTTTAGGGAGCATTGGTAATCCCTTAAGTGAACCTCAACGACCTCAATCTGACTTAAATGTTTATTCAAAGTGTACAGTGTAAGTAATTTTACATTTAACAATGTTTTAAGTTAACATTTACCAACAATTACTAAACATTTACCAACATTTAATTACCAACAATTAAACATTTTAATCCTTTTGTTTATCTCTTTCTATTTTTTCAGATGTGAAGATGTTGCCGATGGCTATCATTTCTCTGCTTTGAGTTGTGCCGCTTGCTCTGCATTCTTTCGTCGCTCAATTGCTGACCAAAAAACTTATGCTTGTGTTACACGAAATTGTAATGTTTCAATAAGTAAGTATTTTTTTATTTTTTAACAAGTTTAAAATTTAAACTTGATTATATTTTTGCTGGCTATAAAAGCTAATGTTTGGTTATTTTCTAGATTCTCGAAAACATGGTGTTATATGCCGGTATTGTCGATTTCAAAAATGTATCTTTGCTGGAATGTGCCCAGATGGTAAGTACTAATTTGCATAATATTTTTAGTCCTAAATTTGATCGAGACTTTGTTTATTCGATTTCGGCTATTAAAATTTCGAACTATTAACTTTTTATGCAAATTTTTAAACAAAATTTTGATTTTGAAAAAAATCAGAACTTCGGTTTTTTGGATTTCGAAATTTCGGTTAAATCCTAACACTTTTGTTCCTAAAAAAATCTCTGTCTTAGAACGTCATTAAAAAATATGACAAAAGCCTCATTTTTTTTATAACACTTCCCAAATAGGATTACCAACTATTATTATTTTTCTATACTTTTTTTTAAAGAAAAAAGATTACTTTTATGACAGTACAAAAAAATAGGGATATAACTTTTGATAATCTTTTTTTATCATTCTTATTTTTAAAGGCAAAGATTTTGTTTAAAACGGATTTAAAAAGATATAAATAAATTTGTTGCAGAAAGAAAAAGATAGAATTAGAATTATTGAGTTTAATCCAAATCTCGATAATAATAATAAAAATGATTGTTTTTTTAGAAGTCCAAGGAAAACGAAATAAAATCCTACCTGAATCCCCAGGACGATCATCCCCAGCTTCATCGGTTTCCGCAGCCCCATACCCAACAATTACAACCCTTCGACGAGGGGGAAAAGGAACTCGAACGTCACAAGCTCGTGGCCCAAATGTTCCATTGTTGAATGAAATGTCTGGTGCGAGAAGAACTCTCGGCAATCATCGAATGATGAATATTAATGTAAGTTTTATCCTCCATCATCAATGGATATATCAAATCCTTTGCCCATTATAGTGTCCTCCAACAACTAATCCATCAACCCCTCCAACAACAATCTCAAATCCTTTTACTATGTTAGAAAAAGAATTTGTACTATTCAAAAAATTTTGTGAACAAGTTGCAATGTTGAATGGCATTATCGCAGATAGCGATCATTGGCAATTTTCAACTGAACTTCAAAATCTATTTTTAACTTGGGTCATCTTTGAATCTGTACATGCAACAATCCGATTTGGTGGTATCCAAACAAATCGAGCATACTCAGGAGATTTATCAAATATTGATATTGATGAATCCTCGCTGACGGCATATTTGTCTGATGGGAATACGAGAGATGCCGCATCTATGGCAAGATTTGCATATCCAGTTTTACAATTCTTCAACATGAATTTATGCCGAAATGTACAAAATATGAGATTAGATGAAAAAGAAGCCGCAGCATTGATGTCTCTGCTATTGATAAATCAAGGTAAGAAAGTTATGCAAATTTTTTAACATCGAACTTTTTTGCAAATTTGTCAAGGCTTATACCTTAAATCTTAAACTAGCCTAATATATGCTATTTTTTCAGTCAAATCCCGACCAGTTGAACCTTTCAAGCATCAAATTTTTAAAGAACTTGGTGAACATTACCGTAATTACGAAGTTGATGCCTCCGTTCGACTTGCCAATATCGTCCTTATCATTTCAACTTTTGATGAAGCACTTGGAAAAGCAAAAGAATTTCTAACATGTTGGAATTTGTTTTCTTTCAAATTTTAAAAACAAAGAAGAAGAATTAAAAGTTTTAATTAAAGCAAATTTTATGCAACCAAAGTGTTATTAAATTTATCAAAAAGTTTTGTTTTCGATGATCTCAAAAAAGTGCAAAAATTTTATTTTGCTAATTTTTTTAATTTCTTTTTGTTTGGTATTTTTTTCGCATATTTTTTTTTGATTGTTGTGTTATTTTTCTTCAAAAAATTTATATTAATAAATTTAAAAATTAAAAAATAATAGTTAAAAATAAAAAATAATATTACTGTTGAAAGGGAGAAGAGAAGAATTTTGTTTACAAATATTTGTTGTTTATTTTTGGCATAATTGACCAAAACAATAACCAAAGAAATAAAGCATTTTGCAAATTGCAATGACAAAGAACGGCTTTTTTTAGAAAAGGTTAAAGACAAAATTGCAAATGTGTTTTTTGCAATATTTTCTTAACTAATCTATGATTTCACTTACAAGGGACTGTTATGAGACGATATCCTCAGATTTCTTAGGTGGTGTGTGGGTTCGATAGTATCCCTTGAATGATGAAAAACCCCAAAGGGTTTTTTGCCCTTTTGGGGTTTTCTCCAGAATCCAGGCTTCTGAAGTTTTCTTCCCCATATACCTACGACCCCCGGGTCGTGGGTCAAGTGAAAAACTGAAAATTTTAAAAAATAAAATAAAGTTGACCATTAAATTCCCCATGGTCGAAAACCCATAAATTCGTGAAATTATGCAAATTTGACAAAAACTGAATTTTTCCCGAATTTTTAAAGTTTGAGTATCAGAAGCTGATTTTCGAAAATTCGGGAAAAATCCAATTTTTGTCAAATTTGAGTAATTTCATGGATTTATGGGTTTTAGACCACGGAGAATTTAAAGGTCAACTTTATTTTATATTTTAAAATTTTCAGTTTTTCACTTGAACCACGACCCCAGGGTCGTAGGTATATGGGGAAGAAAACTTCAGAAGCCTGGATTCTGGAGAAAACCCCAAAAGGGCAAAAAACCCTTTGGGGTTTTTCATCATTCAAGGGATACTATCGAACCCACACACCACCTAAGAAATCTGAGGATATCGTCTCATAACGGTCCCTTGTTAGTTTAAGTGGCAAATAAAATCTCCTGAAATGTTAATCATAGATGTCTTAAAGTCATATGCTTATGGTACCAAGAGTACAGTACTCCTACACTTAGCAACTACAGTAACAGTTAACAGAATATCAGATATAGATTACTGAAGTTTGCTTTTGAATGACAAGGCATCTTTGTTAAAAAAATTATTACTTTCTTCCAACTACAGTAATCGTCAAAGAAAAAAATACCATCTAATTTCAACCCTACAGTATCCTTGAACATTTACGGACTAACAAAAATAAAATCTTCAACATGATAAAAACATGTAAAACTCTTCTGAAGAGTCTCTTCATCCATCTAGGGTTGTGCATTTGACCGGTAAATTATTTTTCGGTCAATTGACCAGTCAATTGACCGGTCAATTGACCGTTCGACAAGTCAATTGAACGCAAAGCTTTAAATTGAAGGTTAATGTATACGTAAACTCGAAAAACTTTAAAAATAACTGTTTAAGGGCTCATTTTAGTGTACTGTAGAGGCGAAACTTTAAAATTAAATTAATATCATTGTAAAAACATTGAAATATCATATGGGATCATTTCCAGGTATGATATTTTGTGGTTGTGCCATGCCCGAAACGAAAATTTGCAAAAATGACGTTCTCCATGATGTTGGGGTAGTTGATAGTGATTTCACAGTTGAGCGGCAAATTAAAAACAACCATCAGATTGTAAAAACCATTGATAAAAATAAACATGGCGGCCATTTTTGGACCAAATTCAAGATCGATAGAAGCATATAAGATCACGATCTCTCTGTTTATAGCCCAAAACTGCTAAAAGTACTCTCCAACACCTGTGCCTAACTATAACTTTATTATTTGGTCAAATATAAACCGCCAAAATTTGAGTAATTTTCTCGAACAATATTGTAAGTAGAAAATATTTTGTACTGACCATGTAAATAGCTATTGGTCAATTGACCATGAAAATTACCTTTGGTCAATTGACCGGTCAATTGACTGGTCATTTGACCGGTCAATTGACCGCGGTCAATTGACTGCACAACACTGCATCCATCTACAACAATTTTTAAAAATCAATTTTTTTACACATAATGTGGCGACATCAAAAAAACATTTAAAATCAAAAAAAAATAAAAATGAAACATCAAATAATCCGAGCACAAAAATTTCTTAAAGTTGATAATTATTCATCGTCAAGTGATGCACGTGGTGGAGGAACAGGCTTTGAACCATTTGCAGATAAATTATGTTCCAAGAAGGCCATTCTTTCAATCAATGCATTTATCTAAAAAATAGGATACTGTATTTGATGAATGATAAACTTCAAAAAACTCACATCTTCACGATTTGTTTCAACCATTCGATATATTTCATCAACATCATTGAGGATTTCTTTCGGTTCAACAGCAGCAATCTAAAAAGATGAAAAAATTAGTTATACGTTTAACAGCAACAGTGAAAGGGCGGTTTAACAGATTATTAAAAGTTTTGATGGATATTAAGTTTGTCAGACGTCAATGGATATATCAAATCCCCTCTATCCACCATTAAGATGCCCTCCAACAACTAATCCAACAACCCCTGCACCAACAATCTCAAAGGCATGCCTTGCAGGAGGCACGCCAATGCCTGAAACGACATCCCTTTTTCAATGGAATGCCATTCACAAACACAGCCAATAAACGCTAAGAAGGTCAAATGACATTATGTTAGGACAAAAACTTACAGTATTCTTCAAGGATGCAATTTCCATGGTTGATTTAACAATCTTTGATTCCATTGCATCATGTTTAGCATTGGAGGCATGTAAAAGTTTATCAAAGTTTTCTTGAAGTTTTGCAAGTTTAGCTTCAATATTCTTTGTACTACCAAGATCAGCACTCTTTTCTTTTTTGACTTTTGTATCACCATTAACAGAAGGACAAGCAGGTGCAGCACCACGTGGAGAAACCTAAAAATGTGACAATAGTTTAATACAAAATAAAGTAATCATAGAAAAAGCATACCGATTTCATATTTGCATTACTAATAATTGCATCTTTCATTTCCATTTGAGATTTTAATCGAGCATTTTCAGCTTCCAAGTTAGCATTTCGAGCTTTCAATGAACCAATTTCAACTTCAAGTCGACGACTCTTTGCATCACAAACCTATAAAGTTATCATTAGTGAAGTACAAAAAGTTTACAAAAAAGTAACATACATCTTGAATATGTCGAGCTGCAGCATCACCAATTTTTTCAGATAAATATTGAAATAACATATTCGTTTTAACAATGTTGCCGCCGTTGCTGTTACTGTTGTTGGAGTTATGACGTTGTTGACGAAGACGATCTTGGACAGGTGAGAAATTGCTATCACTTGAACGAGATGATGAAAGTGGTTGAGGATAATTTTCCATGATTTGATATCTATAAAAAATAATTAATTATGTTAAAGTAATTAAATGTTTAAATACAAAAACAAGTAAGCGCGATCATAATCGATGAAAAAGAAAAAACACAAAAACAAACATCGCTGCTGCGCAGAAATTTAACAAAAAAAATTTGAACACGGACGAAACAAAACGTTAAAAAGAAAGTCGCGGCAAGAATCAGAAACTTTTGAGGGATATACAAAATCTGTTATTTTGTGATAAACATTTAATATTTGTTCTAATTCCAAATCATAGACACAAATTTCTTCAGAATATATCAACATGATGCAACTATAATAGCAACAGCAACTGTCTGCAACAAAAATGGATTTGCTTTTTATAAAACATTTTTTAAAAAAAAAAAGCAGCAGACATTTTTTAGACGTAACAAATTTTTATTGATCAAAAAAAATTTAAAGAAAGTAATCTATGAAAAAAGTTTAACACAAAATAAAAAACTTTGGAGCGCTGCTCAAAAAAAAATCTTTTTTCGAACACGGGCGAAACAAAACGTTAAAAGAAAATCGCGTCAAGAATCAGGAACTTTTGAGGGATATACAAATTTTGATTTTTTGGTCAGATTCTTTAATTTGGTTATGAACATTTCGTATTCGTCCTATTTACAAATTAAATACATCTAATAGATTTAATATTTATATCATCATGATGCAATTTGCAACGTTTAAACGAAAAATGTTTGCAAAAAAAGTAAATTCATTTTCATCATAAAAAAACATTATTGAGACGTAAACTATTTTTATATTTCTATTGATCGAAGAAATATTAAAAGAAAATAAAAAAATTTTGTCACAACAAAGAAAAAGTTTTTTTAGTGTGCCGATATTTCATAACTTTGATCTCCATCTTTGGAGCAAAAACAAATTGAACAGCGTTCAACAAAAAAGCGTTTTTAAAGCCGAAATTCACGTGGACAATTTTGATCGGACTTTTCGGCGCTTGAAATTTCGGCCAGGCCGGCTTAGCTGTTTTGGCTTTGTCGGTCGCAAAAAGCAAAAAAAAGGCCGCGATCAAAAAATACTCGGTTCGCCAGAATCAGCCGGCCACATTTTCAAGTATCGTGTTTTCTTTGAAGTTGCTGAAATCAAAATTTGCATATTTGATCCTTTTACACTTTGAAGTTTTGACAAATTTTTTGCATTGTTTATTAAAATTAGAAATATACTGTTGCTGTTATTTTTAAGTTAATCCATTTTTAGTGAACCTGTTAATAGCTTTTTTAATTACCCTCAAAAATGACATCATTCCAAAAAATTAACGACCTGTAACGAATATCTTTGTCCATCTTTCTTCTCCCAGCACAAATGATTGTTGTCCTTTTTAAAACAATTTCGAAATCACATAAATCTTTTGATTCAAATGTTTGTGTGTGTTTGTTTGTGTTCATTTTCTCTCTTTTCCTTTTCTCTTTTCTCCCCCAATTCCGCTGCTGCTGAATTGATTACTTCAAAGTTGCTGCTGCTGCTGCTCTGGGTTTGGCTTGCTTGTCACATTTTTTTGCTGTTGTTTCTCCTTTCTATTTCTTCATTTTTTTCAGCTGTGCAAAAGTTTTTTATAAACATTATTTTTAAAAATTTTTTACAGAAAAAAAAGTTAGAAGAGACTGAAAATGAGAACTGTATTGTACAAAGATAAATTTGTTGAAGTAAGTTTTTAAATAATTTTTTAAAGGATTTTAAATATCTCATTAAATTTGCATATATTGTTGGTATTGTAGGATTATTGTAGTCCATAGTTATATGGATACAGTAACCTTACAGTAATTCAGTTTTGATTAAATTTTTGTAAAGATCTCAGATATCGTATAAAATTTGAATATGCTTTTGGTCAGATATCTTGTAAAATTTGCATATGCTTTTTTTCTGTAAGATTATTGTTATCCATAGCTTTCTGAATACCGTAATCTGACAGTATCCAACGACAATGACGTTCGCAGTTTTCTTGGAAGAGGCAAAAATCATATCCTCAGGGCCGCCTTTGATCTTTTGCCGACGGCGGTAAAAGATTATAAGGATGCTAATAATTTTAGAAAAAGCACGTACCCTATGTGTCCCATGTTGCTGACGTACTTTCCCCAACCATAAATGTATATAATTTTAGGTATACACTGATGAAGTTGTAATAAAAACATATTTCTTTCCCATAGCAACGGCAAAGCATATTCCAATTTCTGAGATTCGATGTATTTATTATCGAAAGCAACAATGTACTGCAGATTTTTTTGTAACAAAAGGTTGGGGGATGACTTTCTATCCAGTATGGTGGGCATGTGATTTGCGGAGGCATTTTAATAAAACCAATTTCAATGTAATTCTTGATTGTGGATCAATGATTAAACAAGGATTCTCAGTTGTGGATATTCATAAATTTTTAAAAGCTCTTCGTCCACTTACAAATGCACCTTTCGAAAATCGTTTTCCGGAAAGTTTTGAACAACGAGAATTGCCTCCAGCAATTGGGGATTCACCTTCTGAAGGTTTGTTGGAATCAGATGGAGATGATGAAAAGAGAATGAGTAAAGAGCAAGAAGCAGCTTCGGGACTACTTCCGCCAAGTTATGATGAAGCAATTTCAACAGCAAAAAAACATCTTGATTAATATTTTCACAATACCGTACCATTATGGTACCATGTACCATTACAGTAAAAGTACCATAATCTAGATCATAATTAATTTTACCGTAATCATATTTCCTTTGAATTTAGCTATAATTATTTTTTAAATTTAACCAACCAAAAATTAATACACAGTAATATTTATATTTATTTGTTTGAAATAAATTGTACATTTTTTATAAATCTGATAATCACAAAAATTTACAAAATTAATCATCAACATACAGTATTTTAAAAATTACAGTAATCTCAACTTTCAAAAGGAGGCGGGAGTTTATGTACTTTTAAATCCCTAATTTCAGGTTTATGTAGCATAAAACCTGACAATCAAGGTCTTTTTGTTGAAGCAAACTTATTCAAATTTAGTATTGATGCGGGAAGCAAAAAAATGAAAAAAACCGGTAAAACGCAGCCTCCTTCAATCGATAAATGTGATTACTGTAGCTTTATATTGATTAATTATAATATAATATAATCTTTGAAGTTTCAACAGCTTCGTCATAACTTGGTGGAGCTTCTGGAATCCCAAGATTCATTTCATTTTTGTCCAAATTTTCTTCTTTTTCTTCCACTTTTGTTTCCTCAAAAACTTCTTCTTCAACTGCTTCGGCAGCTACAGTAATAGGAAGAATTTTATCCATTCTTTCAAAAGCATCAGGGAATCGATTTTCTACAGGTGCATTTGTAATCGATCTTAGGGCTCTTAAAAATTTAACAATATCCACAACTGTGAAACCTTGTTTTAAAAAAGAACCAGAATCAAGGGCAACATTGTAGAAGGTTGTTTTTAATGATGGCATTTGTCTTTTCATATCACAAGCCCACCATACCGTAACCGCCATTCCCCATCCTTTTGTCATAAAAATTGTATCCACTTGTTTCTTGAAATAAATGCATTGAATTTCGGTGACTGGAATTTGCTTATTTGTGGCAATCGGGAAGTAATAACATTTAATTACAAGTTTATCTTTGATGAGCTAAAATTGGAATTAAATGATTAGTTTTAAGATGAAACAGGTCATAAAAGTTCTTTGATCTTTTACCGCCATCGGCACAAGATCAAAGACGATCCTTTCGAAAGGGGTTCTACACCATCCGAAATATAATTTTGTTGATGTCCTTGTTAAAACATACTTGAACAAATTTATCTTCATACAAAATTTCTGGCACTTTTGTCATTCTTCAAAAAAAAAAAAATCAATAAAAATTTTTTGTTCCAAAAAATGAAAGAAAACTACAACCTTTTTTCGTGAGGTAAAAAACACATGGAATCTTATCAGCAGCAACAAAAAAAAATATTGAAAAAAAGGGCAGAATGATTACGTCAGAAAATCAAAAACAACATCCTGAAATGGGAAAAAATACAGGATAGTGAAACAAACACCAACAAAATTTAAAAACAACGTCATTTCAGTTCATAATCTAGACCTTCTGTGGCAACAGTACCCAATTATTATACTGCAAAAATACAACATTTTTTTCATCTCAAAACTTTGTTGACAAAAATTTTTTTAGTACTATTTTCGAAAATAAATAACTTCACAAAAATGATATTTTATTAAACAAATCCATTACAAAAAACACAGTTCAGAAAATCTGAAAAAACCTTGAAAAAAAATCATGTTTTTTAGATAGAGGCAATTGATGAAACGAAATGTAATGTTAGACAATTAGCTTTCATTGATTGGTTGGCAAAATGAGCACAGACTAATTTTGATCATTTTTGGCGCGTAAATTATGCAGAACAATGGGATGAGATGAATGAAAATAAAGCGCTTTTAGAAAAGTTTAATTTTTAAAATAAACACCATTATTAGAGAAAAAAGAAAGCTTTCGAATTTATTTGTCTTGCAAATTTGTGAGAACTGTATCTCAACATTTTTTATTTAACGTAAAAAAACTTAACTTATTGTGTACGCGTAAAACTCAGCAAAAATTTCATTTTTATTTTGTTGTTTTGTTACAAAAAAAACTTTTGTAATCTTTTACTAATTTACTTTTCAATTTTTTAAGGTTCAAGGCATCTGAATTTCTATTTATTGTGCATTATCGTGAAAAAATGGAATCCATTGGTCGTTGTTTATTTTCATCATCTGAAGGTCCACCAGCTTCCAAAAAGAGAAACATGATAAACGGTCCTGAATCAGAAGCTGAAAGAGATAAATTATTGATTGAAGAACAAAAGGAAATTATTTATGAACAAACATTGGAAATAAGTTTTATTTAAGATTAATATCTATATCATTACATTTAATTTTAGATCCGCAATTTGAAAAAACAATTAAAAGAAAGTGTTAGCACTTTTGAAGGTGATCCTGAAATGGAAGAAAGCGAAGCTAAATTACGATTAGAAGTTGCTGAATTGCAAAAGCGTATCAAAGATGAAAAAGCTGATCATGATAAATTGCTTGCTGAAATGAAGTCAACTTTGGGCGATCAGGTACATTTTGTAAAATTTTTTAACAATACTGGATATTAATAAATTTTAGATTCTCAAATTGGAAAATGTTATCAACGAAAAGGATACAAAGATTAAAGATTTGGATGAACAACTTTCCTCTATTATAGAAATTAAATCTGAGCCTGATAATGCCAAAATGCTTTTGTATAGTAAAATTGATGAATTGGAATCATCCAACAATGAATTTGCAAAGAAAATCAAGGAATTGGAAGCTGAACTTCAAGCTAAAGCAGCCTTTGAGAATTCACATCAAACAAAAATTTCTGCCATTGAAGGACATTACAAACATCAACAAAAGCTTCTTTCTGATAAACTTGAAAAGAAGGTTGAAGATGGAAACAAAATAATCAAGAAACTTAAAGAAACAATTTCAACATTGGAAAAAACTCATAAAGATGTTGGTTTAATTATCAGGGCTTTGGGCAAAATATTAATAACTAAATATTTAATTTAGAACATGGTGAACAAGAATTTTGAAATTCAATCAATGGTTGTGGAACATTACCGAGAAAAGAAGGGTTTAAAAGAAGAGCATGAAAATGAATCAATGAAAGCCAAATCTGAAATGGATAAATTAAAAGCACATTTTGAAAATCTTATCAAAAAGGTTAGTGATTGATTACCGTAATACTTATTGTTGATACTTTTAGATTTCTGAAGAACAAAAGACTGCAACAAAGCCTCAAAATAATTTGAAGAAAAAAATTACTGTATCCGACGAAAACGAAAAGAAATTCAAATCCGAAATTAATGAATTAAAACAAAAACTTTGTGAAGCTGGAGCAACGTAAATTTTTACCTTTCACTTGTAAAGTTGTTGTTGAATATTAATTTTGTTCGTATGTTTGTTTCATTTGTAACTGTTTTGTGAAGATTTTTTGTTGTTGAAAGATTTGAAATAAATTGTTTTTTTTTTGTTTTTAATTAAAAATGATGTAATAATTTAGAAAACACGAAAAACTGAATAACCGAAAAAAAGTCATTGTATTAAAACTCTTACCAAAAAGACTAACAATTGATTACCGTAATCGCTTGCTTTATGTGCGAACAAGACGCTGCAACAAAGTTCCAAAACGAAATTAAACATTTGAAGGAAAAAAATTACTGTAGCTAATAAGAATGAAAATAATTGCATTCAAAATGTTAAAACAAAATGCACAAGCAGCAACTATTGACCAACGAGTTCAAACTTTAAAGTTTGTAACATTGAATAAAATTTGTGACAGTATTTCGCAACCATGAGATCGGCATATTCTTGAGAATGTTGTTCAAAATTGAACATAAAAATTCAATTTCGAACAACATAAATGAATGTGAGTCAGCCTTTGGCACATATTCATTTTTGTTCATTGAATCACGGTTGTAGGTTGTTCGGGGTAATTTTTTACATTAATTTGATGAAACCATTTTATTGAAAACAATCATTTACAGAATTTACAGACATGCAATCATTGTTTTCAATTAATATCTGTATCTGGACGATCCCAATTAAGGAATCTTCCAGATATTAAATTATCATCAATTTCTGCGTTATCCCTCTGCATTAAAGACATTTTTTGCCGCACATAAAAGGCGGCACGGTCATTACCCCCTCTTTCCTCCATGACGCCATATCTGGACACTCCCTTATCCCCAGATATTCATAAAATTAACTTAGAAAATGAAATCCCAAATACTAGAAGTCCTATGAAACAATCTTCTAATAAAGAAAAAACAACGAGAAGCGAAATGGAAAAGAATTATAGTAAGACTACTGTATGTTACTCAATATCGAAACAGACAATTTGTCAAAAACTTAATAAATTCCCCAAAAAAGCATTCAAAAAGCAAGAAAAACAATAAAAATTTTATTTATGAATCACATAATAAAGAAAGCAAAGATAAGAACACAAATCAATACAATCTTATACCAATCTTTCTAAAATCATTGAATTAAGAGAGCCTTTTTCAGAAAAACTTAACATACTTCTTTTGAGAGATCTTTGATAGTTGCTTTCATTTTATCATTTTCTTGTTTGAGTTTATGATTGATTTTAGCAAGTTCAGCATTTTCATTGGTGTATACTTTAATATTATGTTGATAGAAGCTTGATGCGTAGTTAATCTAAAGCATTACATATATGATTATATCTGAGAAATGACAGATCTAACCTGATTGATTAAAACATTTAAACTTTCATGTCCAGCTGGAGACATACCATCAGAAATCTAAAACAAGATGATAAGTTATATATTCATCAAAGAGATGATGGCTTACTGTTCCCATAAAATCATTGATTGCCTTTTCAAGTTGACCATTAACATCTTCCATTGTTGTTGCTTGTGCCATCTTTAACCTGTAACAGATAAATGATGTAAAATAGAACTGGAAAAAAGTTAGCAAAAGCAATCAAACAAAAATATCAAACAAAAATACTCGAAATACGTACATGCAAACACGATAAACAAAATACACAAATGAAAGAGATTGATTGAATCACAGAAACACAAAAATTAATTTATGCATTGTTGGCAAACATAAATGCATGAGGATAATAAAAATTTACATAAACCACTTTGTTTACTGTAACATGATAAATCATTATTGCACAAGTAATTTGTTTGGGGGTTGTCAAAAAGAAACATTCAAAAAATGGGAAATTATTGAAATTTTTTTATATGCTTCTTTGTTTTATTTTTAAACAGATGTTCTGTTAAAATTAGTGTCATTATTGTTGAATTGTTTCTTTTAATTGACAGTAATATTTTTATTTATTTGTTTGAAACAAATTGTAACATTAATTTTTTATACAAATAATTGCTGTTTATTAATTTTTTTAAATATACAGTGTTTTCATATTTATCACGAATTTCTGTAGTATTTTTATACTACGGTAATCCTAACAAAAAAATTGTCATCAACATACGATAAATGTTTTCGTACTACAGTAATCGATGAGTGAAATTACTGTAGCTTTGTATTGATTAATTAAGATAATAAAATCTTTGAAGTTCCAACAGCTTCATCATAACTTGGTGGAGCTTCTGGAATCCCAAGATTTATTTCATTCTTGTCCCTCTTTTCTTCTTTTTCTTTCATTTTTGTTTCTTCTAAAACTTCTTCTTCTTCAATTGCTTCAACACGATGAAGAATTTTATCCCTTCTTTCAAAAGCATGAGGGAATCGATTTTCAACCGGTGCATTTGTAACTGATCTTACGGCACTTAAAAAATTAACAATATCCACAACTGTAAAACCTTGTCTACCCGTAAAAGGGACAATGTAACGTTGTCTGTACCCATTTTATTTTAAAAGAAGCGCTGTTTTTGGCAAAGTGTCGCAAGCGTCAAACATCATGTTAGAACTCACTTTCTGAAAAAATCGAGCAAAATGAAGACAAGGCGATCGATCAAAAATTTCAAAATGGGTTTAGGAAGCTGAAATTTGGCATGTAGTATCCTTAGAGGTCAAAAAGGTGTGATCAAAAAAAATTTTTGGTGTCCGGTGCAGGGCTGCTCCGACGCGGTTCCTGACCTCAGTTTTTATCCGTTTTCTATAAATGAGGTATCACCGGAAAGCCCTTGATCAGGGCTACAATACTTATCTGCTGGAATTTTTATTGACGGTCCCAGCACGAAAATTTCGCATTTTTAAAATTTCAAAGGGGGTTAAGTACCCCAAGAATTCGACACCGCAAAAATTTTTTTTTCTCAAAATGTTCCTTTTTTCATGACTCATTTATTGGTACAAAAAAATTTTCGATTTCGAAAAATTTTCGCGGCACTTTTAACAAAAAACGAAAACGCACGTTTTTAAGTCACTCACATAGTTGGAACGGTCTTCATTGGACCTTGTAGTCGAGTGGGTAACGCGATCGCTTTTTGCACTTTCACTCAAAGGTTCGATTCCCATTGGGTGCAAATTTTTTTTATAGCTTTTTTGATATTAAATATTTAATTATATAAGTGTTGCAAAAACAAAATTGTGATTTTATTTTTATGTCCAAAAAAGAAGGATTTTCGTAATAACAGAATTTTTTATTAAAAAAAGGTAAAACAATAAATTAACAAACAAAAAAAGGTTAACCGCTCTCATTTTTAAAGCAAACATTACAGAATTTGTTATAAAAATTTTTCTATTACAACGAATTTTTTCAGACAAGTTAAAAGAATCCCAAACGGTAAATTGTTTTAATATAATTCAAATTAAAAATCTATGTTAGATTTAATCAAAAACCTCAAACGTTCTTATTGAGAGAAAATAAAAAACAATAAATACAGTAATATCCGAAAAATAATTTATAATGTTTGCTTTAATAGGTAAAACGGACTAACCTTTGTATAATCACTAATATAAAAAAAATCAGAAAATTGGAAAAAAATATAATTATTGAACAGTTTCAGCAAAGCTCATTTCTGAATTCTTTGAAACGATTAAGCGCATCCTAAAAATGAATAACTACAGTAATCACCAAATTTATTTTCAATTAGTTTATCGGGATCGGCAGCCAATATCATACCATTGGTGACAGTATTGAAAATAAAATTGTTTAAACCATCTTCATTTAAGTATATGATAGATTTGTCGTCTCCGCGCTCTTCAGGGAGTATAAATTGCAATTGTTCGACATACAAATCAATATCAGCTTTCTCTAAATTTGATTTTGTTGTGTTTAGCAATAAGACTGCAAAATTTTTTGACAGCTGAATGTTTTTACTGGATTCATCGCTACCAAAAGTTCGTGAATGAGCATTTAATTCATAATTTCATTAATTTTTAAACTAAATATTTTTTGTAAAATTTTATTATTAATTACGATATTTACTTACTCGCAACAAAAACATGTCATAAATAATAAAAATATTATCATTTTAATTAACAATTTCATTTTAAAATATTCAGTCAATTTTTAAAAAAATTTGCTTTTTCTTCTTTTTTATTGATTTTGTTTTCTTCTAGAAAATTGATTTTTACAATGAATGATAAAACTACAAAGATTGTATCAAATAATAAAAAGAAAAAAGAAAAGGACAGATTTTATTGTAATGGTTATTGAAAAGAAAAAGATTTTACATTTTTTTGCTAACATTCTCGGTTGAAAATATGTTTGAAATATTTAGTTTTTTTAAGTTCTAGTAAAAAAATCTTTTATTGACATTATTATCTTCTCAGATAATAAAAACAAAAATAAAATCACAATTTTGTTTTTGCAACACTTATATAATTAAATATTTAATATCAAAAAAGCTATAAAAAAAATTTGCACCCAATGGGAATCGAACCTTTGAGTGAAAGTGCAAAAAGCGATCGCGTTACCCACTCGACTACAAGGTCCAATGAAGACCGTTCCAACTATGTGAGTGACTTAAAAACGTGCGTTTTCGTTTTTTGTTAAAAGTGCCGCGAAAATTTTTCGAAATCGAAAATTTTTTTGTACCAATAAATGAGTCATGAAAAAAGGAACATTTTGAGAAAAAAAAATTTTTGCGGTGTCGAATTCTTGGGGTACTTAACCCCCTTTGAAATTTTAAAAATGCGAAATTTTCGTGCTGGGACCGTCAATAAAAATTCCAGCAGATAAGTATTGTAGCCCTGATCAAGGGCTTTCCGGTGATACCTCATTTATAGAAAACGGATAAAAACTGAGGTCAGGAACCGCGTCGGAGCAGCCCTGCACCGGACACCAAAAATTTTTTTTGATCACACCTTTTTGACCTCTAAGGATACTACATGCCAAATTTCAGCTTCCTAAACCCATTTTGAAATTTTTGATCGATCGCCCTCTCCTCGATTTTTTCAGAAATCGAGTTTTAGATGACAATTTTTTTCTGATGATTTTTTTGAGGTTAAAATTTTTAACTTAAAAAAGCAAAGCAAATGTATTTGTGTTATTCTTTTTTAATTTTTTTTATTTATTCGCTTAAACTGTCAGCTTTTGAAATTAACCAATATCCGAGATCAGCAAGTGCTAAGAACATTTTTATTTGCAATGAAATTTTTTGATTGTTTTTAGCCACAAAAAGAAACATGAGCAATTGCTTTTTACAAGAATCAAATACATAAATCATTGGTGGCCGCCCCGGAGGGGCGGGGCACCTCTAGTTTTAAAAAAGAACCAGAATCAAGGGCAACATTGAAAAAGTTTGTTGCAACATTTTTTTCTGAACGCCAAAGAAATTTTATTTTTTTGGCGCGCAAAAAAAGGTTGAAGAAGACGCGTCTTTTTTTCATTGTATTTTGTTGTGTCGTGATTTTTTACTAATTTAATTTAATTTATAAATTTTTCTAGATTCTTTACATCTGCATATCTCTTTATAAACTGCATTATCGTGGTAAAATGGAATCCACTGGTCGTAGTTCAGTTTCATCCTCAGATGGTCCACCATCTTCCAAGAAAGCAAAAATGATAAACGGTCCTGAATCAGAAGCTGAAAGAGATAAATTATTAATTGAAAGACAAAAGAAGCGACTTTATGAACAAACAATGGAAGTAGGTTTTTAACAAAGCAAAATTGTTTAATCATTGTTTTATAGATTGGTGATTTGAGAGATAAGCTTGAAGAGAAGAAAGTTTACAACTTTGATGCTAAACCTGAAATGGAAGAAAGAGAAGCAGCATTACGGTTGGAAATTGCTGAATTGCAAAAGCGTATCGAAGATGAAAAAGCTGATCATGAAAAATCTCTTGATGAAATGAAGGCAACTTTGGGTGATCAGGTACAATTTGTTAGATTTCTTAACAATATTGGATATTAATAAATTTTAGATTGGTAAATTGAAAAATGATATCATTGAAAAGGATATGAAGATCAAAGATTTGGATGAACAACTTTCCTCAAACATTACCATCAAATCTGACGCTGATGATGCTAAAAAGCTTATGCAAGAAAAAATTGATAAATTACAATCATTCAATAATGAATCAGCAAAGAAAATCAAAGAATTTAAAGCTAAACTTTTGTCCAAGGAAAATGCTGAAATTGATTTCCGTAAGAAAATTTCTGAAATGGAAGAACAACTTGAACATCAACGAAATCTTTTTGGAACTAAATCACATGAGTTGGAAGCAAAGGTTAAACAACAAGATAACAAAATCAAGGAATTGGAAGCTAAACTTCGAGCTAAAAATAATGAAAATGATAAGCAAGCTCCACCAATTAAAACGGGTCGTCCACGAAGGACACTAAGTCTTTGTGAAAGTAGTGAAGGCGAGAAACCAGCTCCATCAATTAAAAAGAATGCTCGAGGAAGGAAAGCTGCTGTTGCAAAAGAAGTTGAAAGTGAAGACGTAGTTGAACCTGTTCCAAAGAAAGGTCGTGGAAGAGTTAAAAAGTAATTCATTCCTTGTTTATTTTTAATTAACTTATTCTATTTTCCATTATCGAATGTTTCTTTGTTGTATTTTTAATACATGTTATGTTTTTATTATAATAAATATCCTTGTGTTTCATTCGATTCTTTGTAATATTGATTATGATTGTCTTATATTTTTTGAAATGAACAGTTTAAAATCTTACCAAAAAGGTTAGAAAATTATTACCGTAATCTTATTACTTAATGTGCAAACAAGGTGGTGCAATAAAATTCTCAAATAAAATTTAACATTTTAAAGAAAAAATTACTGTAGCCAAAAAGAATCGAGAAAATTTCATTAAAAATGTCAAAAAAACAAAATGCCCAAGCAGCAACTATTAACCAACAAGGGCACGTCCCCCACCCCCAAAGTCGAAAATCCTTTTATCTTTTGCCGCCTTGCCTTAAGGCAGCAAAAAGAAAAAAATTACTGTAGCTAATGAGAATGAAGAAGTTTTTCCTAATTATTGAACTTTGTAAACTTCACTGATATTTAGGTCGTACATATTTCAAAACTTTCATAATGACAATTTCATTCTATGGCAATGCATTCAAAATTTTATTCAATTTAATAAATGATTTAAAACAACATTTTTTTTACCAAAAATTAACCATTCAAAACAGAATCAACTTCGATGCGGTCGACTTTACCATCACCATTTTTATCGATTCTAGTAAACCATGTGTGATCTTTTGCAAGATTTACTTTATCTCCACCATGTTTAACAAGGAAGTCAAAAGCTTCTTCAAAGGTGACAGCTTTATCACCATTTTTATCCATGTCAGCAAAAATCTTTTCTGGATCAGTGTTCTCGATTCTAGATTTTTGTGCAAATCGTAAACTATCACCCCAGTTACATCCATTGTCACAGTTACAACAAAACCTTTAATTTTTAACAAGTTATTTAATTTAGAATGTTTTCAAACTTCAAACTTACATATTACATGAACCAACTCCATTGCAACCAGAAAATGGCCAAACGCCAGGTGAACCACAGCATATAGCATTACTCTAAAAATTACGGTAATTACAGTAATCCAAACCCAAAACATATGCCACCAAAGCTTTGGTTTTGTTCAAGAATTCAAATTTGAAAAATTAAAAGATCTAGAAAAATAATTACCATGCTGATCATTACAGTAAGACAGACAAGGAACAATCCAATTTTTTGTAGAGTCATGTTTATTACCTAAAGTTTCTAGAACAATTTTTTAACCTCAAAAAACTTTTTTTTGTTGCAATATCATAATTTTTGTCCCTGCTATTTATAATAAAAAATTATGTTTATGAATAATTTAAATAATATTGATTGTCTGAAAGCATCTTAAAAAATAAAAGCTTTTGAACAAACTGACAACTTTTAATTCCTTTTTTTATGATTTAATTTTTTTTTGTAAAATGTGTCTGGGTTTTTAAAAACAGTTTTTCTTCAAAGAAATTTTGCCGCTAACACTGTACTTGAATATTTATGTCACTAAAAGTATGGTACATATCAACTCACAAATTATCTTTAAAACAAGCTACTCAATAAAAACTTAATTCCCAAAATATTTTAAAAGCAATAATAACAAAATAAAACTTTTATTAATAATCAAACGAAGAAAACAAAATCAGAAAACGAAAAAAAACATAGCAGTATACGAATGAGATTAATGAGAAGAATAATTATTATTAGAAGAGGTGGTGGAATCACTGAGGAAGTTGAAACGGCAAACAGCATTTGGGTATTTCTAAAAAAATTCAAATTATGACAAATTTGTAAAGAAAACAAAAACGTACTTTCAAAAATTCATCAAGAGCAGATCGATCAATAGTTTCAGGGATATTGCCAAAAGTAAATTTCTTGAGGTTCGGAAGATACGGAAGTTGAGAGAAACTATTTGGAGTTACTTGAGTATTGCGGGGAAAAACACTAAAAAGAATGGATTAAAAAAAATTTTAATTACAGTAATCAGAGAAGCTACAGCTTGCATTTGCAGCATTATCCTCTACAGAATTCAAGAATCAAAAAATTCCACTTACAATGAAAAAGCTTCAGCATTTGAAACTTCTCGAACAATTTCTTGGATTTGCAAATCTTGAAGCCTTTCATTTTGGACGACAACAAAAATTGAATAAAAGGTTGTAATGGTACCAGAGCAGACCAATTTCTTAAATTGTTGATAACTGATAGTAATGTAGTATAAGCGAAGATCAGAGAGAGAGCAAGATTGAATCATTGAAAAAAAATCTTTTGAATGCTTTTTATGGATTGACAATGAACCATTCAAATGAAGTTTAAAAGAAGCATTGTTGGTTTTAATTCTAATTGGCTTTTCATGCTTATCATCGAGTGTTGAGTAAGCTTCCCAAATCATTGCATCATCAGTGCTGACAAGGCGTTTAACAACGAGAACCTATAAAAGCAGAAATTAAAGAAGGAAAGAAAATATCAAACAACTTACTTTACGATAAAGAAGATTATAATTAAGTTCAGTACCAATTGTAGCATCTTTCAAAAGTACGTATTGTGATGGATCACCAGGAAGACAAGCAACAACATCTTGTTCATCAAGGTGAACTTCATCAGTTCGTCGTGCTGGAAATCCATCATGAGCTTCATCATGTTTTACATTTGCATTCATATAGCTTGATGATGGTGCTTCAAGTTCAGTACTAGCAACACTTGAAGGTCCGGACTTCTTGATTCTTGTACCAGCATTGCCTGATCTTTCAAGTCTTTCCATCTGAAATTTTATATTAAATCATGAATTCGTTAAACACACATTTCGAGGTATATCTTCTACAACTATAACAACTGTAACAAAATGATAAGACTCACATATTTGCCTTGATCATCAACCATTTTTTGAAGAACTTTAACATTCTTTTCACGTTGAGCCTTTTCACTTTTAAGTTGACGAGTTTCTTCTTCCAAGGCAGCAATCTGAAAAAACACATTTACAGTAAGCAAGCGAATATTCGAAAGCACACTTACAGTCTTATTCTTTTCATCAAGCTGAACTTGCAAAGCATTTGGTGTCATAGAAGGTGAACTTTTAGATTGATCAAAAATGATTTTAGATTTTAAACCAGCTCCAGAAGTTGAAGCACGAGCTTCCAAATCTTTGATCTTTTCTGCCATTTTTTCCTTTTCAGCTTCTTTTGATTCACAAACTTTCATCAAGTCATCAAGCTAAAAACACAAAGTTTAGATGGATCTTATTAGAATAGCTTACTTGTTTGGAGAGATCTTCGATAGCTGCTTTCATTTTATCATTATCTTGTTTGAGTTGAACAACTTCACCATTTTCATTATCAATCTTTAAATCGGTAATCTACAAATAGAATGTTTATAAGTCATTCATATTCATACATAAAACTTACTCCATTAACTATAAGTTTAACAGTGGCCTTCAAATCACGATTAAGCTGAGCAAGTTCAGCATTTTCATCAGCAAAGACTTTAATATTATTTTGATAGAAGGTTGAAGCGTAGTGAACCTGAAACAATGTATATATAAATATATCAAGGAAGAGACGAGAACCAACCGTATTGACTAAAGCAGTTAAACGTTCACGTCCAGCTGGAGACATAGCATCAGAAATCTAAAACAAGATGATAAGTTATATATTCATCAAAGAGAGTACGAATGATGACTTACTGTTTCCATAAAATCATTAATTGCTTTTTCAAGTTGACCATTAACATCTTCCATAGTTGTTGCATGTGCCATCTTTAACCTGTAAAAGATAAATGATATAAGATAGAATGGGTAAAAGTTGTGATGCGAAACATGGAACATTTATAAGAGAGAAAGATGGGATAAGCAGGAGACAAACAATTATGGCTTATCCCCGTTTCCTCTCCTAAAAATATTTCCATGTTTCACATTGTAGGTAAAGCAATCAAACAACAATACTCGAAACACGTACATAAAACACGATAAACAAAATACACAAATGAAAGATTACAAATCTCAAAAACGGAGAAATTTATGCACTGTTGGCATAAATTAATGACGTATCACAAATTTACATAAACAAATTTATATACTGCAACATGTGCATGATATCGATTTAATTTTAGTCATTGTTGGATAAGTAATTTGTTTGCGGGTTGTCAAAAAGACACTCAAAAAATGGGAGAACGTCTTGTTGAATCTGTTATTGATGTTGATATTCCTGTAAATGCCACAATTGGTGTAACTCTATCAAATGATCAACCGCTAAAGATTACAAAACTTTCACCATCATCATGCTTTTTGGGTAAGATGTTTTTAATATTTTTGCGAGGACTTTTTTGGATAAATTTAGATAAAAAAAATGTTTGTTCAATGTCGAAGTTTCTGTTAGGCTTGTTGCAAATTTGTTGTCATTGAGTAACATTTTGCCAACATAATCAATCCTTCGATATTTTTGGGAGTGAATAAATTTGTTCAGCTGATCAGTTCTGGAGATATAAAATTAAAGATAAAACTTTTATCATAAAAGTATTAATATTTGTTTATTTTTTAGGTAAATTATTTGTTGGTGATATTGTGTTAACAATTAATGATGCAAAAATTACAAATGTTGGAGAATTTTTTAAAGCAACAAAAACTCCTGGAAAACTTCATTTCAAGATTAAACGGGATGAATATTGTACTTGTAAAGTTAATGTTCTTCCTGCACCTAAGCCTGGACTAGAATCATTTGAATTTGAAATGAATTGGAGAACTGGTGGAATGCCAATTGGAATTTTGGTTTATCAGGTTTGTGGTTTTTAGTGTAGGGAAGATGATGTGTTGTTGAGATGGAACTGGAATACACAAAGGCCAAGGAAGTAATATAATTTGATTCTTTACGATTATCCCTGTCAGCAAGGATAAGGCAAGCATGACAGATAGGATATCTTTGTCATTTTTTAGGTATGGCATCAGCTATAACCTTTTTTGTCATAAAGTTATTGCTGATACGTACTTGACAAATGCTTAGTTGGCATTTCTTCTTTGCTTTAAATTTACATAACTTTTTCGAACTTCTCATGCTGAATCACTTCTTCCAAACTTTACTCCAACTTATCATCGACATCAAAAATGGAAGATACAAAGCCAATCATGGAGGAAGTGAAGCAGCAGCAGCAAGTTAAGTATTGAGCCTAAAATTCCATTATTCTTTTTCGGCATCTTTTATCATTCCAGTTCCATCCGCATGTATTTGTATAAGCACGATTTAAAATTACTGTTAATGATTTTTAGGATAGTGAAAAGCGTGTCATTGTAAGTATGATTGAATCTGGAACTCTTGCATCACAAACTCTGAAACCTGGTGATCATTTAACAAAAGTTAATGATGTTGCAATTTTGGATAAAGCAATGGCAAAAAAGATGATTTTGGATAGTGTAAATGCTCAAAATAAGGTTAAACTTACCGTTGAACGTCAATCTCAAGCTGCTGGTTCAATTCCTGCTCCAGCTTCAACTCCTCCATGTGCAGCAAATAATCCAAAAATGCCAAATTATGATCTTCCACTTCCTCCTGATGTTCTTGCAATTATGGAAGCAAATAAAGGATTTCATAAAGGACCTTTCAATCTTCCATCAATTTTAAAAATCGTTGGTCCTCCTACACCATCTGGTATGTTTTTTGTTAATGTTTTTCATCTATGACTTTGATTACTGTAACATTTGAATGGGATGTAGAGTACTGTAGTATCCATTTCTGATAAGACAACTGTATAAGGACTTTTTGTTTGTATGTTTTGGATACTGTACATGCTTTTAGAAACATTTCCCATCTTTTTTACTTGGCTTATTTGATTAATTCTTCAGATTTTGGTCAAAAGTTGATGTGTTTTTGTCATTTTCCCCATTGATTAATTTCTAAGTATTTCATTTTCTTAAAAGAGATTTGACTAACTACAACATTCCATCACATTAGATTGCTAAAAGCATTCCCCCTAAAATCCCTCTCTCTCTTTCACAAATCCATTACAATCTTCTTATTTTTGTTTTTCTTATCCGTTCTACATTACTACCATTCCATGTAGTAGTAGTAGTAGTACAACCTCCGCAAAAAGACATTGCTCATCTTTTGCTTTTCATTTCATTAATATTAGCTAACATATTAATATCATATCACTTTTTTAGGTAGTCATATTAATATGCCTGAAGCAACTCCAGAAGAAAATCAAATTGAATTTGATCCATCTCCAAAGCCTCTCAAAACAACTCCAAAACGTGTTGGTGCTGCATAAATGAAAGAAATTCAAAGAAATATGTGTTTCTGTTTTTGGCTGTATTATGTGTAAATGCAATTTCTTCATAAAGTAAAATTTTATTATATATAATTTTTTTTGTATTTTATCGTATGTATAAATGAAGAACAAATAAATAAAATTTAACAACATTTTTAACAAAGTTTCTTTAAACAAATGATTCTATTAACTTTTTTTCTTTCTCCACGTGATGTGGTTGATAAAATTTATAAATACAAAAAACAAAAATTATAAAAAATATAAAAATTTGTAAAAATATTAATACTAATAATATAACTTGAATAATATCAGGTTGTGAGGCAAGATAGGCACAAAGGTGATGTTCATCAACACTGAAAAAATTGGATACTGTACTTTTGGGAAAGTTAATGGAATAGAATTAATTTTTGGAGATTAATCCTGATGGGATGAGGGAATATTGAATGTAGGATTTGTTAATTATTAAATACTTTAAAGTGATGTTTAAAGATTAAAGTAAATTGCTTAAAGAGGGATTACTTAAAAATAGAAAAAGTATTAAAATTTGATGTTTTAAAAATTGCAAGTAAAGAGTTTCTAAATTTGAACATGTTACTGTAATTTGCCCTAAGGGAATTTGCAACATGAAAAGTGTTAGGCCGATAAGATTTTTAAATTAAAGTACCGTAACCTCAAGAACAGTAATCTTATTCAAGTGTAAATTGTAACTTGCCCTGAGGCAATTTGGAGCAAAAAAAAACTGAAACAAATGTTCAAGTGTCCCTGCTGCTGCAATTTGCCTTAGGGCAAGTTACAGTACTTTTTTAATGCCAAAATTTTAATAAATGAATCGAAAACGAAATTGCATTTGAACGGGATTACTGTACTTTACGGTACTGTATTAAATAATTTTGACCTAACATTTTTGAGACACAGAAATGTTCCACCAAATTTCTATTTAATTAAAACTACAAGAAAAAATAATAAACTTACTCAGCCACAACTAAACATTTATTACTTTCATCTGTGCATGAATTACAAATTGAATATTCAATATCAAACCAATTCCAGGGTGTCATTTTTTATGAATGTTTTTTAACTTCCTTCAAAGAAAAACTTTAAATATTTTAAAATTTTTAAAGAAAAGAACTGCGACAAAATATTAGCAACAAAAAAGTAGGGGGAACAAGAACTGAAAGAAAGAATAAAAAATATTCCACTTTATATAATAATTTTTTAAGCTTAGCTTTAACTACAAATTTAAATAAAATTATGTTAAGTAATGGAAAAAAATTTGAGGGGGGATAAAAAAAAGAAGGGGAAAAGGGATCATAGAAAGATTATTAGAACATGGAGTGAAAAATCTCTTTGAAGAAGACAAAGTGACTCAATTTTTTTTTAATATTTAATTTTCATTCACAATTTTTAAAGAAATTAAAGGATTTAACCAAAAAGATTATAGACTTTTTGTTTTAAAAAAGTTATTAATTTTTGCAGCAAAAAATTTCAAACATCAAGTATTTTAGAAAATGGCTTCCTTTTTACGTCTGCCTTTCTTTAACAAAAAAGGGATATAAACTTTTTCAATGTCTTGTCTGTTGATCTTTGTATTATTATTTTTTAAAGAGAAAGTGTTTTAATGCGGAAGGAAATTGGATTTCAGTTAAATCTCATCATATTTCAAAAGGCGCTGTTTTTAATTCTTTCTTCGACTCAGACAGCAGTTATTATGCAGGAAATTATTAAAGTGTGAAATTTGAGAGCTTTCTTAAATACATATTTTTCGAATAAAGTACTTTTATGGCATTTAAAAACTCCATTTTTCGAATCCCATGTTTGAGAAAAATGTATTTTTTAAGGATCCTGGAATACGTTATGCAAATTTTAAAATTAGCTAATAACAAATTAATAAAATTTGGCTATCCAAAAATTATTTTACTTTAAACTTAATGATAAATACAGCTACAGTAATCATTATCAATTGATTCACGGGCATTTCATTTTGCCTAAACATCTGTCTTGGATTTCTGGTGGCATTTTAAAGCTTAAAGAAAACGTAGAAATGTCGAAAGCCTCATCAAATTAAAATTTTAAAAACTCGTATTGGAACATCTTGTTCTTTTTTTTTCAGCAAAAAAATATCCGTGAACCGAACTGAAAATTTGTGATCATTGTTACCGATTTTCCAAAAAACCTCGACGCCGAAAAAAAATTAATCCCAAAAACGACAAATTTAATTCAGAATTTCTTAAAAAAATTTAAAACTAATATTATGAAATCAATAAAATGAAAAGCATTTTTTACAGTATCCTTCTCGGAATCGAACATGCCACCATTTTTGGTTAAAACGGAAAAGTATTAATTCACAAAAAAGGACTTCCTGGCGGATGTTTTTATTGATACTGCTGTTACCTGGTCCAAAGTCGAACAAGAACTTTAAAAAAGTGCTTCTTTTTCGTCTTCCAATGTCCCAAGTAAAAATTGAGGAATGTGTGTTTTGCTTTTCTCACTGTTTTTGATTGTTGTTACCCAATTTTTTCCCCTTTTCCTAGACTCTTATTCTTATCTTATTTCAGTCCATCAAAAACAGATAGATATTCTCAATGTATATAAAAGTAGTACCAAAAAAGTTCACTCAAATCATTCTTGTTTGATTTTCAAGTTGTTAAAAATCAAACATTAGATAGCCAAAAAATAATGTTTGTCAAATGTTTAATTTTGGTTGGCTTGATTGGAGCTGGAAGTTGTGCCTATGATGAACCACTTGCAAGAAATCTAATTTGGCCCTTAACTGTTGATGCCTATAATCATGGAGTTGAAAAATGTATTGGTACAACTTTAGGTGCTGCTTCAAATTATGAGGTAAATTGATGATGTTTAGATATTGTATTCCTAAATTAAACATAGCAAGGGATTGCATTTTTGAGGTCCAACCCGGCCAATAAAAAAATCTAGCCTGGTCAGGCCCGTAAATTTTCGGCACTACTTAAATGGGCTTTATCTGCTTGTGTACATTTTCCCTTAGGGATTGTTTCCAAATTTGTAATAATCAAAGCCCGGTTCGGGTGAAGTTTTATGCAAATTTTGATGACCAGTCCTGTCGGCAGTATCTTATTTCCAGATGGCAAAACAGTTTCAAAGGAGGCCGCCTTTGATCTTTTGTCGATGGCAGTAAAAGATCAAAGGATTTTTTTATTTCCGAGAGTGTACCTACTCCTCGTGACCAATTCTGCTGACTTCTCTGGTCCAACCCAAAAAAAGCCCTGACCCGAATTGACCTCTATCTTTGTTGGGCCCATTTCATTGCATACCCTAAATATGCAAATTTTTAGTTTGGTACTCAAATCACTCTTCAATGTGATCCAACAAGTTCTAGAGATTCCTGCTCTGGATATACTGTAGCCTATCATACCCAAAAATATGTTCATATCATTTTCCGAGGTTCAATAAGTGATAGTCAAGTGGAGCAAGAAATGAATTACACCCTTTCCCATCCATTGTTGCCATTTATCGGAGGTGGAAATGTAAATGGATATTTTTTGAATGGATATAATCTTCTCTGGAATGGTGGATTAAAAGATTCATTCCTTAAACTCAAAAACAAATATCCATCTTATAAAATTGTCGTATCTGGACATTCCCTTGGGGCTGCCTTAGCTTCCGTAACAGCTGCTTCTTTAACTGCCACCAAACTTATCACTAAAGATCAACTTCTTCTTTATACATTTGGACAACCTCGAGTTGGAGATAAATCTTTTGCAGATGCATATCCATCACTAGTTCCAGAATCCTATCGAATTGTACATCATTGGGATATTATTCCACATTTACCAACAGCTGGATTTATGGGATATACCCATCATAAATCAGAAGTTTGGTACAATAATAACATGAAAAAAGGTGATCCATATGTTCTTTGTGCGGAAGAAGAAAGCCTTAAATGCAGTAATAGTGTTCTTACCCCAACAATGGGCGATCATGGCGAATATTTTGGTGTTCGAAATTATTTGGGTAATCATGAATGTGTTCCAGCAGGAACTTTTTAAATAATACTGTAACTGTAAATTTCATTTGTAAAACAAAAATAAAGAATTAAATAAAAGATTTTGGATACTGTAATAATGCCCAAAAATATGGATACTGTATAAGTGCAAAAACTTGGATACTGTAATTCAGCCTGAATAATTGGATATTATAAACAGCCCAAAAATGTGGATACTGTAATATTACCCAAAATGTGCTGCTAATACACCCTTTTTGATGAAAATAAAAACAACAAATGATAAAATATAACGGTACTTTAACTACAGTAATACCGAAACTTTGAAAGATAAAAAATAACACTTATTTTTTTTGTCATAAAAAACACGGTAAAAACACAAAAAGTTTAAAAATTGATAAACTTTAATATTACTTTTTTCTTCAAGCAATTCAAAAAAAAGATCACTAAAAAATTGTCTTTATTGATCCTTCAAGCATTTTGGTTGAAAGAAAACTTTGACTTTTTTCAAGTTTGAGTGAGCATTTTTGGCGCGCAGTCATCCAACAAAATATTTTGCATTTTTTAATTTTCATTTTTCAAATTTTTTGGTGAATAAATTTTCTTCTTGCTACTTTAATCAAATAATTTCTTGCTGATTTATTCAAAAAATTGGAGAAAATGGAAAGTGATTCTTCTTCGATTCCGACATCTCAGATAACAATTTATGAATTTGAAGTTGATCCAGTAAAACAGAAATTTGAAAGTATTAAACAAATGGCTCAACAAATGAAAGCTGAAAATGATGAAATGAAAGAAAAGCTTGTTGAACAACAAAAAGCTATTGATTCTCGAAATCAAATTGTATATTTTTTACTTTCTTTTTTACATATTCGAATAAAAAATTAAATTTTTATAGATTGCTGAAAATCGAGATAAAATTACTGATTTGGAAGAACAAAATCGAAAGCAGGAACAACAAAATATTCAACTACAAAAAACTGTCAAAGAAAATCAAGAAATTATTGTTGGACAAGCTAAAATTGTAAGTTAATAATGTTTGTGTGCTATGTGTATTTAAAAATTGTATTTTTTAGGTATCAGAGAAAGATAATCAAATTGCAACATTGAAACAGGAAATTATTAAAACTGTTGCTGAATTAAACGTTGAACGTGAGAAAGAAAAGTTGAAACTTCTTGATGAAATTACAAGATTAAAAGCAACATCAGAATCTGAAAGAGAAAATATTCTTAAAGAAAAGCAAGAAATTATTGATGGACATGCTAATACTGTAAGTTCTTTAATATTTTAACTAGTTTTAAATTTTAATATTATCTTTCTTTTTTCAGATTCGCCAGTTGAAATCTGAAGCTTATGTAAAGGATATTCAAATTTCAAAATTACAAGCAACAAAATTGTTTGATCCACATGATCTTATTACTTTGCATAAATATAAAACAACTGATGTGGATATGCGTAAATTGGTTTATAAAAATAAAGTAAGATTTTAACTTTTTTTAATGACAAGTAACCTTTTAATACAATTTTAGACTCTTTTATTGAATCGATTAACATATAATGGTCAACAATGGCTAGATGAAAATGATGTTGAGATTCCTCTTGATGATTCAAATTGTAAAATTTTTGTTCAAGATTCTTTATCAATCAAATCTTTACCTGCTGCAAAATTTTCCCCTTTGACTGATCGCTTACATTCAAACAGTTTTTCGAAATTATATTTGGAAACTTTTTTTTTGTCATTTGAAGATTTTAAAAATTTGGTTTCAAAAGGTGATATTCTTTCTTTGAATATTATTCGAATTACTGTAAGAAATGATGATGGTACTTTAATTACTGCTGATAAACTTTTGAAGGAAGTTCCAAATGTTAAAGAATTTGCATAGTAAGTTATTTTTAAAGATATTTTAAAATTAAAATAAGCTTTAAACTTTTCAGCACTTTTAATGATGGCGAAAAAATGGATGGAATTGCTCAAAAATTTGCTCAACTTTGTTCTCCAAATCTTTCCCATCTCTGGTTTTATAATATCCAAAAAGGCTTCGATCTTAAAATTTTTGGTCAATTTATTCAGGTATAATTTCATTTTTTTTAATTTTTTAATGTTTGATCATTTTTAGACATATGCTACGAAACGTGGTTGTTGTTCATTAAGATTTAAAGTTTCCAAACAAGCTTTTGCTGAAGTAGAACGTATTCGAAATGAAATTGAACGTATTGTACCTTTATTTTTTGCCCTTATATTTTACAATGATGAAATTTAAATTCTAAAATTACTATGTTTTTTTTAAATTGTATCTTTTTTTGTTTTGAATGATTTTTTTTATCAATAAATGTATATTCAAATTTTTCATTCTTTAAAATTGTATTTTTTCATGTTTTTTCTTTTTCATTACGTTTGTTAAATCCACCATAGAATTAGTTTCTAAAATGCGAATCAGGAAAAAAGCAGAGCTGATTTCCATAAAGATTACAGAAATCCACTCTAATAAGATACAACAGATTGGTGAGAGAAAATTCCATCAAATATTTTTCGATTTGTGACATTTTTAACTTTTTTTGCATTCATCGACAAAAAATTACGTATTTTAAAACTAAAAATTTGCATATATTACTATTCATAGTTTTTATCGAAAAAATATTTAAATGTTTTGATTAAAATTTCATTCATTGTTTTCATCATTTTGAAAAGTTCTCTTCCATTTTCATCGAAAAAGCAGTAATTAATTTTGAATAGAAAAAGAAGTGTGAAAACGTAATGGCTCCAACCCGAGGTCGAAAACAAGCTCGTCCGCGTCGAAATATTAGAAAAACATCATCATCATCAAAATCACGATTACCTTCAGCATCGCGTGGTCCATTGACTTCAACTCCTGACATCAACAACAACAATAATACAAATTTCACTGGTTTTAAAGGTGATTCATGTAAGTTTTTTTATTATTAGAAAATTTTTTTAAATGTAAAAGGTATTTATTTTAGCGATCTCACCAATTAATGGAGATCAACTATCGAATTCTGAAGAAAATAAAACTCAAAATAATAATGTTAATGATGAAAGTGGGCAGCAGCAGCAGCAAGAAAAACCTGTTGAACGTGAAATCCGAGAATTACAAAGCACAACAAATAATTTACTCAAATTATCACCATTCTCTCGTATTGTTAAAGAACTTATTTCAAAAGTCAGACCTGGCAAAAATTTTAGAATTCAATCTGAAGCTATTCAAGCTTTAAGAGAAGTAAGTTGGTTTTTGAATAGTCAATTTTCAAAATTAACCCAATTTTTTAGGCATCTGAAGCTCATTTAATAACCTTGTTTGAAGCATCTTATTTAATAACAAGTCATTCAAAACGGGTTACTTTGGAAATTGATGATTTACAATTGGCTCGAAGAATTTTTGGCTACAATCTTTAATATTTGTATTTATATCCGTTTTTGCATAATCTATTATTTTATTGTAATGGTGTATATTTTAAATAAATTTTGTTGAATGTTCAATGAAAAAATTTTATGAATGTCAAATAAGACTAACATGTACAGTAATACTGTAATTTATCCCGAAATTTGGATACCGTAATATAGCCAAAAAATGTGTTTCATATTGACTCTTCTTGATTAAAACGAAAATAACAAATGATAAAATATATACAATACCCTAACTACAGTAATACAGGAAACAATTAAAGGGATACAACGTTTTTTATTCAGAGTTCAACAGAAAAACAAAAATGTACAAAAAAAGTTACAAAATACAAACTTAACCAAAACAATTACTTGATTTTTATAAGTTGAAGCTTTGAAACAAGATCATGCGTATTACCATCGAGGAAATTAACGATATCAATTCCCAAGGATTGAGCAATATCTCGAACAAAATCTGATGAAGCATCGCAGCGATATTTTGGAAGAGAAATATTTGTTGGATTTGAGATTCTTGTGATGAATCGCATTTCACATAATCGATTGATGAGATAATTCACATCCGGTATAACATCATCAGGTCGAAGATAGTGATTGAAGAAGAAAGCAATAACACCCAAAAATCGTGTTAAAGTAAACTTTTGTGGACCAGTTTCATGTAATTTATTCGATTCCGCCGAATTTGAAGCAGCTGTTCGCTTTCGTCCTTCACGTTCCTAAAATAAACAAATAGAAAAAGGATACTGTAACAATGGGCAAAAACAAACCATATCAAAGAATCGAAAGTCAGTGGCTTTTCGATTAAAACTGCAACAGAAAGAGGCAATTAAAATAAATTTTGCATAATATGGAATAGAATCCAATGATTCTTGATGCTTTTCTTCCTTTGATTTCTTGTTTGACAAAAGATCCGAGACATTAAAGTAATAAATATCATCATCAAGCTTTCGGATTGCTTGTTTCACGACATCAATACTGTAATCTTTATCTGCTGGGCTTGTTCTTTCTGCACACATTGCTGCTACTCGGGATATCTAAAATATGGAATATAATGTTACTGTAGGTAGTATTAGTACTAGAAAGATACCAAAGATAAAAGTCGATGTGGATCAGTTGTTTTTTGTTCAAAAGAACCGCAGCATTGTTTTGCAAATTCTTTACAGAATAATTTTTGAGGTGGATCATTTTCTTCCAAAGCAGAGAGTTTCTTCTCTTGCAACTTCATTACAGCTTTTACGCACGAACCTGAAACAGTATTATCATAAACAAGAAATGAATAAGTTAATCACATACGTTTACCATCACCTCCATAAGGATTATAATCAATGAAGATACACATTGGAGATAACATAGCAGCATTTGAGAGCATTAAATTCCACGGCACAGTTGAGAGAGTTATCAGCTTTACATGTTTCTTAAACTAAAATAAACAATTATTATTCACCAATAAACAACAATCTATCAATTATTATTCACCAATAAACAACAATCTATCAAAATTACCAAAGGATCACCAAAACCTCGAAAGAGATCAGCGAGAATTGAGAAACCTTCAATATCTTGAAGATATTCAGCTCGTCGCAAACATAACACATATTGTGAAGATAAATCAGCACAAAGAATATCATTAAAACGTTTTAGAAAGTCTGTGACTGATCGAATGGTGGTTGAAGATTTGATTGGAGTGAATGCTTGAATCAAAACAGAGAATAAATCTTTCGGAGATTGATCTATCAACAAACAATTTCCATCACCAATTATATATCTTATCTAAAAGAGATATTTATTAATAGTAATAAGCAACAAAAGAAAAGTAACAAACATTTTCTTCTTCAACATGTTCAGTAAAGCTTTTAACCATTTCAATTTGTTGTTCAGCATCTGGACATCGAATATGCAAATGTCTTAAAGTTGTTGAGGGCACTTCTGGGGAGACAAAAATTGTTGAAAATATACTTTCTAAATCCATTTAAATAATAATAATTTGGATTAAAAATTAACGGAAGCTTGAAAAAATAAAAAAAAAACGATGAATTTTTTGCTGTTCTTTTTTCCCGCAAATTTTTAACATTTGTGTTTCATTTTGCCAACACTAAAATTTTTTGTGATGATTTTTTGGGAATATTTGAAATAATTTGAAATAATTTTTATTTTCAGTTTATTCAGGTCTGAAAGTACCTAGAACGAACAAGAAAACAGTTTTTTTTGTACTTTTATTTTTGACTTGCCCGTCTCTAATTACTATTGCCCTTTTCAAATCTCTTTTTTTTATCTCCAATTAATCCATTCCATTTTTATACAGAGATGCTGAAGAAAAGAATGAAGAACAATATGGTACAATGGTGATAATTGATTTGGATGGACTTTCTTTGGATTTATTGGATTGGACAGCTCTAAAATGTGTTAATCAAACGTTATCACAATTACAAGAATTATATCCAGATGTCTTGAGGAAATTATATGTTATTCGAGCACCATCTTTTATTCAATTAATTTGGGCAGCCGTTTCACCATGTTTAACAAAGCAAACGAAACAAAAAATTGAATTTCTTGGAAGTGATTGTAGGGAAAAGCTTAAGGTTGGTTATTATTTTAATTGATTGATTTTTTTTGGAAAGAATATTAATTGATTTGGGATGAGATGGATACGTTGAGGGTATCATTTTTATCTAAAAAAGGTTGTGGTTTGTAAAAACGTGAAATGTTTAACTACAGTATTATTTGGTACTGTATTTTTGGGCTTCCCTTTTGAAACAAGAATGATGCAATAATAGACCTTGAATATTCCTAAGTTTGGAATTACTTTTTTGTTTAAAAATCAAAGCAAGATAATTTCGAATTAACGGATATTTCGCCGAAACAATTGTCATGGATTTTCGGAGAGACCAAAATCTCCATAATTCGATAAGATTGCCAACATTTACGTTGCTGTTAATGTTTTAATACTACATAAATCCTGGACAATTTTTTTTTTGCGAAATATCCGAGAATCTGAAGCTTTCTTTCTTTTTATTATGATTCATTTTAATCTCTATTTCGTCATTTTCAGGATGCCATTGATGAATCAATATTATATGAAAATTGGGGAGGCTCAAAAGAATCTGATAGCCCATATGGTGATGTAAGAATAGGTGGAAAAGTTCCAAAAGAATTATGGTATGATCCAGCCTCAGATCCATATGCTTCATCATCAGATATCAAAAAGATTACAGTACCTGCTCGATCAGCAATTTTTATTCCGGTTAAAGTTGAAGGAGAAGAAAATTCCAAGCGAACATTAAAATGGTGGTGGAAATGTGAAAATGGAAATGTAGATTTTTGAGTTCGATTTGCTCCTTCTGGTACAAAAGCAAATGATAAACGGGTGAAGGCCGAAGAAGATGAAGATATTGTATGTTGGCCAAAATGGAGATTATTTACTGAATGTGTTCCTGAATGTCGAAGTGTAAGTTTTTTACATTATTTCAAGATTTATGAAATCTTAATCCTTCACTTTTTAGATCAATATTCCCTCATCTGGCTTATATAAACTTGTCTTTGATAATTCACATGGCAAAATTTGGAGCAAACTAATCAAATATTGTGTTACTGTAGATGAAGGAGAAGAAGATTAAATTATATAAGAATCGATAGTAATTAATTAACTGCATTTGTAATTGATATTATTTTCCAACAAATAAATTATGCGAGAGATTTTATTGATTAATGTTTAATAAATAACTACCAGATTTTGTCTAATACAGTATTCACAACAAAAACTTGTAACAAAGTTTTAAACATATATTCAGAGAAACAAAAAGTAAAAAAAATATTGAAACGAAAAAAATAATAAAAATACAGACGTATTGTAAAAAATGAGCATTTGCTGTTGATTCTTCCAAAATAAATTTCGCACATTCAACCATTATTTTTTTATAATAACATAGAGAGTAGAACCATTACACCAACAATAGAATGTTTTATTTTTCTAAAAAATAACAATTATATGAATAGTAAATAACCATGAAAATGAAAACTACCGAAAGGAATTGCTTCAATGCTTCAGAATCAAAATTTACAGGCAATTGTGTTAATTGGAAGGTTTCTAATAAATCAAATCGAACCAAGAGATCAACCAAATTCTTTATTGTTTGTGGCTTGAACAAATATTCTTTTTGAGAGCATCCCCTAAAAAAGTAATAAGCTCTAAAAACTTAAACATAGAAAAAGCAAAAACTTACATATTGAACTTTTTAATCTTTGGAAGCTTTTGTAAAATTTCATCAACAGATGCGAGAGTTCCATCAGCACTTGCAATTGTACAGTCAGAAGAAGAAAAAACCTGAATCTTTCCACCAGATGTAAGCATTTCATATTCAGCCCATGATAAGGATTGTTTTTGAATATCGACTTGAACATAATCACGATGCGCAATCTTCAATAAAACTTCAGAAAGCATATTTTCCATATAAATTTGTAATTTGCGGAATACCCAAATTTTCGGAACAATTGAAAGTGGATCAATGATTTCATTGTCGGCTTCACAACGAAGAAGAATTCTTAAATCCATTATTGCAATAACTGGAAACTTGCAGTAAAAAAATTTACAGGTTTGCATTAACTTTTTCCACGATTTTGGAAATCTTTTGCTTTGAATAATATATTGAACAATTGGCGCTGTTAACGCAAAGTTTTGCAATAAAGGATGTGAAAATGTAAATTTTTGATAAGAGTTCTTTGAAGATTTGATAATCTGTTGATTTGCCATAGAAATTACCTAAAAAATATAAGAAACTTTTAGCAAAGAAATTAAAGCAATACGACAAAAAAAAAATATGGTTCAGAAGATAAAATTCCAGCGCCATTTTCTGATGCTAAAAAAATCATCGAGGTTTAAAAAAAGAGAGTCCAAAAACGAAGAAAAGAGATGTTGTGATTTGTAAGAATGCGTGAAAGTAATTGAAAGAGAAACATGCAAAAGGAATAAATATCTTTTATCAAAAAAGTGAGAAGAAGAAACGCAAATCTCTGTTGAACAATGTGCATGAATTAAACTTTTTTAATATGAATAATAACAGTTCAATGTGCATGAATTAAACTTTTTTAATATGAATAATAACAGTTCATGAGAGACACAAAGAGGTTACCGAAGATACAAATTCGAGAAACATTCAAGAAATTATTTTTTTATTTACAACAAAATTTTACAAAAAAGAGCTCAAAAAACACGATCCAAAAAAAATGCAAAAATTGTTCGCGACTTAAACCGCAACATGCGCGCATTTCACTTTAGTCGTGTGTGTGTTTTTCTTGCGCGGGAATTTCATGAACAAAAAAGCTTTGAACAGCAAAGTGCAGAATTTTGTTTTGTATGCTGTTAAAAACTGCTGAAAAAAGCAGTAAATTAGAATTCTACGTTTCCCATTGCATTGAAATCTTTTAAAACTTAATCATGATTATTTTAAGTGAATTTTCTCAAAATTAGAAAAAAATTTTTGCTGCATTTGTTTGTAAATTTTAAAATGAAAAACATGTACTGATTTATTAACATACAATAAAAGAATTCAAATTTCACGAGAAAAACAAAAAGAAAATAATTTCAAAACAAATTTTTTTCAAACCATACACCAGATGCAGTCTATTTAAGGAATTATACTATTTCTATAAAGGTTTTTTCCCTAAAAAGGCTGCAAAATATGCAATCATTGAAAACAGAATATACCGCCAGAGAAGCTAAATTGCAAAATCAATGCTAGGAGCCATTATAGAAGGATTCTCCTTAATTTCGTTGACGAAATTTTTGATTATATTCTTGAATGCGGTAGAAACACGTGTGGGAAAACATAATTCGATATGAATTGTCTTATTCGTCTAAAAATGAATAATTTAAAAAAAGTTTTTGCATAACAATTCCAGAAGTATTAAGAAGCATCGCATTATTCATATAAAAAAAATAATACATACCATAAGAAAAGGCTTAAAAGCATCAATATCAAAATTTTCTGGAATACCGGTCAAAGTAAATGACCAAATATCTTTAAATTCTGTAATCCGATCAATCATATTTTTAATGGTATCCGATTTGAACAGTAATGAATTGTTTGAGCAATGCCTGGAAAAGTTTTTCAATTAAAAATTAAAGAAACTTTAAAGAACTTGCATTGTTAAAAAATGGACATTTTCAAGATTTTCAAGAAGCCTATCCATTGTAACAATTGTGCCATCAAAATTCTTTACAATAGTACCGTATTCAAGATCAATCGTTTCAATAGATTTACAGGATGTAAGCTTCTGATATTCATTCCATGTTATATTACTCTTATAAGCACGTAAACAGTGAAGATCAAATTTAAAAATTTTTGGAATCAATGCAGACAAAGCATTCACACTTTCAAGCCATAACGTACCACAAGCCCATAATCTTGTACCATTTGGATTATAAACAACCGGATTAATTAATACTTCATCATTGCTGTACGAATCCTTTGCAATTCCAGTGTCACCAAAATTTATATCAGAAACAATAATTCTACTAACTGGATAAATTCGATTCTTTGAGTAAAAATATTTGCATGTTTTGATAAGTTTCTTCCAAGCTTTTGGAAGTTGCGGATTTTGAAACATATATTTAATAATAGAATATGAAATTGAAAAATGTTGAGGACGTGGTTGTTGAAAAGAATAGATTTGATTTGGATCAGGTGCAGTAAAAAATTGTAGGTTATCATCCATTTTTTAATTTGATTAAAATAATATAATGAATGAATGAAAGTCACTGCCTAGAAAACGGAAAAATACAAAGTAATAAAAGAAGAAAAAATGGATCTACAACGACTAGATTTTTTTTCTAGTACTGCTGTGCAAAAAAATTGTTTGTCCTTTTTTCCAAAAATTTTATCACTGGCAGGACAAAGCCAAAGTTAATTGACCATTTATGAGATCAATAAATAATTAAAAGAAGTGATGACAGGTTCATTAATAAAAATATACATAATATAAATAGATAGACGGCATCGATTCGAGTAATGACACCATTACAGTGTTTTTTTTCTTCTTTGAAATTTCTTTTCATAAAAATTAAAAAAGTATGAAGAATCTGGAAAGTATGAATTTGATGAGGCTCGGATGTTGAAAAAAAGCTTGAAAATCATTTATCCCAAAATCCTAAAAGAAGTTTGCAGTTTTGTTAATAAAAATTCTTTAAAGGCGGCAGACGACTTGATACTTTTATATTTCTATAACTTTTTTTTCTCGTTGAATTTTCATGGCGATCAGGCAACAAACACAATCGAAAGGGACCCTGATCGTCATGGAAAAAAAATTATGGTCGAATGGTTAACGCGGTAGACTTTCAAGTTTTTTCGCCCTCGGGGATTCGAGTCCTTTGAGCTGCAAAATGATTTTTCTTTATTTTTTTCATGTAAAATAAGTTTTCAAAAGTGGACTTATTCAAACATTACCACCACCATTTCTAACGCCCGTTCAGTATTGCCTCGACTTCTTGACTCCTGATTTATATTGTGCTGCAAATGGGTGTATTGCCTGATCATCATGAAAATGCACCGAGAAAAAAACGTTAGAGAAATATAAAAGTATCAAATTGCCTGCCACCTTTAAAGAATTTTTAATAGCAAAATTGCAAACTTCTTTTAGGATTTTGGGATGAATGATCTTCAAGCTTTTTTTCAACATCCGAGTCTTATTTTTTCATCTATCATATAAAAGTTTTGTCCATTATACTCTTTTGTCACACAAAAATATTTTCTTTTTTAGTTAATTTCAATGTTCCAAAAGGTTTTTTTTCAATTTTTTGTAACTTTTTTGAACAATAATATTTTTCCAAAAAAATCAGACCTTTCTCTAAAAAAGAAATTTGATGACGTATTTGCTACAGTATAGTTTGGCACCATCTTTTTTGTGAATTTGGTAGTTCATTGAACTTGAACTATAAAAAACATTAAAAAATTGATTATAAAGTTATAAAATGTTAGTTTCTATGTATCATGTTCAAGTAATATCATTCCCCATTTAAAAAAATTTAAAATTTATGGTTTTAAAAAGTACGGGACTTTTTGGAAAAACTTTTTTTTGACAACAATTTTAAACTTTTTTTTTGTGAGCGTAATAAATAACGTTGAAAATTACTGATTGTCAAACCATACTTTTGGGATTGTCCGGAATTGACATCAAATGTTTTTCAAAATTTTGAAACTCTTTGCCAGATTTTTCCTTTGATCTTTTCCGCTTTTTAGCTTTTAAGTAGAACATGATATTTTGGCTTATCTCTCCCTACCCTCAAAATGTACTGTAACTTTAGGACCTTATTAAACCTACAGTATGAGGATTCCGCAGCTGAATTTTTGCCACAATAATACCTTATACCAGACGAGTTGATGGGCAAAATATGGCGTCTCAACTGCATCAGAAGTTGGATATGTTTACGGTCAGCACATGTAAGGGTAAATTCTGCATACACAGATTCATGATATGTGCCCTAGTTCCGAAATGCCATCAAAAAAGTGCCAAAAAAGGCCGATTTTGGTCATTTTTGAAATATGACCTGCAGGTTCGGGAAATCGGTCCGATTGAGTTGTAAAGTGTATTTTCAGTGTCTCTGAGTTGTTCTATATCGATTTTGATTATTGCACCAGTCATAATGTAAACCTTCCTCATTATCTTTTAAATCTTTTGTTGATTGTATTAATTTGTTATGTTTTTTCACATTAAATGTCCAAAATATTCAAGGAAGAAATGCAACTTTCAAAGTTTCTGAAAAAAACTTTAAAAAACATAAGTTGCAAAAATATAACAGGGGCTAAAATTTTCGTCGATAAATGTCCTATTCTGCGTGCTCTTTTTTTGAGATTCCTGATATGTAATTGTTACACATTCTGTATGTCCTTTTTCAAAGATATTCGACAAACACAATAGCAAGAAAATTAATTTAAAATGAAACTCACCCTTTAACCAAGACGGCAAGAAAAAGAATGATCGTTTCTTTAACCCTAAAAAAGTTGTTTCTATGAGTATGTTTCAAACAAGTTTCTATTTTTTTGACAGAACCTTCTTTTTTTTAAAAGAAAAAAAAGTAAAAATGGTTTTCATTTTTTAGTATTTTTGGTCGTGTCATTTTTGAATATTTCAGATAATTTAAGAAAAACAAGAAAAAATAGGAATAGTATTAAGTTTTACCTCAAAAAGATTACTTTTTACCTCAAATTTTTTAATCGCCTCAAAAAGTATTACTTTTTACCTCAAATTTTTTAATCGCCTCAAAACGTATTACTTTTTACCTCAAATTTTTTAATCGCCTCAAAAAGTATTACTTTTTACCTCAAATTTAAAAACTTTAAGATATTACTGATTTGTGGAGTTTTTAGTAAAAAAACGAAATAATAGTAATACATGAAATAATATAGTTATAATAATCACAGTAGTACTTTAAAGGCAAGAAAATTTATTTTTCAAAAATGTTTGTTTCACTTTGAATTCTTTTAATAAATATATTGATGCCCATTACTTGAAGAACTATTGAACCAATATTTCGAAGTTGAAGCAGAAATCGATTTTTGAATGGCACGAACTTTGCATTGAAGCTTTTGAATTACTTCTTCATGATGATGATTCAAATCAACACTATCGCATACAGTACTTTCATCATCTGATTTTATATTTGATTCGGACGAGGTGCTGAACAAGAAGGGTAAAAGATACTCCTGTGGAGGACGAATGAATGGAGTATCAGGACCATGACAAGACATTAGTTGATCTGAAAATTGTTACGTAAAAGCTTAAGTTTTTAATTTGCAAGGGAAAAACATACATAATGTTACAAATGCAGAATCAGGTTGTTGGGAGCAAAGTAAATTCAACGGAAAATGACCGGCAAAGTACCAAAGTTGCATCTGCAAGACATGATGTGGCCCTTGAATAAGTCCTTGTGGATCAATATACCACCAATCCTCATCATTTGAGACAAATGATTGAGGTGATGTTTTGCATAACTGTTGGAGAGCATAGGTGTATGGAGGATCCGACGGAACTCCATTAACATGCGATTTACTATCCAACATGATGAAAGACGATGAGAATTATTATTCTAAAACAAACGTGTTTACGCTGTAACATATTGTAGAAACTATTATTATTTAAAAGAATAGAAATTTAAAAAATGATAATTACAAAATCGATTTTGGAATATTATTATTTTCTACCCATAATTCGTCTTTTAAATTTTACCCCCCACTATTCAAGGGTAAAATTAAATCCAAAATAAGTTAATCGGAGGCAAATGGAAAAGGGGCAGTTTAAAATATGTAGGAGATAAAAATGATTAAGGGTAGAAAATAATATTATTCCAAAATCGATTTTGTAAATACGTGTTAAAAACTAGGCGTTCTCTCGTTTGAGACCAACTAAAACGCACACAAAACTGTATAAAAATAACGAATAACTTAAATGACAAAAACATTTTAAAAAAATTACTAAAAATAATGTGTTTAAAGCTTGTAGATGATGTCAGCAAATTATCTTGAAATTATTGCCAGATCAAATGCAACAACCCTGCTGAAATTTCGAAAGAAAAAAAAGCAAAACAGACAATGTCTAGTGCCCACTTTATACTAAAATAAGAATGATGCAACATAAACTGTAAAACAAAATAAAAAGGGCGGCGAAAAGTATTTAATAACTTCGATGAACCAATAATGTTCAGAGATTGAGAGCAACAAAAATCTTTTATTTATCAGTCATAAATAAAAATTAACTGTTTAATTTGTCTGTTTTCTTGCAAATGATTATAACATTTAATTTTCTAAAAATCATAAATATTTATTGATAATATTTACAAAAATTAGTTATAACATTTTACAATTATTATTGTGACATCAAAACATATTAATTCATTAATGTTTCTTTAAATTTATCATTATAAAAGTGTTCTTTTTCTTCAAAATAAATTGCAACAAGAATTTTTTATTTATCAGTAAACCATTAATTCAGTGTGTAATTTGATGTTTTATCGTGAATGTTAAAACCATTTCAGATTATTTACATATTAAATATACATATTCTTAATATTGAAAAAATTATTTATTTTATAAGTTTAAAAAATACTGTATATTAATACATTAATGTTAAACTCCACAAATCAGTAATATCTTAAAGTTTTTAAATTTGAGGTAAAAAGTAATACATTTTGAGGCGATGAATTTTTTTGAGGTAAAAAGTAATACTTTTTGAGGCGATTAAAAAATTTGAGGTAAAAAGTAATACGTTTTGAGGCGATTAAAAAATTTGAGGTAAAAAGTAATCTTTTTGAGGTAAAAAGTAATACTTTTTGAGGCGATTAAAAAATTTGAGGTAAAAAGTAATACATTTTGAGGCGATTAAAAAATTTGAGGTAAAAAGTAATACGTTTTGAGGCGATTAAAAAATTTGAGGTAAAAAGTAATCTTTTTGAGGTAGAAAGTAATATTTATCCTTATTTTACGGATATATATGTTTTCAAACATGCTGAATCCGAATCTGAAACATTTGAGCAAATCTGGATTCTCCAAGTTCCATAATTGCCTAATTTTAGGGTATTCATTAACGTTTTTGGGGGTATTTTTCGTATTTTCAAATTGTTGTTAAACCAAAACGCTGGGACCTTGGCAGCTAATATTTACCCCATAACTATCCTTACTCAAGGCCATTATATGGGCAAAATACGGAGTCTTATCTCCGGCGTCCTCTAAAGTGGTCTACGGTAAGAAGATTTGTAAAAATAACTTTTAAACATTTCCTTGGAAGTGATTCCAGCTTTACATTATTAGGATTCTTACACTTCTTTTATTGATTACATGTGAACAACTATAATCGCAAAATTTTTGGCTCTTTACGGTTTTAGGTGATTTTTTGAAAAATACCGGCCCCACAGAATTATAACGGACCCAAATACAGGTTAAATTTTTTTGTTTTTCCATAATTAAATTGAATAATTGCAGTATTTCTATTTTTATGTTGTAGTCAACAACGATTCTAAGAAATTGATTAAAAAAATGATTTTTGAAATAACGGAAGAAAATGTAACGGTATGCAAATGTAGGGCATATCCCAATTTGTTTTTGCCCTACTTTGGTTTCAGCTTCCAATTTTTTCGCAATGATAACAGTTCAGCATTTCGAGTGCTTAAAGATCTGAGATCTTCAAATGATTTCAATTTGTATTTGTAACCGAAATCGGCATCCGCTTTTTCATTCAGTTCTTTTTTAAATTTTTTAATTCCACCAATTAAGTCCCAAAATCCCTGAGTTGCAACAACCAATGTTTCATCATTGAAGCACGTGCAGATGGAATTCATAACTTGATCTTTGGTTGGATCGAGTGATGCCAGGTTATCATCGAAGTAACGAATTGTTCTGATACAACCTTTCCATAGTTTTTTTTTCATTTATTGATGCACTTAACATAAATACATTTGATTCATTAAAAAATTAAAAAGTGAATGGAAATTAGAATAAACAGAAAAATATCAGACGCAGCGCGCCCCGAAGGGGCGCGCTGCGGCTGTTTACGACTCAACTTCCCTACCTTTCTACCCCTAAAAAACGATTTTCGTCAGTTTTGATCGTAGAGCTATGAAATTTGGCAGGTATGTAGAGAAAAAAATCGCATTTGATAATTTTTTGGTTTTGACCCCCCATGCCCCCGGGGACCCGAGATATGCCCCGAAAACGAAAAAACGAACCTGGATTTCGGTGTTCCCGGCATGGAGGACGTATGAAAGGTATCGGAATGAATCGGGCATGGTCCAAATAGTACTAAACAACTTTTGGTTTGTCCCGAACGGTGCATTTTTGACCCCAGGGGACCACTTTTTCTTTAAAAAAACGGGGTTTTGCGGGGTTTCGAGATTTTTTGTCAAGTACGAGTTTAGATAAGTATTGGAATCGATAGCCCGTAATTAGTTACATGTGAATCGACATCGAGTTCACTGATATATCTTCATTTTTGACCCCGGGGGACCACTTTTTTCTTAAAAAAACGGGGTTTTGCGGGGTTTCGAGATTTTTCGTCAAGTACGAGTTTAGATAAGTATTGGAATCGATAGCCCGTAATTAGTTACATATGAATCGACATCGGTTTTAGTGGTATATCTTCGTTCTTGACCCCAGGGGACAACGTTTTCTTCTAAAGAAACAATGAGTTAAATTCGTGTGCCTCCAAAGTTTTGTTTGTCATTTGTTTTTTGAGTGAATGAGTTAGAGGCAAGAGGGAAATAAGGCCCGGCCCGAAGGGCCGGGGCTTATTGCCTTTCGTTGATTTGTTTGTTATTTGTTAAGAGTGTCATTGGGTTGGAGGCGGAAGGGAAGAAGTTAAACCCAATCATTGGATTAAGAGTAAAAAACAATTTAAACATTTTTAAAGTAACCCTTCAAGGGATTTTCATATTGTACAATACTAAAAAAATATTTGGGTAGATCAGCTTACAATCATGATAATAGTAAACTGCCAAAAACTGTAAGAAACAGAATTACTGTAGCTATTACATCACATTTGTTAAACCAGAATTATTTTAATAAATCGATTATTATATTTTTTAATATTGAAAATAATTACTTAAAATTTATAAAGTTTCCATTTTTCTCAAGAAATAACAAGAAGCTATCAATAATATCAAAAATAACTTTATCGAATTCTTAGTTTTTATAAATCGTAAACTTTACCTTGCAGCAGACGGCTCAGGAGACTAGCCAACGGGGAAACAATAATTAAAAATTATAACAAATACGGCTGTTGCAATGTAAGACGGGGAAAGAGATTAAAGATTGCAGACGGGATTGGCTTACTGTAAGACGGGAAAGGAGATTAAAGAGAGATTCTGGATCGGCTGTAAGACGGGAAACGAGATTAATTTTTTTCAGTGGGACAACTACAGCCATCGCCCTCTGCAATAAAAACATTCAGCTGTCCCCATTTTGTATATTTCGGGGTTTGACTTAAAAAAACTTATATTTATGCATTTAAAAAAGGGATTCGTGGGTAATCAATTAAAAATTATTTCTTGATTAAAACACAACAGTTTCATTAACTTACAATATAAAATTAGTTTCATGGGCTATAACCTAAGTAAGAAGCAATTTCTTCGGAAAAAAGTAATAGGGTATTATTAAATTTTTTCCATTCAGCTATCATTTTAAAAAGACTATAAAAAATACGTTTGGGGGTTCGAAGTTGATCTTTTGATGATCGCGGAGTTGCGATCATCAACATGTCCGTCTTTTATTTATTGCAGAGGGCGATGGCTGTAGTTTTCCCACTGAAAAAAATTAATCTCGTTTCCCGTCTTACAGCCGATCCAGAATCTCTCTTTAATCTCCTTTCCCGTCTTACAGTAAGCCAATCCCGTCTGCAATCTTTAATCTCTTTCCCCGTCTTACATTGCAACAGCCGTATTTGTTATAATTTTTAATTATTGTTTCCCCGTTGGCTAGTAACTAACATACCGTCATTTTTACAGTCCGGGGGCCGTCATTTAAGCGGCCCGGGGCCGTTATTATTATTTCCGTATTCTCTTCTTTGGGGTCGTTAAAATTTAGCGGCCCGAAAAACTTAGCGGCCCCTATATTTCATTTTTAAAATTTCTGAATATGGGGCCGTTATATTTATTTATTAAAAATAATACCGGCCCCTGTTTAGGGCCGTTAAATTTTGACGGCCCTTAAGTTTGGGTCCGTTATAATTCTGTGGGGCCGGTATTTTTCAAAAAATCACCTAAAACCGTAAAGAGCCAAATTTTTTTTGGGAGTATAACGATTATTTTCAAAGGATCGTCCAGATGTGAAAAAAAAAATATTGCTGATAAAACTTTATCAAACAAGAAATCTTTTTTTCTAGCAAACGTATCATTTTTTGAAATGAAAAGAAAACTAAAAAAGCTAGTCTTTCTTTGAAGCATTTTTTGGTTCATGTAGTTTTTGAATATTTAAGATAATAAAAAACCCCCCAGGTAAAAAAAAAGCTTTACTCTTCCAAAAAGAGTAAAGCCTTTTGTATGCTAAATGTACACATTCCTGAACGTGCAGAATAATCAGCAACTCAGCCATGGATTTAATTCAAAAACTGGATCTTTTATCATGTAATAATTAGGCACAATTTAATCATTTCGTCTTCATTTTGATGTGGCTTTGTTCTAGAAAACAGAAAAACAATAATCATTTCAAAGATACAGCCAAATAGAATTTATTGAGGGAAAAGTTTATTATTCTTTTTTGGAGATATTCTTTAACAAATTCCAAACACTGGTGTTTTAAATAAACTATTCAAACATGTTCGGGTTTACGTTTTTTGATACCGTAACCCACCCAAAAACAAATGGATTTGAACATTTTTTACGAACAGTAATCGAAACAAATACGACTTACAGTAATAGTTGTGCCCTGCGGAGTCATTACTGTAATTGTAAGTTTAAAAACTATCCATCACATAAATAGTCATTGTGCGTATGTTGCGCTCCAAAATGATTCATTCACAAATTGAAATCGAAAATGAACATATTGAGAGATTTGCATATAGTAACAAGAAAGCATTGTTAGTGAAAAATGTAGAGCAGATTTAAGACAGAATAAAAAGATAACTAAAAAATGACAGGATTAGCATGTAATGGATTGTGACCGGGGGATGTGGCTTTCATGTTGTCGTGAAAAAGCTTTGATCTTCGATCACGAAATGGGAAAAATTACGATTTTTACGTGATTTGTGAACAATCACTAATCATAAGTTAGCATAAGGATGGACGAGGGCCCAGGGCATTTTGAGTGCCCCGGGAAGGTCCCGGGAATGCCCCGGGGCAGGGCACTCCCGGGGCCCATGATTCGTTGCCAGGACCGGGACAGGGCATTTTCTTAGGGCCCCGGGCCTTGAAAATGCCCTGGGCCCCGGTTAAAAAACACGGGTTGGTACCGGAACAGTCAAAAGTTGCGCGCTCGGATCCTGTTTTGTTCACTCGTTTGTGTTCTATCTAAACATTGTTGACGTTATTTTATGAATTGAATAACATTTTTCATAAAAAAACTTAAAAGAAATGTGTTATTTTTGGAAAAAAAGTTTTTAACAAAGCTTGTCAGGGCATTTTTAAGGCCCCGGGACGGTCCCGGGAATGCCCCTGGAAGGCCCCGGGGCAGGGCCCTGGCGAAATATCAGGGCCCAGGACGGACCAGGGCACTAAAAATTGGGCCCTCGTCCATCCTTACAGTTAGCAAAGAAATGATAAAATGTTTAGTCGCATAGTTTTACCTATTTTTGAGGAGGATATTAGAGCTGAAAGATTGCTCGCGAGATTGAGAATGTAAAAAAGGCGATGCCATAAAGTTTTGTGCTGATCGATTAGATGCTTTTAATTTTAAAAATAATGACAGTGTCAAAGTTTAGTAATAATAATAATTTGTTTTAACGCTGTTGTTATTAAAATAACAACAGTTATTTTTAGATATTAAAAAATGCTTTTTTCTTGCTTGTTTGATAGCTGCGACTTCAGTACTCCACCACTATTTTTTGCATAACTAATTTTATACCGTAAAATTTTTGGATAATACCATTTAATATTTATTATGGATACTAACAAATTCCACAAACACCCTTTAAGAGAATGCCTAATGTTGGATTATGATTTGGCCATTACAATATAGATCTTACTTTACTTACTTTTTTTATTGTCTCAAATATTCAAAACCGACGAGAGCAAAAAAATGCTACATAAACAAAAAACCGCTTTTTATTTTTTTCAAAATGGAAGCTCTTACGAGAGAAAAATGTTTATGTTTGACACATAAAATTTCTTTCAACATTGTTTGTCCAAATATTTAAACAAAAAATGCAATGCCTCTACCACGTCTCACGAACAAAAAACATAACATTGATCGAAAAATCGAAAATAAAAGCCCTCGTTTTTTGCGGTTTGTTTTAAAACAATAAAAAGACGCTCTTGAAAGTTGCATTTTTCTTTGAATATTTTGGATATTAAAGGAGATCTTTCATTTGCTTCATTTTTTTTATTTCGCAAGAAAGTTCGCGAACCGCATATAACTTATTTTCAGGGATTTTCGCTTTTTTCTATTGTTTTTTGTTTACGAAAGAAGTATTTTTTTAAATATTTCATAATCATTTAAAAGAAAAAAGTTTTTTTGTAAACAAAAAACAATAGAAAAAAGCGAAAATCCCTGAAAATAAGTTATATGCGGTTCGCGAACTTTCTTGCGAAATAAAAAAAATGAAGCTAATGAAAGATCTCCTTTAACTATGGAAATGATAACAAATGATTTAAAATTTAACCATGATTGTAACTAAAATGCACCTACTATAATTTAATTAATTATTTTTTTATCATGCATACCGTTATTAAAATAATGCGGCATGAAAATTCATTCTTACAGTGAATTAAAAAGTGAAGTTTAATATGTATTCTAATTACGCTATTTTGTGTTGTAAAATAACAAAAAAGATATGTTAGCCATGTGATATGCAAATTTTCTTATTTTAAGTTACGGTTAACAAGGGAACCGACAGAAGTGATAATTGAGTTTTTAAACGAAATATGTTTTTTTGGGATGGTTTTAGGTCCCTAATGATGATACAAAAATATTACGTGCTGGTTTTTAGGTTACGGTACTTTTTCGGCTCTTTGAAGTTCTGCGATTTGCCTTACCAACCCCTTTGGATTCAAAAACGAAAAAAAATTGAAATTTTTTAAATTTTGCAAATTTTGCTCCAAATGGTTCCTGAGGGTCGGTAATAAGCGTATGCAAAATATTTTTTCACCAGAAGACCGATAAATTTATTTTTAAACGCTTCAAAGTTGTCGTACTAATACATGACACATGCTTGAATTGCTTTAAAAAGTGGATTTAAAACGTTTTGAAGCAAAAATATTTTATAGGTATCTTTTATATGCATATTACTAACATTTCAATCCATTTTTAACATTTTTTAAAATTTTTTATTTTTTTCACTTTTTTGAGCACGTACTCCCCCCTTTGGACAGGAGGGTACAAAACTTCAAAGTGCCGAAAAAGTACCGTAACCTTAAAACCAGCACGTAATATTTTTTTATCATCATTAGGGACCTAAAACCATCCCAAAAAAACATATTTCGTTTAAAAACTCAATTATCACTTCTGACGGTTCCCTTGTAAGCTTATCTGTGTTATGAGCTCGTTTCCCTGAAATGTTTAGCAATTCTTTAAACAAATGTGTTTTTTTTTTCTATTTACGGATCAATATTTCTCTGAAGCAATTTTTAGCACTCTTTCTTTGCTGTTTTGTTTACCACTTTTGTCCCAATTTTTCAACCAACGTCCCATTCCTTTATTTTACCATTATTTCAATTTTTGTTTTTTGCAGACAAAAATATGAATTTCTCAGCAACCTTTGATTCTCATCTTCCTCAACAATTTTCTTTTCCTTCTACCATTATCCATCAAATATCACGAAATCCATCAACAATTCAAGTTTACCAAAATCTTGTAAAAACATGCAAATATTTTTTTGCAAATTATCCAATCATTTCTCTTTCATGCTTACATTTTCCAACTCCAATAGATCATTCGCTTTTCACATGTTTAACTGATGAATGTTGTTTGACGAGTGGATATTATAAAGCCAGGTGCCAAAAAATTAATAGTGCCAAAGATAAACAAAGATATTCGCTTTCTTCTGGATTGTTTGTTAATGCTCATACCTTTTCTCAAATGAAAATTGCTTCAACATTGATCCCAAAACTTGTTCATTTTAATATTCAAAAATTAAGTATCTATAACCAAAACATTTTCTTCCATGAATTATTACATTTTGCTCCATTTGTTAAAGATTTGAATCTTTCTTACAATAAAATTCTACATGATAATGGTACTGTAGCCCTAATTGAAATTATTCTTACAGCTTTTATCAAAATTACATCTCTTTGGTTGTAAGTGATTTATTACAGTAACCTTTTTTTGTAATTAAACGTTATCATTTTTAGTACATTCCAAGAAAACACAGAAGAACTTTCATTGAAATCTGTTTCAAAAATTGTACAACTTGAACATCTCAAAAATTTATCTACATTTCATTTCGCAGATGTTCCTGGTACCTTTGATTTTGAAACTTTCGTTGAATTTATGATGGTAGAAAAAACTGTTTTCTTTTTTAAATTTCGCACAATTTTAAACCTTCTTACAGTTTTGGCATGAAAAATTAGCATAAAAAAGTGTTCCACAATTTTTGCCCAGGACCAGTACAACACTTAAATTGATTATTCCCTTTTTTAGAACAATCAACACATTCAATTTGGACTTTATTTTTGTAATCCAATTTCTGCTAATTTTGTTCACCGACTTCAACACTTTATTGGTAGTTTAAAACCTGATATGTTTCAAGGAACTTCACATCCAAAAATTGAATACCCATTTATTGATGACGAATGATATATTTAAAAAATTGATTTTTTCCATATTTTTTTGGTTTCATTTTTTAGAGATTTATAAATCTACATTAATGTAAATAGAAACGTGAAATCTTGTCAAAATAATTCGGCCCAAAAACAATTTTAAACAAAAATGATCATGGATTTTTTTTGCCTTAAATTCTCGTAATTCCGTTTGAGCCAATATTTGAAGTAATGGTTTGAATTTTATAAGTAAATGACGGAAGGGGATATTCAATTGATGCCTTTCCATGATGTCATCAATATTTGTTTTTTAATTCTTTCAATTCGATCATAAACTTTGCTAGAATTTTGTGGTTAAATTTAATTTTGGCCATGGTAAAACTCCAATGCAGCATAAGATTTTTATATTTCATTTTGTTTTTTGTTAATCTTTTATCAACTGTACAATTACTTTTTTTTCAGGTTAAATATCCAAAATATTCAAAGAAAGATGCCAGTTTCCAATGTGACTCAAAAAAATAAAAGCTGTTGCAAAAATGCCTTCTTTTTCTGTGATGCGGCACCTGCTTTGCATTCGATTTTAAAAGATTGAGACAAACATGACCTCAAAAAATTTGTGCCATGTGGAACAGCTCACAATTTTCTTTGAGCTCCATTATTGTCAACCATAAAAAATAATGAAAACCTTTTTTAGTTAAAAAAATCCAAGATAATCTAAGAAGATTTGTGAAAATAACTTTTAAACATTTCCTTGGAAGTGATTCCAACTTTTCATTATTAAGATTCTTACACTTTTTTTATTGATTACATTTGAACAACCACAATCGCACAAATTTTTTTGGAAGCGTAAAGATTTTTTTCCATAGCTTTAAAAAGTTGTTGATAAAACTCTTATCATAAAAGTGTGTGTTCAACAAAAACTCAGTGTCTCTTAATTTTCCTTTTTAACAGAAAGAAAAAAATAAAAGTGCGCTTTTCTATCTTTAATGTTTTGACTAATGTAGTTTTTGAATATTTAAGATAATAAAAAAATGTAAAAGCCACCCAACAACTGGCATTGATTTAAAGATTAAACAAATCCAAGAAAAATTCAAGCTGACAAGATTTCACGTTCTTAATTGAAAAAAAGTATTGTAGCTCGCTAGAAATTATCACGATTTTAAGAAATCGTTTGTGGTAAAACTAAACAAGTTATTGATAAAAAAATTGATTATAACCTTTCGGTTGGATTTTATAATAAATATTTTTGTCAAATATTACTGGGATCGTTGTGTTTTTCTAAATTTGTGAAGGGACATTTTTCCATTTTAAAGCAGTTTTGTTTTATTGACAGATAAAATGTCAAAAATATTCAAAGACAAATACAACTTTCAAGTGTGACTCAAAAAATTTTACGTTAAATCTTTACTAAATCATACCGCTTTCTTTTAAGACCTATTCAGACTGGGTCTTAAAGAAAACGTTGATGTAAAAATTCATTTTCTGAGCTTCTGACGCTTGCCTTTGTATTCTTATTTGATTATATTTGTACAAACTCGGTTGCAAAAATTGCAAAAAGTGAAACCTGCACAAAAACTAAAAACTTCTTCCATCCCATAAAAATAATGCCGATAAAACTTTATCGAACAAGAAATCTTATTTCTAGCTACCGTATCATTTTTTGAAAGGAAAAGAAAACTAAAAAGGCTAGTCTTTCTTTGAAGCATTTTTTGGCTCATGTAGTTTTTGAATATTTAAAATAATAAAAAAACCGCAAGTAAAAAAAGCTTTACTCTTCCAAAAAGAGCAAAGCCTTTTGTATGCTAAGTGTACACCTTTATGAATGTGCAGAATAATCAGCAACTCAACCATGAATTTAATTCAAAAACTGGATCTTTTATCATGTAATAATTAGGCACAATTTAATCATTTCGTCTTCATTTTGATGTGGCTTTGTTCTAGAAAACAGAAAAACAATAATCATTTCAAAGATACAGCCAAATAGAATTTATTGAGGGAAAAGTTTATTATTCTTTTTTGGAGATATTCTTTAACAAATTCCAAACACTGGTGTTTTAAATAAACTATTCAAACATGTTCGGGTTTACGTTTTTTGATACCGTAACCCACCCAAAAACAAATGGATTTGAACATTTTTTACGAACAGTAATCGAAACAAATACGACTTACAGTAATAGTTGTGCCCTGCGGAGTCATTACTGTAATTGTAAGTTTAAAAACTATCCATCACATAAATAGTCATTGTGCGTATGTTGCGCTCCAAAATGATTCATTCACAAATTGAAATCGAAAATGAACATATTGAGAGATTTGCATATAGTAACAAGAAAGCATTGTTAGTGAAAAATGTAGAGCAGATTTAAGACAGAATAAAAAGATAACTAAAAAATGACAGGATTAGCATGTAATGGATTGTGACCGGGGGATGTGGCTTTCATGTTGTCGTGAAAAAGCTTTGATCTTCGATCACGAAATGGGAAAAATTACGATTTTTACGTGATTTGTGAACAATCACTAATCATAAGTTAGCATAAGGATGGACGAGGGCCCAGGGCATTTTGAGTGCCCCGGGAAGGTCCCGGGAATGCCCCGGGGCAGGGCACTCCCGGGGCCCATGATTCGTTGCCAGGACCGGGACAGGGCATTTTCTTAGGGCCCCGGGCCTTGAAAATGCCCTGGGCCCCGGTTAAAAAACACGGGTTGGTACCGGAACAGTCAAAAGTTGCGCGCTCGGATCCTGTTTTGTTCACTCGTTTGTGTTCTATCTAAACATTGTTGACGTTATTTTATGAATTGAATAACATTTTTCATAAAAAAACTTAAAAGAAATGTGTTATTTTTGGAAAAAAAGTTTTTAACAAAGCTTGTCAGGGCATTTTTAAGGCCCCGGGACGGTCCCGGGAATGCCCCTGGAAGGCCCCGGGGCAGGGCCCTGGCGAAATATCAGGGCCCAGGACGGACCAGGGCACTAAAAATTGGGCCCTCGTCCATCCTTACAGTTAGCAAAGAAATGATAAAATGTTTAGTCGCATAGTTTTACCTATTTTTGAGGAGGATATTAGAGCTGAAAGATTGCTCGCGAGATTGAGAATGTAAAAAAGGCGATGCCATAAAGTTTTGTGCTGATCGATTAGATGCTTTTAATTTTAAAAATAATGACAGTGTCAAAGTTTAGTAATAATAATAATTTGTTTTAACGCTGTTGTTATTAAAATAACAACAGTTATTTTTAGATATTAAAAAATGCTTTTTTCTTGCTTGTTTGATAGCTGCGACTTCAGTACTCCACCACTATTTTTTGCATAACTAATTTTATACCGTAAAATTTTTGGATAATACCATTTAATATTTATTATGGATACTAACAAATTCCACAAACACCCTTTAAGAGAATGCCTAATGTTGGATTATGATTTGGCCATTACAATATAGATCTTACTTTACTTACTTTTTTTATTGTCTCAAATATTCAAAACCGACGAGAGCAAAAAAATGCTACATAAACAAAAAACCGCTTTTTATTTTTTTCAAAATGGAAGCTCTTACGAGAGAAAAATGTTTATGTTTGACACATAAAATTTCTTTCAACATTGTTTGTCCAAATATTTAAACAAAAAATGCAATGCCTCTACCACGTCTCACGAACAAAAAACATAACATTGATCGAAAAATCGAAAATAAAAGCCCTCGTTTTTTGCGGTTTGTTTTAAAACAATAAAAAGACGCTCTTGAAAGTTGCATTTTTCTTTGAATATTTTGGATATTAAAGGAGATCTTTCATTTGCTTCATTTTTTTTATTTCGCAAGAAAGTTCGCGAACCGCATATAACTTATTTTCAGGGATTTTCGCTTTTTTCTATTGTTTTTTGTTTACGAAAGAAGTATTTTTTTAAATATTTCATAATCATTTAAAAGAAAAAAGTTTTTTTGTAAACAAAAAACAATAGAAAAAAGCGAAAATCCCTGAAAATAAGTTATATGCGGTTCGCGAACTTTCTTGCGAAATAAAAAAAATGAAGCTAATGAAAGATCTCCTTTAACTATGGAAATGATAACAAATGATTTAAAATTTAACCATGATTGTAACTAAAATGCACCTACTATAATTTAATTAATTATTTTTTTATCATGCATACCGTTATTAAAATAATGCGGCATGAAAATTCATTCTTACAGTGAATTAAAAAGTGAAGTTTAATATGTATTCTAATTACGCTATTTTGTGTTGTAAAATAACAAAAAAGATATGTTAGCCATGTGATATGCAAATTTTCTTATTTTAAGTTACGGTTAACAAGGGAACCGACAGAAGTGATAATTGAGTTTTTAAACGAAATATGTTTTTTTGGGATGGTTTTAGGTCCCTAATGATGATACAAAAATATTACGTGCTGGTTTTTAGGTTACGGTACTTTTTCGGCTCTTTGAAGTTCTGCGATTTGCCTTACCAACCCCTTTGGATTCAAAAACGAAAAAAAATTGAAATTTTTTAAATTTTGCAAATTTTGCTCCAAATGGTTCCTGAGGGTCGGTAATAAGCGTATGCAAAATATTTTTTCACCAGAAGACCGATAAATTTATTTTTAAACGCTTCAAAGTTGTCGTACTAATACATGACACATGCTTGAATTGCTTTAAAAAGTGGATTTAAAACGTTTTGAAGCAAAAATATTTTATAGGTATCTTTTATATGCATATTACTAACATTTCAATCCATTTTTAACATTTTTTAAAATTTTTTATTTTTTTCACTTTTTTGAGCACGTACTCCCCCCTTTGGACAGGAGGGTACAAAACTTCAAAGTGCCGAAAAAGTACCGTAACCTTAAAACCAGCACGTAATATTTTTTTATCATCATTAGGGACCTAAAACCATCCCAAAAAAACATATTTCGTTTAAAAACTCAATTATCACTTCTGACGGTTCCCTTGTAAGCTTATCTGTGTTATGAGCTCGTTTCCCTGAAATGTTTAGCAATTCTTTAAACAAATGTGTTTTTTTTTTCTATTTACGGATCAATATTTCTCTGAAGCAATTTTTAGCACTCTTTCTTTGCTGTTTTGTTTACCACTTTTGTCCCAATTTTTCAACCAACGTCCCATTCCTTTATTTTACCATTATTTCAATTTTTGTTTTTTGCAGACAAAAATATGAATTTCTCAGCAACCTTTGATTCTCATCTTCCTCAACAATTTTCTTTTCCTTCTACCATTATCCATCAAATATCACGAAATCCATCAACAATTCAAGTTTACCAAAATCTTGTAAAAACATGCAAATATTTTTTTGCAAATTATCCAATCATTTCTCTTTCATGCTTACATTTTCCAACTCCAATAGATCATTCGCTTTTCACATGTTTAACTGATGAATGTTGTTTGACGAGTGGATATTATAAAGCCAGGTGCCAAAAAATTAATAGTGCCAAAGATAAACAAAGATATTCGCTTTCTTCTGGATTGTTTGTTAATGCTCATACCTTTTCTCAAATGAAAATTGCTTCAACATTGATCCCAAAACTTGTTCATTTTAATATTCAAAAATTAAGTATCTATAACCAAAACATTTTCTTCCATGAATTATTACATTTTGCTCCATTTGTTAAAGATTTGAATCTTTCTTACAATAAAATTCTACATGATAATGGTACTGTAGCCCTAATTGAAATTATTCTTACAGCTTTTATCAAAATTACATCTCTTTGGTTGTAAGTGATTTATTACAGTAACCTTTTTTTGTAATTAAACGTTATCATTTTTAGTACATTCCAAGAAAACACAGAAGAACTTTCATTGAAATCTGTTTCAAAAATTGTACAACTTGAACATCTCAAAAATTTATCTACATTTCATTTCGCAGATGTTCCTGGTACCTTTGATTTTGAAACTTTCGTTGAATTTATGATGGTAGAAAAAACTGTTTTCTTTTTTAAATTTCGCACAATTTTAAACCTTCTTACAGTTTTGGCATGAAAAATTAGCATAAAAAAGTGTTCCACAATTTTTGCCCAGGACCAGTACAACACTTAAATTGATTATTCCCTTTTTTAGAACAATCAACACATTCAATTTGGACTTTATTTTTGTAATCCAATTTCTGCTAATTTTGTTCACCGACTTCAACACTTTATTGGTAGTTTAAAACCTGATATGTTTCAAGGAACTTCACATCCAAAAATTGAATACCCATTTATTGATGACGAATGATATATTTAAAAAATTGATTTTTTCCATATTTTTTTGGTTTCATTTTTTAGAGATTTATAAATCTACATTAATGTAAATAGAAACGTGAAATCTTGTCAAAATAATTCGGCCCAAAAACAATTTTAAACAAAAATGATCATGGATTTTTTTTGCCTTAAATTCTCGTAATTCCGTTTGAGCCAATATTTGAAGTAATGGTTTGAATTTTATAAGTAAATGACGGAAGGGGATATTCAATTGATGCCTTTCCATGATGTCATCAATATTTGTTTTTTAATTCTTTCAATTCGATCATAAACTTTGCTAGAATTTTGTGGTTAAATTTAATTTTGGCCATGGTAAAACTCCAATGCAGCATAAGATTTTTATATTTCATTTTGTTTTTTGTTAATCTTTTATCAACTGTACAATTACTTTTTTTTCAGGTTAAATATCCAAAATATTCAAAGAAAGATGCCAGTTTCCAATGTGACTCAAAAAAATAAAAGCTGTTGCAAAAATGCCTTCTTTTTCTGTGATGCGGCACCTGCTTTGCATTCGATTTTAAAAGATTGAGACAAACATGACCTCAAAAAATTTGTGCCATGTGGAACAGCTCACAATTTTCTTTGAGCTCCATTATTGTCAACCATAAAAAATAATGAAAACCTTTTTTAGTTAAAAAAATCCAAGATAATCTAAGAAGATTTGTGAAAATAACTTTTAAACATTTCCTTGGAAGTGATTCCAACTTTTCATTATTAAGATTCTTACACTTTTTTTATTGATTACATTTGAACAACCACAATCGCACAAATTTTTTTGGAAGCGTAAAGATTTTTTTCCATAGCTTTAAAAAGTTGTTGATAAAACTCTTATCATAAAAGTGTGTGTTCAACAAAAACTCAGTGTCTCTTAATTTTCCTTTTTAACAGAAAGAAAAAAATAAAAGTGCGCTTTTCTATCTTTAATGTTTTGACTAATGTAGTTTTTGAATATTTAAGATAATAAAAAAATGTAAAAGCCACCCAACAACTGGCATTGATTTAAAGATTAAACAAATCCAAGAAAAATTCAAGCTGACAAGATTTCACGTTCTTAATTGAAAAAAAGTATTGTAGCTCGCTAGAAATTATCACGATTTTAAGAAATCGTTTGTGGTAAAACTAAACAAGTTATTGATAAAAAAATTGATTATAACCTTTCGGTTGGATTTTATAATAAATATTTTTGTCAAATATTACTGGGATCGTTGTGTTTTTCTAAATTTGTGAAGGGACATTTTTCCATTTTAAAGCAGTTTTGTTTTATTGACAGATAAAATGTCAAAAATATTCAAAGACAAATACAACTTTCAAGTGTGACTCAAAAAATTTTACGTTAAATCTTTACTAAATCATACCGCTTTCTTTTAAGACCTATTCAGACTGGGTCTTAAAGAAAACGTTGATGTAAAAATTCATTTTCTGAGCTTCTGACGCTTGCCTTTGTATTCTTATTTGATTATATTTGTACAAACTCGGTTGCAAAAATTGCAAAAAGTGAAACCTGCACAAAAACTAAAAACTTCTTCCATCCCATAAAAATAATGCCGATAAAACTTTATCGAACAAGAAATCTTATTTCTAGCTACCGTATCATTTTTTGAAAGGAAAAGAAAACTAAAAAGGCTAGTCTTTCTTTGAAGCATTTTTTGGCTCATGTAGTTTTTGAATATTTAAAATAATAAAAAAACCGCAAGTAAAAAAAGCTTTACTCTTCCAAAAAGAGCAAAGCCTTTTGTATGCTAAGTGTACACCTTTATGAATGTGCAGAATAATCAGCAACTCAACCATGAATTTAATTCAAAAACTGGATCTTTTATCATGTAATAATTAGGCACAATTTAATCATTTCGTCTTCATTTTGATGTGGCTTTGTTCCAGAAAACAGAAAAACAATAATCATTTCAAAGATACAGCCAAATAGAATTTATTGAGGGAAAAGTTTATTATTCTTTTTTGGAGATATTCTTTAACAAATTCCAAACACTGGTGTTTTAAATAAACTATTCAAACATGTTCGGGTTTACGTTTTTTGATACCGTAACCCACCCAAAAACAAATGGATTTGAACATTTTTTACGAACAGTAATCGAAACAAATACGACTTACAGTAATAGTTGTGCCCTGCGGAGTCATTACTGTAATTGTAAGTTTAAAAACTATCCATCACATAAATAGTCATTGTGCGTATGTTGCGCTCCAAAATGATTCATTCACAAATTGAAATCGAAAATGAACATATTGAGAGATTTGCATATAGTAACAAGAAAGCATTGTTAGTGAAAAATGTAGAGCAGATTTAAAACAGAATAAAAAGATAACTAAAAAATGACAGGATTAGCATGTAATGGATTGTGACCGGGGGATGTGGCTTTCATGTTGTCGTGAAAAAGCTTTGATCTTCGATCACGAAATGGGAAAAATTACGATTTTTACGTGATTTGTGAACAATCACTAATCATAAGTTAGCAAAGAAATGATAAAATGTTTAGTCGCATAGTTTTACCTATTTTTGAGGAGGATATTAGAGCTGAAAGATTGCTCGCGAGATTGAGAATGTAAAAAAGGCGATGCCATAAAGTTTTGTGCTGATCGATTAGATGCTTTTAATTTTAAAAATAATGACAGTGTCAAAGTTTAGTAATAATAATAATTTGTTTTAACGCTGTTGTTATTAAAATAACAACAGTTATTTTTAGATATTAAAAAATGCTTTTTTCTTGCTTGTTTGATAGCTGCGACTTCAGTACTCCACCACTATTTTTTGCATAACTAATTTTATACCGTAAAATTTTTGGATAATACCATTTAATATTTATTATGGATACTAACAAATTCCACAAACACCCTTTAAGAGAATGCCTAATGTTGGATTATGATTTGGCCATTACAATATAGATCTTACTTTACTTACTTTTTTTATTGTCTCAAATATTCAAAACCGACGAGAGCAAAAAAATGCTACATAAACAAAAAACCGCTTTTTATTTTTTTCAAAATGGAAGCTCTTACGAGAGAAAAATGTTTATGTTTGACACATAAAATTTCTTTCAACATTGTTTGTCCAAATATTTAAACAAAAAATGCAATGCCTCTACCACGTCTCACGAACAAAAAACATAACATTGATCGAAAAATCGAAAATAAAAGCCCTCGTTTTTTGCGGTTTGTTTTAAAACAATAAAAAGACGCTCTTGAAAGTTGCATTTTTCTTTGAATATTTTGGATATTAAAGGAGATCTTTCATTTGCTTCATTTTTTTTATTTCGCAAGAAAGTTCGCGAACCGCATATAACTTATTTTCAGGGATTTTCGCTTTTTTCTATTGTTTTTTGTTTACGAAAGAAGTATTTTTTTAAATATTTCATAATCATTTAAAAGAAAAAAGTTTTTTTGTAAACAAAAAACAATAGAAAAAAGCGAAAATCCCTGAAAATAAGTTATATGCGGTTCGCGAACTTTCTTGCGAAATAAAAAAATATGAAGCTAATGAAAGATCTCCTTTAACTATGGAAATGATAACAAATGATTTAAAATTTAACCATGATTGTAACTAAAATGCACCTACTATAATTTAATTAATTATTTTTTTATCATGCTTATCGTTATTAAAATAACGCGGCATGAAAATTCATTCTTACAGTAAATTAAAAAGTGAAGTTTAATATGTATTCTAATTACGCTATTTTGTGTTGTAAAATAACAAAAACGATCTGTTAGCCATGGGATATGCAAATTTTCTTATTTTAAGTTACGGTTAAGCTTATCTGTGTTATGAGCTCGTTTCCCTGAAATGTTTAGCAATTCTTTAAACAAATGTGTTTTTTTTCTATTTACGGATCAATAATTCTCTGAAGCAATTTTTAGCACTTTTTCTTTGCAATTTTGTTTACCACTTTTGTCTTATTTTTCTACAACTGCAGCATTCAGATTTTACGGTTAGTTTCATTTTTTGCAGACAAAAATATGAATTTCTCAGCGACCTTCGATTCTCATCTTCCTCAACAATTTTCTTTGCCATCCGCCATTATCCATCAAATATCACGAAATCCATCAACAATTCAAGTTTACCAAAATCTTGTAAAAACTTGCAAATATTTTTTTGCAAATTATCCGATTATTCCTCTTTTATGCTTACATTTTCCTACCCCGATTGATCATTCCCTCTATAGTTGTTTAGGCGGTGAATGTTGTTTGACAAGTGGATATTATAAAACCATATGCCAAAAAGTCAATAGTGCCAAAGACAAACAAAGATATTGGCTTTCTTCCGGATTGTTTGTTAATGCTCATAGATTTTCTCAAATGAACATTGCTTCAGAATTAATTCCAAAACTTGTTCATTTTAATATTCAAAAATTGAGTATTTATAACCAAAATATATTTTTCCATGAATTATTACATTTTGCTCCTTTTGTAAAAGATTTGAATCTTTCTTACAACAAAATTTTACATGATGATGGTACTGTAGTCCAAATTGAAATTATTTTTGCACCTTTCACAAAAATTACATCTCTTTGGTTGTAAGTTATTACAGTAACCTTTTTTTGTAATTAAACGTTATCATTTTTAGTACATTCCAAGAAAACACGGAAGAACTTTCTTCAAACTCCGTTTCAAAAATTGTACAACTTGAACATCTCAAAAATTTATCTACATTTCATTTCGCAGACGTTCCTGGTACCTTTGATTTTGAAACCTTTGTCGAATTTATGATGGTAGGAAAAACTGTTTTCTTTTTTAGATTTCGCACAATTTTAAACCTTCTTACAATTTTGGCTTGAAAAATTAGCATAGAAAAGTGTTCCACAATTTTTGCCCAGGATCATCAAAGCACATACTTAAATTGATTATTTCCAACTTTTTAGAATAATCAACACATTCAATTTGGACTTTATTTTTGTAATCCAATTTCTGCTAATTTTGTTCAACGACTTCAACAATTTTCTCGCAGTTTAGAACATAATATGTTTCAAGGAACTTCACATCCAAAAATTGAATACCCATTTATTGACGACGAATGATAAATTAAAAAACTGATTTTTACTATAATTATTTGGTTCCATTTTTCCTATAAGAAAAAAAGAATATGATACTTATAACAAAATGATGGATTTCGCTTCAATAATATTAATTCAAAATTTTGTGGAATTCATTTCACCTGTTTTGTTATTCTCAGAAAAAGATTTTAGTTTTGGACGTGTGTTTAACAGTGTTGTTGCATTTTTCATAATATGAAAAATGCAACATTTTGATACCAAGATTGTTTTTTATAACGGTCTGGAAGCTGAGATTTCGACAAAATTTGAAATTTTATGCGCAACCCTAGTGTATTTGTTTAAATTTTTAAAAAGTTTTAGAACTTGAAGAAAAATACCTTGTTATTATTATCGGAACGTCTAAAGACATAAAAGGAACGCGTTCCGTTCTTTTTAAAGTTATACCCGTTTCTTTCTTAAAATGAAGAACGGGTATACGTTCCCGTTCCGCAACGGGAACGAAACGGTGGAGGCACTGCTCGCAAAACAGAAAGGGAAAGCTTTAATTCTCGTCGAAAAATTTTGCCTTTTTTGTTATCTTTTTTGAAAACTTTGAAACATGCTTTGCATTTGTTTTCATTGAAAGGGATTGTCCAGAAATCATGTGACCATGAAGGGGGAGGGAGGGGGTAAGCCAAATGGTCACCCGGCTTTGATGTTGTCGGCAAAAAGCTTTGATGTTTGGTCACGGGGGGAGGGAGTGGGTCTAAAAATCACGATTTTTTGGTCACGTGATTTCCGGACAATCCCTACAAACATGATCGCAAAAAAATTTGATTGGCAACGTAACGGGCAAAAAAAAGAAAGACTTTTTTTCCATTGATTAAAAAAGTTGTTGAAAAACGTTTGTCAAACAAAAATTGTGTTTCCCTCGCAAAAGTTTCCCCTTTCAAAGACAGAGTTATTCAATTTTTGAAACGTTTTAGTGTTGTTTTTGAATATTTTAGATAAAAAAAATGAAAAAAAATCCAGTTGAAAAATACATTACTTCATCCTCCTAAAAAGGACGATGAAGTAAATACTGGACTATGTGTTGAGAAAGTAATCAATCCACAGCTATTAATGAGGTTCAGAATTTCCCAAAATCATGCACGTCCTTTTGCCGAAACATTAAAAATGTTGTAATTGTATATTATTTGTACTTCACCGGAGTTACATCACGAATAGATGGACGTTGTTTTACAGTAAAATAGAGCCTCAAGAATCATTTTTCAGATACGGTTAACTAAAATTTATTGATGGCAAGATTAATTATTTGATAGAAGAATGTAATATCCATTATCTTCACTGATAATTGATGTTAAAAGAAATTATTTCAAAAATTATATCGGATGACACAAAAGAAAATAGTCGTTTTATATAATTAATTGAAAGGATTCCAACAAATATGTAATATTAGAAACTATATATTATAGAGTTTTAAAAATTCTAAAAGTAACTGAAAATTGATGATAAATTCCAGGATATTTGGTTGATAATCGAGGAAAAAAATTATTGATGGAGATAAAAATTCAAGGTAACTAAGATATTTTAGTCTGTAAAATAGCTTTTAAAGTAGTTTTGCTTTATTGAAACAAGCAAAATTTCCAAAATATTCAAAGAAAAATGCAGCGTGCGAGAGTGACTCAAAAAAGTTTTAAAAAGAAAAGCAGTTGCAGAAAACAATGGCTTTATTTCTCGTCCATTAATGTCTTCTTTTTAATGGTTTTTGAGGTATGACACAAGCTTTTCATTTTTTTGTTTTAACATTTGGACAAACGCGGTTGCAACAAAAGTTGTTGGAAATGAAACTCGTCCTTTTTATTTCAAAAAGACGGCAAGAAAAAGAATGATCGTTTCTATAACCCTAAAAAAGCTGTTTCTATGAGTGTGTGTCAAACAAGTTTTTGTTTTTCTGACAGAACCTTCTTTTTTTTAACAAAGAAAGAAAAAGTAAAAATGCGTTTTCATTTTTTAGTATTTTTGGTCGTGTCGTTTTTGAATATTTCAGATAATTAAAAAAAAACAAGAAAAAGTAGTATTTATTGGTTTTTTAAACGCCATTTTAATGTTTATAATTGAATTGTATGTCAAAAAAATAGTTGCGCAAAGAAGATCTTTAGGAAAAAATATGGCTTGAAAATCACAAAATTATAATATTTTTTAATTGTGTAAGAAAAAAGATCAAATCAACACACATTTTAAAGGCACGATATATTGTTTGTCAAATTAATGGCCCCAAAAAAATGCATTTTTTAAACAAAAATGATCATTGATTTTTTAGCCTTAAATTCTCGTAATTCCGTTTAAGGCAATATTTCAAGTAACAGATTGAATTTTATAAGTAAATGACGGAAGAGGATATTTAATTGATGCATTTCCATGATGTCAACAATATTTGTTTTTTAATTCTTTCAATTCGATCATATAAACTTTGCTAAAATTTTGTGGTTAAATTTAATTTTGGCCATGGGAAAACTCCAATGCAGCTATCATAGGATTTTTAGATTTCATTTTCTATATTTTTATTCTTTTATCAACGGTACAATTACTTTTTTTTCCAGGCTAAATATCCAAAATATTCAAAGAAAGATGCCAGTTTCTAAAGCGACTCAAAAAATAATAAAAGCAGTTGCAAAAATGCCTTCTTTTTCTGTGATGCGGCACCTGCATTCGATTTCAAAAGATTGAGACAAACATGACCTAAAAAATTTGTGCGATGTCAAACATACTCTTTCAGCTCACAAATTTTTCTTTGCGCTCCATTATTGTCAGCCATAAAAAAATAATGGAATCATTTTTGAAGCGGGAGCGCAAGTTTTTCCAGGAGCGGGAGCGGAGCGGGAGCGGAAAAAGTGGGAGCGCGATAACACTGGTCACATTGATTCTGGAGTCCAGAGTACTCCAGAATCAATGCATGCGCCCGGTCTTTTGCGCCCGGGCGCGCCTGGGCGCAGACACCTGTGCGCCTGGGCGCGCCCGTTTTTTGCGCCCGTACCAAAAAATTTTTAAACTAAAAAATTTTAAGCAAAGAGGTAAAAATTCATTCTTTTAAGCATGTTTTTTTAAAAACTACCAAAAAAGGTGATAACTTAAAGGCTAAACTTGTTTGAACTAATCTGGATACTGTATTTATCAGGATTTAAAGTAACCTCAAAATACTGTATTTTCTTAGTTTGCGTTTTTTATCTTTAGAAACTACTTTAATTTTTTATATATTCAAAAATAAGCTTTAATAACGACAAAAAAGCCAAAAACACTAGTTTTTAAGGGTTTCTGAAAAAATATATAGTACATCTGAATTTTGAGGTTACGGGCGCATGCGCCCAGGCGCGCCCGCTCCGGCGCGCCCGCTCCGGCGCGCCCGACTTTTTCAGATTTTTGGGCGCGCCCACATCCCTAGTCCAGAGTCGCAACAACACTGAAACAAAAAATTAAACTTCTCGACCTTTTAATAAATTCTTTTTACTTGGAAAGTGAACACACTATTCCTAGTTCCGATAGAACCCGGAACATTTAGAAAACTTAAATTTATGGTTAGAATCTTTTTAAAAAACTGTTTGACATAGTTTTTAATATGTAATTTTACCTTTTTATGTATTAAAAGAAGTAAGTAGTAAATAATTTTATACAACTAGTTTTTAATAAACACGAGGTTGTATAAATTATTGGGCACGATTTTTGGAAACACTTTTTTTATTTTGTATTTTTTTATTTAAGAGAGGTATGTGCGAAAAAACAAAACTTTGTCAAATTTACGGTGTCAATTTTTTACCAAAAGTTTAATTTTGTAATTAAATTTTTTAAAAAGTTTTTTTTAAAGTTTTCATGCTTTTAATATGAATCGCTAAATTATAAATTAATTTTTTTTATTAAAATTAAATAGCTCAAACCTTTTTTGTAGTGACAAAAAAAGAATCAATTAATCATGGAAAAAAATGTGACATTGCAAGAAATTAACAATATGGCAGTTTTAAACTCGCTTGCTGCGTTTGCAAACATAACACAGCCATTACTGTTGTATATTTCTCTGGCTGCAGATTTCTTAATGATGACATTTTTCTTTTTTGACTTTTTTAAAAAGATTACACAATATCGTACACCGTATTATATTTTATTAATGACAGGATTTTCAATACATTTTTTGGAATCCCTTTTTTACTATCATATTCGTGCACCCCTACAATTGGACTTGAAAGTACCGTATATGATGGAGCTATTCAAAATTCGAGGTGTTTACGTTTTAACATTTTATCCAATCTGGAATGCAATATTGGTAATGAATAAATTTACGGCACTTTGGTTTCCATTAAAACATGAAAAAGTGAGTTCATATATGTTGTGTCGGGATTGGGGAACCATTAACGTTTTACAGTTATTATCTAACTTTTTACAGTAATAAGTAGATAATTACTTTAATAAGTAATTTGTGGTAAATTGTTAAAATTTAAAAATTTTCAAAAATGTTAATTTTAAAGTTTTTATAAAATGTATGGATTTTGTAAAGAGAAAATAAATAAATTTTATTTTTGTAAATCAGTAATAAGTAATTTGTGGTAAAATGTTAAAATTTTGAAAAAATGTAATTTTTTTAAATTGTAATATGATTGGGCTTTGAATGATTTTCAAAAACTAAAAAATTTTGTTTTTTTAAATTTTAACATTTTACCACATCACCACAATTTACGTATTACTAAATTAAATAATAACACTGTTTACATTTCTATATCCCATTTTCTTTACTTTTCATTATTTTAAATTCACCCGACAGGTCCCCATTAAATTATAAATACGGTACAACAACACATTTTACCACAGTATTATTTTACCACTTTACCAAAAATTACATATAACTGGTTCACGTTCTCTTGTTTTTTCAAAAAACATTAAAAAATTTAAAAAATCATGTTTTTAAGATTTTAACATTTTACCACAAATTACTTATTTCTGTAAAAAGGCAGATAATAACGTTGATTGATGTCAAGATTTGAGAACTAACAATTTTTTGTATTGTTCCCCAATCTCGACGTCGGTTCTGCAATCCCAACACAACATATATAATTTATGATAAATTGAAGAAAGTTCAAAATAACAGTTTTTTAGATTTGGTCAAAAAATTTCAAGAAAATGCTATTTTTGGTAACTTTAATTCCGTTTTCACCCATGCTTTACATTTATGCAGATTTTGATTGTCTCTGCGTAGATAACTATTATAATATACCAAATATAGTCACGAAATGCGTCAAAAGAAATGAAAATGCATCTACAATTGCATCGCTTTTCGTTTATGTCCTTATATTTTTCTTAATTATACTAATCACAATTTTTCATAAGCGAACAATTTCATCATTTTCACCTCAAATTGCCAAAATTGAAAAACGTTTAATGTTTCAAGCTTTAGCTTCCCTAATTTTATACAGTATTCATCGAACCTTGGATATTATTTGTAGCAAACTTTGTTGGTTTTTTGGAGACTGCAGTACCCAATGGAAATTGAATCATTATTACCTAAATTCACCGTGGTTATTCTTAAGTGGAACTATTTTGCATACTCCATATCTCGTTGATGTTTTGCTTTTAATCGTAATTTCAAAAATGTTTCGAAAAGATTTTTTGAATTTTTACACTTTTGGATTTTATCGAAAGTTTTTTAACAATAGAGTTTCAACAACTTTTCCGATTGGAACTGTTACAAAAATATCTTAACATTTTGCATTAAAATGTTTTGTGTTTCTTCTTTGTTAAATATTTCATTTCCCAAAATTTCTTTAATATTAATCATGTTTCCGGACAACCAATAAATTTTTAATTTTTTTAGCTTAAACTATATACTGCATAACGTTTTTTTTATCATATCCTATGTTGCTACAAATTAAAAATTAAATAGTCATAATTTTTTTTTTAGTTGATTACTTTTAAGTCAAAAATTTATTACATACTTATAATACTGTAACTTATATAAACAAGGAAGTATATTTCGCACATACATAAAGGTGAATAAAATAATTTTATTTTTTAATCTCTAATTTTTTTTGTCAGTAATTGTTACTTTTACAAACAAGAACAACAACATTATTGTTGTTTTTCAAATATTAAACAATCACAAATACGATCATCTTCGAATTGTTAAGCTTTTTGTTAACGACTAGAATACAATTTGTATTTTTGGAATTATAATTTGTTTATTGTCCCCCTTTTTAGAGCTTTTTTTACATCATAAACGAATAGCACATAATTTTGATATATGTACTTTTAAGAAGTTTTGCTTCTTTAACAGATAAAAAATCCAAAACATTCAAAGAAAAGTGCAAAAACAACTTTCAAGAGTAACTCAAAAACAAAAGAAAAGTTGTTGCAAAAAGGGGCTTAAATTTTTGTCGATAAATGTTCTCTTTTTTGAGATTCTAAAGGCGGACGCATTCAATTTCATTGCTTTTGGACAAACACAACCTCAAAACATTTGTTGGATGTGGAACGCACTCTTTCAGCTTAACAAAGACTGCATAAAAAAGAAATACGTTTTTCAATGGCTCAAAAATGTTATGAATATGAATGTGTGTCAACCAAAACTATGTTTCTCTCTCTCAAAAGCTTCCCTCTTTTTTAAAGAAAGAATAACCTAAAAATGGATTTTTACATTTTTAGCAGGGGTGACCCGCCCTAGAATTAATCTTTATCGCACATCTCATAATATTCAAATTTATTTTTATTAAATATTTATATCATTTTCTTGGCTTCTGGTTTTCAAAAATATAAAAGTCATCAATGATGTTAAAAAAAATGGAGTTGTTGAAATTTATATTTTGGAAGGAACTGAAGATCTCATTGTCAGTTGTAAGATCAGATTTTTTGTAAAAGCTTGTGGACAACAAATAATATCAAATTAATTTTGTAAAAAAGTAACTCAAAATTCATCAATTATTTTTTAATGTCAACTGATGAATCCAAGCATTTTTTAGTTGGAAAACTCTTTGCAAAATTGTTGTTTAAAAAACAATCCCAATCCCTATAATATTGTTGCAAATTCTATAAAATTTTCAAAGACTTTTTACTTAAAAATAAATGATTTAAAAAAAAAGAAACAGAAAAAATACCAAAGATGATGTCTGATTTTTTTTAAACTGTTTGGGGAGTGTTTTTATTTCATAAAAATGGAAAAAAAGGAACAACGTCCTAAAATGATGATGTCAGCTGTTTTAAAAGAGTTAAGAAAAAAAATGAGTCACACGTTAAAGCGGCAAAGATCAAAGTTTTTTAATAAAAGAGCAAATGCAAAATTAAACCATTTTTAACTCATCCACAATTTATATAATCCTGCAACAAAACCATCAAAAAAATTATATAGAGCATTTCATCGATGTTTTAAAATAATTTAAAAATGTTTGAAGATGTTTAAAAAAAAGTTGTTGAAACTTTTGTTTTAAAATTGTTAAAAAAATTTATGCCAAGTGTTGTCTAAAAACTTTTATAGTATAAGCAAATTAATCAAGCTGTAGTTGTCATGCAATTTCTGTAAGATATTTCTCAACCCACTTCTTTTTGATATAAAATCGCTTTTTCTATTTTAACAATTGCCCTAAATAAATTACGAGAATTTAATGCAAAAAGCAAAATCCATGATCATTTTTTCCATCTCTTTTAGTCCAAAAAAAAAAGAGTCATTTTTTTCTTAACTCTTTTAAAAATGCTAACATCATCATTTTAGAACGTTGTTCTCCTTTTTTCCATTTTTATGAAATAAAAACACTCCCGAACAGTTAAAAAAATCAGAAATCATCTTTCGTTTTTTCTGTTTCACTTTTTTAAATCATTCATTTTTAAGTAAAAAGTCTTTGAATATTTTATAGAATTTACGACAATTTAATATGTAGGAATTGGGATGGTTTTTTTAAACAGCAATTTTGTAAAAAGTTTTACAACTTAATACCTTCTTAATTTTTTGTCAGTAATTAAGAAAAAATTGATGGTTTTTTACTGTTTCACAAAATTAATTTGATTTTATTTATTTGTTGTCCACAAGTTTTTAAAACTAAGTTTCAACATCTGCATATTTTTTTTCAAAGAAACATTCTAAAGTTCAGATTGAGCAAAAACAATAAATTTCATACTTTTAGCATAAAAATAAAAATTGACCATTATCAATTTTTTCAGATTTTAGGGCATGCCAAAAAATTATTTTTCACTTTTAGTTTATTTAATTGATTGCAAATAATATGACGACAAAAATAACAATTCCAGTTTTATAATTTTGACCGATGCAGTCACTAATTTTTGGTTTTTATTATTTGAATATTTTTTAAAACTATGGAAAACAAATACTTAATTAATTGAAATTAATTTTTTTTAACAGTTTTTCTTAGGCTTAGCCTAAGAAAAACTGTAAAGAATTAGAAATTTTACAATAAATAATTAAAAAAAATTGTTTTTAACGACATTTTAACCCAAACAAAGTCAATGAAGTAAACATTTTTTGCTTAAAAATAATAAATGATTTTGGCTGATCTCCTTTTTCGCCCACACATAAAAAAGGGAGTATTGCTGTTTACTATCATATAAAAAAAGTAGTAAAATCGAATATGAACGAATATCTGCAACAAGGGATTGTCCAGAAATCACGTGACCAAAAAATAGTGATTTTTAAACCCCCTCCCTCCCCCGGTGACCAAACATCAAAGCATTTTGCCGACAACATCAAAGCCGGGTGACCATTTGGCTTACCCCCTCCCTCCCCCTTCATGGTCACGTGATTTCTGGACAATCCCTCAATCCCTGCGCCGGATTAAATAATCACAATTAATTACTTACTTTAACAATTTCAAGATCCTGTTGGCTGGTGCATTAAAAAAAAGAAGACTCGAGAAGGCTTCTGAAGTTTAATTTTGTAATCTTTGATGGATGATATTTTAATGTGATAATAAACTAATATAAATGTCGAAAATTGTTTTTTTTTATTTTTTCCCCTCTCCTTCTTTGGTCGAGCATAGGCATGGCTCCGGGCCCAAAACATTGGGCCCGCGGGCCCGGCCCGGGCCTTGAAAAAGTGGGCCCGGAGCCAGCCTAGTCGACTCGAGCATACATTACCTCTACAATTGAGGCAAGCAGTGTTAACTGTGATTGTTCTTTTAATTTTCAAAATTGTTTTTGAATATTTTGTTTTATCTTTTCTAAAACAGATAAACTTATTTATGTATTAAGTTAAACATAATTTAATATGTTAATATACAAATTATAAAAGAATAATATTATTCTAAATCAGAATACTTCGCTTTCCGCCATTATTTAAAATAAAATTTCATGTTTTTTACAAAACATTAACCCGAGAAAAATCAATAAAGTTTATGTTTTGTATTTCAGAAATGTTTTTTGGTTGATCTTTTTGGTATTCTTTTTTTGTGGAAAGATGTATGACAAAAAATTTTTTCATTGTGTTTTTTGTTAAAGGGAGCGTACCAGATAGAATAAGTTTTATTTTTTCAACACACGTCCTCCCACCCCGAAAACTCTCTACTAATCGAGTAAAATTTTGAAAAGTTGCGGCAGAAAAAAATTTTTTACTCGATTAGTAGAGAGCTTTCGGGGTGGGAGGACGTGTGTTAAAAAAAATAAACTTATTCTATCTGGTCCGCTCCCTTTAAAATCTATATTTAATTGATTGCATTTGTCTTGAGGATTTTCAAGGTCGAGATCAAAAAAAAATTTTCTTCATTTTTTCCATTAATATCTTAAAATTTATTTCAATTAATAATAGATGAACTTCAATAATAATTAAAAGTAAAAACCGATCTTTTGACATGCCTCAAATAAAGCAATCATAAAAAGTTAACCAAAAACATTTACAAATTTTTTATGTTCTGAATCTTTCTTGTTCAGCAGAATCACAATTAATATTATGGTTGCAACACAATAAAATCACTGTTTTTTGATATCATCAAACAAGCTTAAAAAAAGGGAACAAAATATTAAAAAACACTAAAATTATAGAATGAAAAAATGAAAAAACGATTTTCTTCTTTTTTTTGAGACTCAAAAAATCGGAGGCTCTCGCTTTTAAACGATTGTAAAAAGGCAAATATTGATTGAAGTTTGCTATTTTTTTCTCCTATTCATTCATAAACAAAGACATTTTTCATCATCCTGCACTCAAATACGATATTCATTTTTGGTGTTTCTTGTTAAATAAATCGAACATGTAATTTTCAATATCAGAAAAGCAACTTGATGATTCACTTTTAACATCTTTTGTAACCCGAGAAAGAAAAGTGTCACCAAAATGATAATTATTTTTAGTTCTCTTATGCAAAATTAATGTTTTTTTCAAGCAAAATAATTATTTCGTGAACATGTCAAATATAATTAAAACCTTGTCGAGATTTTGCATCGCAAATTCACGATGTTTCTTTTTTTTCTTATCTTTCGTTCGATCAAACAAGAAAGCTTTCTCTTGTATAAACGTTTTACTTGTGTAATCCTAGTGATCGGCTGATCCGCGACATAGGACAGCTAAATATTTTTTCGTTTTTTTGAGAGTTTTGTTGCATGATTTGCAGTGATCGTTTTTTTGCGAAAAAATAAATGTCAAAGCACCCAAAAAAAGCAATCCTTTTTCGTTCCATTTTTATTCGTTTAAGCTCATTCAAAAAAGTGACAAACAACTTTTTTTTGAATTTTTTATACATTTAAATGATTTAAACCTGCAACAACTCTACCCATCGATGGTATTAAAGATTAATAAACTTTTGTAAACTAATAAGTTTTTGTTGTTGCCAGGTTTGCTGAAAAAAATGCATGAAATATTTTTAATAACAGTTTCTCAGCATTCAATTTTGTCCGAAAAAAGTTATAATACAACATTGTTATCTGATTCAGGGTGGAATATTTTTTCAATGAACAATTCTTAAAAGTTTACTATTAATACGTTTTCTTAATGTAACATTTATGGGGGTGCCAAGAATCTTTTGTTTTATTATTGTTTGAAAATGACTTGAACAAAAAACTATTGAAAATGAAAAAGCCTGTCCAAATGTCTCGAAAAAAAACAAAGCATGCGTCACAAAAAATTGTGTATCAAAACGATGCTGAAAAAATATAACGCATTTTGTGAGAAAATGTAGTTTTTCGAGTTTATAGCCAAATCTGAAATACTTTTTGCAACTGTGCCACCCCATGCTACAGTTTCTCACAAAACGCGTTATATGCAATCTTTCTATGTTCCATTTTTTCGTTTTGATTCATTCAATACAACGCTAAACATTTTTTCTTTGAATATTTTATACATTTAAAACAGCAAAAAATGCTGTTACATCAGTTTATCAATGAATGATAAACTGATGTAAACTTAAAAATGGTCAGCCGCCAAGATAGTGATTAAGTTGTAAAATCCAATCTTTCTTGAAAATTTGCATAATTTAAAAAAATTTAATCGGTGCTCGATATTGCGTCAAACAAGTTAATGCATCATTTTTCACAAACTCTTGAAAAATTTTGTAACGAAATTTGACTGTATTTGATCTTGTTAAAAATTACTTTACACAGAATTAATTAAATTAGTTTTGTAGTAATAAAACGATTGCAAAAAAGACAAATATTGATTGTAGTTTCTTCTTCTTCTCTCTTTCTTTCCATTCTTAAAAGAAGAAACGAGAACTTTTTTACAATAGTTTTCTTTGTCAAACTTTGATAAAGATAGATAATGTGTGTGTATGCCCGCAGGCAACAAACCCGGCTGCTTCCTTTAAAGTTTAAAGTTTAAACAAAGATATTTTTCAACAATTTTTTTTTTTACACTGCTCGCACTTGTCCAATTGAAGCAGGTAGTGTAAATTGAGTTTTTTTGAAAAATTTTTTGAATATTTTGTTTTCATCTTAGAAAAACAGATATACAAATTTATTCAATGAAATTATTAATTTGTAAGTTGATACTATTTATAATAGTGTGGTTACTTCAATTTCTCCAACATTATTAAAAATAGAAAATTTTGTTTTTTACAGCAATTTAACCCAAATAAATTCAATAAAGTTCCTATTTTCAAAAAAAAAAGTTTTTTCAAAACTGATTTTTGACAAGTAAAATTGTTTTCCGCGCCAATTATGCAACTAAAATTATAAAATGAATTTTCCGTTTACTGTAATTTTAAGCTTTTTAAAATCGCTTTTTTGTTGTTACTTAACTTAAGTTTGAAATCTTTCTTTTTATTTTGCAAGTTTAATAAAAAAATTAAGGATGGACAAGGGCCTAAATTTAAGGCTCAGGCCCAGCTCAGGCCCAGCTCTAAAAAATCTGTCCCGGTCCTGGCCCGGATAAAAGTTTCATCAAATTTGCCTTGGTCCCCCCCCCCCCCCCTTTTCGTTTTTTTCGAACGTTGAAAGAAATACCATTCATGCATAGATTTAATATTAAAATTGTTATATCTCGCTCTTTTTGAAAAAGGGAAAAAGTTCGAAAGGTTTTTTTCTAAAATTGTTAACTTAGAACTAACAAAAATTGTTGCTGGTTATGTTAAGTAATAGTCAAACTGACTCTGAAATAATAGTGATGATGAGTTGCTAATTAAAAATGCCCCGTTAGATATTTTTTGACCATGTAATACAGTCTTAAATTAAAAATGAAATATTAGAAGGCCTTTTGCATGTTCATCAAAAAACATAATTTCTCGACCATTTTTAGATCGACACTGCTTTGTTAGTTGATAAAATTTTAAAAAATATTCAAATAATTTTTCTTCGAAAAGCATTTTTTAGAAAAAAAGAGTTTTAACGTTTTTACACTAAAAAACCCTCTTTTTTGTTGTCTTCTTTGATGCACACTTTTTGTGTTGCAACAACGTGGCTGTTTGTTTTAAAAAAAGATCAATAAATGTTTTTTCTTTTTTCGATTCTTTGGTATGTATGCGTAACAGCCAGAAGCAAAAAAAAATATGAGCACAATCGACATTTTGCTAGCTGCTGAAAGGTGAAGCAAAAAATGTATTTTTTGACCAATGCAGTCTCAAATTATGGTTGTTTCTCTTTGAATATTTTGTTTAATCATTTAACTGAACTAAACTGAACAATTCATCTCAGCCAATAGGTCAAGAAGCGATTGTTAGTTCTTAAAATATATGTAAATGCTTATTATAAATTTGATATTACTGTTTTAAATTTGAGCGTTTTAATTTTTCTCCATTATTAATTTAAAAACTATATTTTCTTCGTAGTAATAATAAAAATATGAAAATGATCTACAGTATCTTAATTAAAAAACATACAATTGAAATTTAATTATTATTTAAATTTTATGTGGTTTTGAAGTATGGTATATAATAATACGTTTGTTAACACCACCAATGCATTTTATTTATTATCTCTTGCTACGGTATCACGTTACCTTTTATTTCATTTATTCACTGTTAGAAGGAGAAGAATATAACATACTGCTTATTTGAACAGAATTTAATTGATGATTACCAAAAATAATTTTAGAAATTTCTTTTCGCATTTGTTTATTTGTTGCAAAAATAAACCACGCAGGTGCTAATGTGCTTGCATCAGCTAATATAAATTGGGTACTTTTTACAAAATTTAGCAATCCATCATTTTTTGTAAGAAATAAATACTAAAAGTAATATGTCTTATATTTAAATTTTTTCGCAAAAATGTGACAAACTGTATTTAGTTTTATATATCTCGATTTTTGGATTTCTATTTTAAAAAAGACATGTTGATTCTCGAAATCTCGATTTATTAGAAAGAAATCTTGTTTCTCGATTTTTCTTACCTTAGAAAATCGAGAAAAATTGTTTTTTTGTTGTTTTTTAGAGACGAACTTGACCTGTATTTGGTTCTTTCTAGATTTTTTCCATTATTGAACTTTATATTTAATTGAGTACACTTAATAAATGAATTTTCAAAAAATAAAACAGAAAAAATTTATTATTGGACCAATGAAGTCTTTTATTCTGGTTTTGGTTTTGAATATTTTGGTTCTTTTTTATTAACCTAAGCTTTTGTTAATTTTTGTAATATATTGTAACACTACGAATTATGATTTTTCTCGACAAGAAAATATTAATAAAGTTTTAAAAAAAGTAAACAAAATTAAAAGCGGGTTTTATTTTATAACCTCGTTTTTTAAATTTATATTTTTTATCGTTTTATATTAAAAAAATGAAAGAGCAGTAAAAAAGGAACAAGATGATACCAAAAATATGAAGATTGGTTCAGCACAAGCAAAATGCGACGCACATAAAGTTGTTAGAGATGTTGATGTTAAAACTAAAATCCCTAAAACTTTGAAATGCGTTGTTAACTTTTGCTATTTTGTGATGATTAATGATTATTAGCATGCTTAGAGGATATTTGGCTCTCAGAATAAATTTTGGCGCATTTTAAATCAAAATATTGCAGATTCTGTTTGCACATATATATTTACATTGTTTTTAGTCATATTTATTCGTAAAAACGTTATACAATATATTTATAAAACAAAAAAAGAAACTTGCGATGAAGCATTTGTGCCACTTAAATTCAGAGGACTTTTTTCGTAGCTCTAAATATCATCAATTGAAAGAACATCACTAATCACTCTTCCATTAAATCGTTTCTTTCCAACTATAAAAATATCATTGAAAAATGGATCAAGTAAAAGTTGACGACCATATAATCGAGATTTTGGTGTATACACGAGAATTCTTTTTAAATATATTATAAAATCTGCTGGAGGTCTTGGTAATAGCTAAAAAATTTTATCATCTAGATAGGATTAAAGCTACAGTAATCACTTACCCACTCTAGACTTTTTGGAATAATCTTTTCAGCATCAATTCTTGTTGGAACTTTCATTGATAAAATTTCATTTTCTGTTGGAGTTCTGATCACTATCTAATAAAAGTTCAGGAGGTCGATAAAATCTTGTAACTTGATAGAGCGATGATCGAACAACATTTGTCATATGTTTTGCTGAACCAAAATTACCAATTTTCAGTAAACCAATTTCCCTTGTAAAAATTTTTGCGAAAAGAAAAAGCAACGTTTTCGTTGTGCGACATTTTGCCAATGCAGCAAATTTTTCTTTCTTCTCGTTTTTTACAAGGGAAAAATCACGATTTCGCATGTTCATTAATTTTTTAAACGATGTTAGATCAGCCATTTTGTTATAATTTTTTTATTTTTATATGCACAAGAGGTTGTAGTTTTATAATAACATAGTCGTTCATCCCCCTTGGTAATCTAAACGCATGTTTCCTTGTCTCAAATAAAGTGACGTATTAAAAAATAGATGTTCCAGCTATTTTGGTGATTCCAAAAGTGTCTTTTTCGGATTCCCCATGGTCGAAAACCTATACAAAATAAAAATAATGACAAAAAATTCATTTGCTGATTTTTCGCATTAGATTGAAAATTGGTCGGCTTAAACCTTTGATATACTGTAGCTACCGTAAGAAATTTTTTTGAGCAAAAACAGATTGCGGAATCGTTTTCTCCAGGGTCGATTTACCTATGGTCAAAATTTGGAGCAAATCTATTTTTTGCCTGCGCCGCTCATTTGCTGGATTTTTCGAGTTATTCACATACTACGTCTTAAAACCATTTTTAGAAATTTAGAAATTTGATTTTTTTACAATTTTTAAAACATTAAATCAATTTTGTGGAAAAGTAGGTCAAAAAAATCAGTCTTTGTGGGAGATAATTTATTTAAAGGAACTGTCCAAGGCAGAACAAAACTTTTTTATTCTTTTAGATGACGTATCTTAACACGAAAGCAATAAAAATCAGGCTTAACTTCTAAAAACTCCGAATCTTAAAATTCTGATAACTGGAACTTTCTTAATTATTTTTTCTGATCCCAAAAATGGTATGGATGTTAGAAATCAGTTGGATAAAGGCTAAATTTTAGCATTTCTTGGATATCCAAGATATTCAAGGATTAATCTCAAAAGGCTGAAATTCAGCTTATATCCAACCGATTTCTGACATCCATACCATTTTTGGGATCAGAAAAAATAATTAAGAAAGTACCAGTTATCAGAATTTTAAGATTCGGAGTTTTTAGAAGTTAAGCCTGATTTTTATTGCTTTCGTGTTAAGATACGTCATCTAAAAGAATAAAAAAGTTTTGTTCTGCCTTGGACAGTTCCTTTAAAGGACGAGACCCATCGTGAATAAACTTTTAGACGCAACTTTGATTGCAATGTCTCGACGCGAAAGCACCTTCATTGGAGCTTGTTTTTTTCTTCACTGCAGCTGCAAAAAAGGAAAGAAAAAAGCAGCTCCAATGAGTCCCTGATTTTTGTAAAAAAAAGTTTATTCACGATGGATCTCCTCCTTTAACAAAATTATGTAACTTGCATTTTAAAAACATATTGATTTGATTTTTCTTACAAACTTAAAAAATGATATATTTTGTGTTTTTCAAGCCATTTTTTTTAAAGTGACCCGTTTTCCTCATGTTGGTTTTTTTGATAATAAGATACACCTCAAAAATTAAACATTTAAATGTTGTGTAAAATAATAAATATTACTTTTCTTGTTTTTTTTAATATCTAAAATATTCAAAAAATTACACGACCAAAAAATATTTAAAAATGAAAATGCATTTTTAGTTTTTCGTTTCTTTAAGAAAAGAAGGTTTTGCCAGAGAAACAGACTTTTGTTTGACACACTCATATGAACAATATTTTAAAGATATGGAAATAAGGCATTCTTTTTTGTGCCGGCGTTGTTAAGCTTATAAGAGGCAATTCCGTTTTCACCAAATTTTTAGCGGCTGTGTGTGTCCAAATGTTTCAAAAAAGAATGCATAACATGTTTCAACCTCCCAAGTCAGGAACCTCAAAAAAAGTGAACAAAAAAAGGGAGAGACATTTATCGACAAAAATTTAAGCCAACAGTTATTTTACCACAACTTTTCTTTTTAACGTTTTTTTGAGGCGCTTTTTTATGAGTTGCATTTTTCTTTGAATATTTTGGACATTTTTAAAAAAACTGAAGAAAACAAAGTATTTGTACCGTTAAAAAAAGATTTAAAAATTCACGAAAAATGTAAACAAAATGGATGGTGCAATTTAGATGATAAAAATGAATGGTAAAAGCTCATATATTATATTATGCCCTAAGGTGATTTTGCAAGTAAAACGTGATTTTAGGGCAATACAAAGTTTTTCACTGAATTCCTCTTGATCAAAAATCTATATTTTGTTTTTTTAAGCTTTCATAAATAAAATATACTATAGATTATTTTTCAAATTTTATGGCACGTAGTCGAAAAAAACATTATTTTATTAAATTAATAACGAAAATCTGATTTTTTTCATTTGACTGAAAATAATGATATCAGATTTATTACAATATATTACAAAAATTAACAAAAGCTTAGGTTAATAAAAAAGAACCAAAATATTCAAAACCAAAACCATAATTAAAGACTTCATTGGTCCAATAATAAATTTTTTTTGTTTTGTTTTTTGAAAATTCATTTATTAAGTGCACTCAATTAAATATAAAGTTTATTAATGGAAAAAATCTAGAAAGAACCAAATGCAGGTCAAGTTTGTCTCTAATGAACAACAAAAAACCTATTTTTCTCGATTTTCTAAGAAAAATGGAGATTTCGAGAATCGATATGTCTTTTTGAAAATTGGAATCCAAAAATGGAGATATATAAAACTAAATACAATTTGTCACATTTTTCCGAAAAAATTTAAACATAAGATATATTACTTTTAGTATTTATTTCTAACAAAAAAAATGAAGGATTGCTAAATTTTGTTAAAAGTACCAAATTTATATTAGCTGATGCAAGCACATTAGCACCTGCGTGGTTCATTTTTGCAACGAATAAACAAATGCGAAAAGAAATTTCTAAAATTATTTTTGGTAATCATCAATTAAATTCTGTTCAAATAAGCAGTATGTTATATTCTTCTTCTTCTAACAGTGAATAAAATGAAAGTAAAAGTAACATGATATCGTAGCAAGAGATAATAAATAAAATGCATTGGTGGTGTTAATAAATGAATTATCCCTTTTGTGTAATTGAGAATGTGGATGTCCGTCTGTTTGTCTGTCTGTTACATTTTTGATAAACTATGTCATGTATGGTATCAAAATGTTGAGGATAGAATGGAGATAATGATGAAATGTGTGCGGTGCTCCGGAGGCGCCCGGAACATTGAGTTTAAGAGCTTTGAAAGTGGGATCCAAAGTGAAAATGAAAGAAAAGATGCAAATTTTTGAGAGAATGGAAAAAGATGAGGGAATGTGAATGGAGGAATGATGAAAATGGAATGCAAATGAAATGTGAATGCAATGATTAGAATGAAAGCACATCATTTTTCATCGCGTTTCATTCCTTGCAGTTTTTTGCGAGCAAGAAAGGTGGTTGATGAGAGAGCTATGTTTGTCCAAAAGCAATGAAAATGAATGCGTCCGCCTTTAGAATCTCAAAAAAGAGAACATTTATCGACAAAAATTTAAGCCCCTTTTTGCAACAACTTTTCTTTTGTTTTTGAGTTAATCTTGAAAGTTGTTTTTGCACTTTTCTTTGAATATTTTGGATTTTTTTATCTGTTAAAGAAGCAAAACTTCTTAAAAGTACATATATCAAAATTATGTGCTATTCGTTTATGATGTAAAAAAAGCTCTAAAAAGGGGGACAATAAACAAATTATAATTCCAAAAATACAAATTGTATTCTAGTCGTTAACAAAAAGCTTAACAATTCGAAGATGATCGTATTTGTGATTGTTTAATATTTGAAAAACAACAATAATGTTGTTGTTCTTGTTTGTAAAAGTAACAATTACTGACAAAAAATTAGAGATTAAAAAATAAAATTATTTTATTCTCCTTTATGTATGTGCGAAATATACTTCCTTGTTTATATAAGTTACAGTATTATAAGTATGTAATAAATTTTTGACTTAAACGTAATCAACTAGAAAAAAAATTATGACTATTTAATTTTTAATTTGTAGCAACATAGGATATGATAAAAAAACGTTATGCAGTATATAGTTTAAGCTAAAAAAATTAAAAATTTATTGGTTGTCCGGAAACATGATCCGAGAAATTTTGAGAAATGAGATATTTAACAAAGAAGAAACAAAGAACATTTTAACGAAATTTACAATGCAAAATGTTAAGATATTTTTGTAACAGTTGCAATCGGACCAGTTGTTGAAACTCTATTGTTAAAAAATTTTCGATAAAATCCAAAAGTGTAAAAATTTAAAAAATCTTTTCGAAACATTTTCGAAATTACAATCAAAAGCAAAACATCAACGAGATATGGAGTATGCAAAATAGTTCCACTTAAGAATAACCACGGTGAACAGTGTTATGCTTTGCCCGCGCCCGCGCCCGCACGCGGGCGGGCGCGGGCAGTTTTTTCAAAAGTAAGCGGGCTGCGGGCGGGCGCGGGCAGATTTTTTCTAAGTCAACGGGCGCGGGCGCGGGCGCCCGCGAGTAAAAAAGTAAAGGCATTTTCTTTTTTTTCTCAATGCTTTTTTGACAATATTTCTCAACGAAAATCTACAAAAAACTGCTTTTTTGCAATAAAAATCACACGGAAAGACAAATCATCTAATGAAGAAAGAAAAAAGTTTATCACCGCAATGACCTAAATGCCCTATGATAACATCCAAGATTCTCTGAAATAATTTGCATTTTTTCACATTGGTGTCAATCTTTTTTGCTTGTCGAAAAAGAAAGAATAAACTGCTATGAAAAATTTTCCATCGTTATTAACTTCACCTGGATTTTGACCGATTAATGACATTATATACAGTACTACTTTAAGTAATTTTTGTTAATCAATATTTCAATTATTGATATGGTCAAAATTTAAATTCGTGATAGGTGTTAAAGATATGCTTTTGACCAATAGTATGCCAAATTAGCGATATGACATACTGTAGGTTTATGTATACATTGTCTTTAAATATTGAAAATAATAGTTTAAAATAAATTCAAATAGGAGTCCGTGTTATGCTTCGCCCGCGGGCGCCCGCGGGCGCCCTTTGGCGGGCGCGGGCGGAATTTTTGAAAGTAAGCGGGCGGCGGGCGGGCGCGGGCGATTTTTTGGAAAGTACGCGGGCGCGGGCGCGGGCGCCCGCGGAAAAAAAAACAAAAGCATAACACTGACGGTGAATTTAGGTAATAATGATTCAATTTCCATTGTGTACTGCAGTCTCCAAAAAACCAACAAAGTTTGCTACAAATAATATCCAAGGTTCGATGAATACTGTACAAAATTAGGGAAGCTAAAGCTTGAAACATTAAACGTTTTTCAATTTTGGCAATTTGAGGTGAAAATGATGAAATTGTTCGCTTATGAAAAATTGTGATTAGCATAATTAAGAAAAATATAAGGACATAAACAAGAAGTGATGCAATTGTAGATGCATTTTCATTTCTTTTGACGCATTTTGTGACTATATTTGGTATATTATAATAGTGATCCACGCAAAGACAATCAAAATCGGCATAAATGTAAAGCATGGGTGAAAACGGAATAAAAATCATCAAAAATAGCACTTTCTTGAAATTTTTTGACCAAATCTAAAAAACCGTTTTTTTCAACTTTCTTCAATTTATGAATTTATGCATTTTCATTTTTTTTGACGCATTTTGTGAATATACTTCAATTTATGCATTTATGCATAAATTGTAGAAATTTTTGACATGTTCCCCCGGGGCAGGAAAAAAACTTTTTGTACTAAAATGTAGCATTTCATAAGAGGATTATATAGAAAAAATAAAAACCTTTCCCTAAACTGTAATTTTTTGAGTTATATGCCAAAAACCAAATATGCAAATTTTGTTTGTGCCCTTAGGGTACCGTAAACTATGTTTAAATATCTTAAACTTGTTTAATACTTGCCCAGGGGGCATGAAAACGTTCTCCAATCATTACTTTTGCTAAATCCAGCGTTTTGAAATTTTCGTACCCTGAGGGATAAAGGATGTCCCCTTTATCCCCCCCCCCCAGGGGGTTTAAACGAAAAACAGCCTATGGAAGGGTCTTAGGATGTCCCAGAGAGCTTGTGGAAAAAATTTCAGCCTTTTTAAACAACTTCGAAAAATCGTCATTGCACACCTTATTCGAAGTTAAAAAAATGAGTTATAAATTATATATGTTACGTCCGAACTGAAGAATCGTCCGAACTGAAGAATGGACGTCCGAATTGGAGAACGGACGTCCGAATTGGAGAATGGACGTCCGAATTGGAGAATGGACGTCCGAATTGAAGAACCATTTAATAAAATTACTTGTTTAAAATAATAAATATTACTTTATAAGAACAAAAGTTCGAAAAAATAACGAAACTAACATTTTAAATTATTTTTAACACATTATTTAATATTTGCTAAGTTTTATTAACCTTTAATAAATACTAGCTATGATTTTAGCATTGCATATTAAATCACCGATTTCAGACGTTGGTCTTCAGAATGGACATCCGTTCTGGAAAATGGACGTCCATTCTTCAATTTGGACTTCGGTTCTTCAGAAATAGACGTCCGATTTGAGAAAAAAGTAATTTTCTTAAATGGTTCCTCAGTCCCGACGTCCGTTCTTCAATTCCGACGTCCGAACTGAAGAATGGACGTCCGTTCTTCAGTTCGGACGATTCTTCAGATCGGACGTAACATATGTATATCTCAAAAAAAGAAAACAAAACAGGTCACGACGACAATTTATAACTTTTTTTGTAATATCTTTTAAAGTCTTTCATAAGATCCGCAAAAATAATATATTATCCAAAAGTGCCATGTTGTTTGTGGCATCCCCTCTCAAGCGTTATTGATATGCCGCATCTTTCTTATCTTTTTTTGCCGTTTTATTTACTATAATCGTATGATAAATGCACATTATGCAGTTTCTGCAGCAATCATTTCAACAGAAGTGGACTTTATTTTCTTTTTTCTATTTTACCATGCCTCAATAATTTTTTTCACCTTTTTTGGAGGCGCAAGTTTATTATTTAAGCACTTTAATTTTCATTTTCAAGTGCTAAAATATTTTTGAAATATTCAAAAAGAAAAAACCGAAAAAAACTCCTTTTTTGAAAAAGTGAAAAAATGACATTTTCTTTTCCACGAAGTAAAGGGAAAAGAAAAGATGCCATTGACGAAAGCTTTTTTCTAGCCAAAAGAGGAAGCAAAAGTTATGGAAACGAGAAGTCTCTATCCCTCTCTGTGTTCTTTCCTGTCTTTTTTGAAAAACACGTGAATAAAAGAAAAAAAAGAAGATTCTTTTTTGGATTTTTAAAAAAACAGAAAAACCGAAAATGTGCAGCCCCATTACCACCCGTTACTGGCTTCTTTTAACGCCAATTTTTTCTCTGACAAAATAAAGACGACAGAAAAAAGGAAAAACGAATAACCTCGAAATTATGGACAAACAAATTTCAAAATATTGCTGTTTAAAAAGGGAAAAAACGATTTATTTTGTTAAATAAAAAAAAATTGTTTTTCAACATTTTTGTTATTGAAATTAAGACTTTTTTTGATTGCAATTTAATTTAAAAGCTAAAGATTTTATAGTTGAAAACAAAGTGATTTTTTTTAATAATTTTGGTTTTGAATATTTTGTTTTTATTTTTGCAAACATGTTTGGTATCATAATTTACAGAAAATTTGCATGTGATGTAACTGTAACAGTAAATGCAGGGGGGTTAGGATATAGAAGATCCTAACCCACCTGCCATTAAAAATGTTATAAATGCTTTTAAATTTTGCCCTTTTTTGCTTGGCAAAAAATTCTATCACATTCATCGTGGAAGTTGATATTTAATTGTTACAATAAATTGCTAAACTAAAGAAGTGTCCAACAAGAATAGCCCCGCCCCTCCAGGGTCGACCACCAGACATTCATTTACTCGATTTTTAAAAAAAAGCTTATCTGCATGCCTCCTTTTTATCTTCTATAAAAATGCCATCAAAAAAGTTTCATTGAGAATAAAAAAATGCATTGGCACCTTTTGCCTTTTTTAATAACGCACAATCTACCAACAAACCAATAAACACACCATCACCATTTTATGATAGAATTTGTAGACTGAAGAAGGAACCAACTGTGATTTTTTTCGTCGAACGAATAAAAAAAATCACATAATGGCTATGGCAGGAAAAAAACAATATGGTTATTGATTATAATGCAGACCCAAAAAAAATTAGGACAACCTTTTTGCACTAAAAATTTTTCAGTTAATGTTTTGTTTTTTAGTCACTATCCGAAATTTTTTTAATATTTTATAATTTTTTATACGCTTTTCTTTGAAAACTGATGTTAAAAAAGAAAGGAATAATATTATTTTCTACCCAAAATTCATCTTAAATTTACCCAAAAAATATTTTGGGTAAATTTAAGATGAATTTTGGGTAAAAAGAAGCTCAAAATAAGTACATTTTGGGTAAATTTAAGATGAATTTTGGGTAGAAAATAATATTATTCCAAAAAGAAATTCACTTTTAACACAAAAATATTATGGTTTAAATAGTTGGATTCAGATTTTACATTAAAAATATGTAGTGATTTGATTTTTTTCTTACTCAATTAAAAGATAAGTATTTGAAAAATGAAAAACTTTTTATTGAAAAAGTTTAAAGATCAGCCAAAACATTTCATATTTTTAAGCAAAAAATGTGAACTTTATTGACTTTTTTCGGGTTAGATTGCCGCCAAAAAAGAAATTCTTTAAATTATTTACTGGAAGGTAAAAACCACAACAAAAATTTTTATAAAAAGATAAAATTGGTTTCAATAAATTAAAGAACTTGTTTTACATATTTTTAAATAATAATAAAATATTCAAATATAAAAGACAAAAATTACCGACTTCCGTTGCATTTTCCTTCTTTGTTTTTGTCCTTAAAAATCCTCAAATTATTTGCAAGGAATTAAATAAACAACAAGAGAAAAACTATTTTTTTGCCATCCTCTAAAACGAAAAAAATGAAAAGGGTCAATTTTTATGTTATACACTAAAAGTTTGGATTTTATCGTTTTTGGTCGTTCTGAACTGCAGATTGTTTCTATGTAAGATGGGGTTTTTTTTGTTAAACCGGACACATCGATCCGGACAAACCAAAATGTGTAAACTTTAGCTCCACCTTCCAGCAGTAAGCAAACTGCCGATCGCACACACATTTCTTTTTACACCACTTTTTTGAACATTTTTCCTAATCGAAAATACACACACACTTCTGTCAACATGACCCCTCTGATTTTTGCCGCTTAAAAAATGGATGTTAGTTTTTGGAATCACAATAAAATGCTGACATTTTCTCTAAATGTTGTTTCTCCTATTGCTTTTTTATAAAAAACAGAGTCATTGTCCTTATTTTTGCACAAATATTTTTTTGTGTGTAGCTTTGAATCATTCATAGTAATAATTAAAAGTATTTGAATATTTTATTAAATTTAGGATAATTTAATAGGAATTGAAATGATTTTTTTGCAATTTTAAGCAACAAATTGCATTGTCATCGTGTCCAATATTAAGAAAGAAAAAAATATTCTGAAATACAGTTTTACAGAATTGATTTGATTTTATTTGTTTCCCACAAGCTTTCACAAAAAATCTGATCTTTAAAAAGACACAGATATTTTTAATATTTTATGAGTTTAAACAAAGTGATTAAAACCAACAATGTTACTGTCTTCCCCGTGTTATAAATTTTGTGTACATGACTTGTAAAATTTTCCGCAAAAAACTATTTGAATAACTGAAAACTAATTTTTTAAAAAAAGGTTCAAAAATGAATGCATTTAAAAAACTGAAATAAATTTTATATCGTGCGAAATTGTGTCGGTTAGATTGGCACGTTCTGAAAATAATGAGTTTCTAAATTTTATATCTTTAATTTTTTTACACAATGGGTTGTGCTTAAATATGCTTCAAAATATTCAAAAAAGGAATAGACTAAAAAAATATAGTTAAAAAAAAAGTGAAAAGTGGCATTTTTTCTTTTTTATTTTGACAAAGAAAAAAGAAAAGATGCCATGAATGAAAGTATTTTTTGTGGCAAAAAAAAGGTAGCGAAAAATGGAAGGGAAAAGTCTCTGACTTTCTCTCTATCTTTTTTCATGCTCTCTTTGATGAACTGAATTTGCGAATGAAAGAAACAAAAAAAACTCTTTTGTGCATTTAAAAAAAAGGAGAAACCAATATTTTACGATAAAATTTGAAACGTTACTTTTTGAATAAAAAAACATGTGTTTTTTATTTTTATTTTTTTTATTAAAAAAAATATGTGTGGCAAACGAAAATAATGTTAACATAATTTTTAATCGAAAAACAAAACCGCTTTGAATCTTTCAAATTTACAAAATTGCCATAAATAAGCCTTTTAAAGGAGGAGATCCATCGTGAATAAACTTTTTTTTACAAAAATCAGGGACTCATTGGAGCTGCTTTTTTCTTTCCTTTTTTGCAGCTGCAGTGAAGAAAAAAACAAGCTCCAATGAAGGTGTTTTCGTGGCGAGACATTGCAATCAAAGTTGCGTGTAAAAGTTTATTCACGATGGGTCTCGTCCTTTAAGAGTAGTTTAAAAATCAAGAGATTTATGTCTAAAACAATTATTTATTTGATTAGATAAATTTGTATTATCCCAGCAGCAACCGTAACTGTTTTTTCATTCACTCAGTTCTTGTCAAGTAATATACTAATTTTAGAATGGCAATGCATTGATGTAATATTTTCGTTGTTCAAATTGTGCCAAAAAATATACCAAAAAAATCCTTATGTGTATTTTAGTATCCTCATTTTAATTATTTACTGTCCTCCATAATTCATTGAAAAAATTTAAAAAACTTAACTTTAGAAGAAGTTATTTGTTTTTTAGCAAAAATTTAAGAATAAGTTTTGTTGAATCTAAAAAAAGAATAAAATATTCAAAAAATGCACGCACACCAAACTTTAAAACTATTACAACTGCCAATTTTTGGTTTTTTTTCTTCTCATCGACAGGTGCATATGCCAAACAAAATGGTTTTGATTGATTGTCGAACATCCATCATTTTTCTTTAAAAGAGAAAAATCAAGTCCTTCAAAGAAATATTTCATTTTTTGGAGAGAAAAAATCTTTTTGATTGACGGCCAGCATTTTCTTAGTACTCTTTTTTATTTTTTTGTTTTTACTAACGAAAGCCCAATGCAATCTTCTCATTATATAGAATGAAACTACTTTTAAAAAAATATTTTATATAATGTTAACAGGGCGATACAGTAATCAAAGGAATAATATGTTATAAATAATATAAACTTACAAATTAAATTTTATTAATAAAATTTATATATCTGTTTTTTTTTTAAGATAAAAACAAAATATTCAAAAATTTAAGAGAAAAAACACATTTTACACTGCTTGCCACAACTGGACAACTGTTTTAGAAAGATATGTCTTTGTTTAAAAAAAGGTATAATTCTAGAATAGTGGACAACTTTTTTTTATGTTTTTTTTATTGCACACACAATAGATGTGCGTTCATTCGGCCGTCGGGCAAAAAAAAAAGAGACAAAAAAGAAACCGGACAAAAAGAAAACTTTTTTTTAAGCCGGACAAAAAGAAAACGGATAAAAAGAAAACGGACAAAAAAAAAGTGGACAAAAAAAAACCGGACAAAAAGAAAATAAAATAAAAAAATTGATGAAAACTATTATTGTTTTTTGCTAGTTTCTTGCTTTCGCTTTTTTTACTGTTTGTGATTCATTTTGTCCTTTTTTTGACAACGTATTTCGAAAGTTGTTGTTTCTTTCGAGTTTTAAAATGTAAGCTATAGCAAAAAAAGTCAAGAATACGGTAAAACAATAAAGGCTGCAGTCCTTTATCGAAAACATTTTCGGGCTTTTAAATGATGGAGTAAGTTAAATAGTAGTTATATGCTATTTTATAAGTTAAACACGTGTAGCATGAATTAATTGTTTACGGTCTCATTAACATCCATCAAACTTCTAAAGGACTGCCGCCTCACAAAAAATGTCAGATTTTGATGATTCAAAAGCAAGAAAAGATTCAAAATCTCAAAAGCGTCTTTCATCAAGCTTATTGAATCTTGATCGCGGTGATTTTGATGCAAGAGATAAAGCTAAAGATGGGGAAAAAAAAATAAATAAATAAATAATTAAATAAATAATACTTGTTCATTAAAAATTTAAACAAAATGGCTTTAAAAAATTTTTTAAACATTTTTTTATTTCGGGCCATTATGTATTTGAAAAATTTGTTTTTGGGCTATTAAAAAATATTTGATGCGGGCCATTATTATTGCCACCATTTTTTACGAAAGTGCCTGGATTTTAATAGTGCCGTTTTTTCATCATTTTTTTTTATCAGTTTTTTTTTTTTTTTTACGAAAATTGATTACATAAACATCCCATTTGTTTTTATTAGCGCAACCTCACCAGTTATTTGCCATGTCAATCATTTTCTTTTGCACATGAAGCAAAATCATTACTTAAAAGTATGATAACATGCATTATAAATATATTTCTAATATGTTCTGGTGTTTACTCCTATCAAAAAGCGCTTGAATTCTGTCGTTTGCGTAATCATCCGTCTTATTTTATCACTTCTCATTGCTGCTTATTGAAATCATTTGTATGATAACAAAGATTGTATTTGTTTTTAGGTCTCATTTACAGTAAAAAAATTTATGAACAACAAACACACAATGACCATTCATAAGAAGGATTTTAATTTATCCTACTTCTAGATTATTTATCGCTAATAGCTGCTTGCCTTTTAACTATCTTTATTCATCTCCCAGCTCTTAGTTTACATCTCTTTACACATCACCAATCCTTGCCATCATTTTCCTTTTTACATTGCTTTATTTCATTGCTACTGTTAATGCAAATTTACACTTTTTTATCCTCCATTCTTCCATTCTGTGAATGAAAAAATAAAATCACACGCACCAACCAACCAACAAACACACCATCACTATTTTTTTTTTTAAGGAAGTTTGATTTTTTTGACAGCTAGGATAAAATCTCCAAAATATTCAAAGAAAAATGCGTTTTCCAAGAGTGACTTAAAAAAACTATTAACTGGAAAAGCTATTGCACAAAAATGTTGTTTAAATTGTCTTCGAAAAACATTCTTTTCTTTTTGGTTCTTTAGGCGTAGCATATGCTTTTCATTATTTTGTTACAACTTTTGGACAAACACAATCGAAATAAAATTTGTTTAAAGTAAAACGAAAGACTTTTTCGATAATTTAAAAATGTTGTTGATAAGAGTGTGTTCAACGAAACACTTTTTCTCTATGAAAAGTTTGCTTTTTTAAAGACAGAAAAAACTACGAGTGCTATTTCATTTTTTAAAAAACGAAACAAAAAAAAATAAAATAATTTTTTTTTAAAATACGTTTTTTGGTGAAGTACTTTTTGAATATTTAAGAAAATTTAAAAAAAATAAAAATTGATGTTTATATTGTAATGACCAAGGCATCCGCCAACAACGAACAAATTATTTTGAAGTGATTTCGAAGAAGTTGGGGTCACCAATTAATACTAAATGATACTGTTCCAAAATTTCAAAGATTTTTATTCTAATACAAAAGAAAAAAGTCATCGAAAGACAATTCTCGATTGTTTCAATTCCGACACATTACACCAGCATACTGTAGACAAGGGTTGTTCAATATTTCGAAAAAAAGATGTAACAGCAAAGTAGAAGAACTTTTGAAAAAAAAGTACTTAATTGGAGCTCGTTAGAAATCATCATAACCACAGAAACGGTTTTAAAAATCGTTGCTGGTAAAACTAAAGCAGTTATTGATAAAAAAAAAATTGTCTAATTTTTCTGTTGGATTTTGCATTGACAATGGTCACACCACAAGTTTGGTTTTCCAAATATTATTATGATCGTGAGGTTTTTCAAATTTATATGATTGATAATTTTTCCTTTTTAAAGCAGTTTTGCTTTATTCACAGATAAAATGTCCAAAATATTCAAAGAAAAATGCAACTTTCAAGAATTTCTCAAAAAAAATTTTAAGAAAAAAAAGAAGCTGCAAAAGGGGGATTTAGCTTTCGTCGATAAATGTCCACTTTTTTGAGGCCCCAAAGGCGGAAGCTTTCGATTTCATTTCATTTGGACAAACACAGCCTCAAAAAATTTGTTGGATGTGGAACGCACTCTTTCAGCTTAGCAAAGATGGCATAAAATTGTAGAATTTTATTTTCTGCCGAAAGAAGTCTTTTTCGCTCGCAAATGGCTTTTCCCTTTTTTAATGGATTTTACACTTTCAAAGCGTCTTTCAGCCATGCATGTGTTTTTTGAATATTTAAAATAATATTAAAATACGATTCTTTAAACTAACAAAAAAATGTTTTGAAGGAAAAAAGTATTTATAATTAATTAAATGTTGAGAATCTGTAACCGTAAACAAAAATCAGACGGTATTTAAACACACCACATACAGTAATTTGTGAAAGCAGTTTTAAGAAGAAAAAAAGCGGTAGTTGTAACTTTTATTTTACAATGTTAAATATCGGTATTATGTGTCCTGCGTCGTCATAACGTTTTTAGTTTATAAAAATTTATTAAGCATCAAAAATATGAAAGACAACATTTGTTTGCAGATTTAAAAATGTACAAAAGATTCAAAGAAAAATTTTTTGTTTCTCTTTTGAATGAATAAAAATGAATAAAAATGGAACAAACAAGGATTGCGTTTTTTGCAGCATCACTTTGACATTCATCTTTTTTATAAAAACAATAGATTATTTATATTTTCAATGAAAATTAAAATTTTTTTAAAAGCCACATTTAAAGCATAAAAGACGTAATTTTGAAGCAGTTTAATTTTTTTCGATTTTTAAATCATGTATGTTTTTCTTTCTTTTCATTTCGATGCGGTTTTTTCAAAAAAGTAATGTTTAAAAAATTTTTAAGGGAAGTTTCATTAGTTTTGGTTTCTTTCTTTTTTAAAAAAATGTAAAAAAGAGTTTTCTTTTTTTTCTTGGACCACGTCCGTCAAAAAGAACATAGAAATAGAGAGAAAGAGACTTTTCTCTTGCAATTTTTTGCCTCCTTTCTTGCCTTAAAAAAAGCTTTCGCCAATGTTGTTTTGTGCCGCAAAATTTGTAGAAAAGAAAAAATGCCATTTTACACTTTTTTTAAAAATGAGCTTGTTTACGCTATTCCTCTTTGAATATTTAAAATATATTTTAACACAAACCATTGTGCAAAAAAGGAAAAGTATTACTGAATTAATATATAATATCATGAGAAGATTAGAATGCTTCCATTATTAAAAATAAAAAAATTGTTTTTTAGGACAATTTAAGGGGTACCAAGAAAATGCAGGCCGTCAATTGACTTGATTTTTTCTCCAAAAAATGAATTATTTCATTAAAGGACTTGATTTTTTTCTTTTAAAAAAATTTCAAAGGAATTTTCAGTAGTTTTGGGTTCTTTCCAGGGCTGTGCAATACCAAAACCGAGACTTTTTTAATTTTCGTTAGAAAAAAATTGAACTTTGCATTGTTTTCTTTATAAAAATGAAAATATTGTGTGCCTAACAGCACAGAAAAATAATAACTAAAGTTTTTATCTTTATCTTACATTTTACATAAGTTACGGTAAGAGTCTCGAGTACCCGAGACCGAGACTCGAGACTTTTGTAATTTAAACGACCAGGAAAAGGATAAGACTCAAAAAATTTCTAGAGTATTATTTTCTGAGGTATTAGGCATCATGTAGAAAAAGAAATTCATATATAAAAATCATATGTTAAAAACTACAGCAGTTTTAAAAAATCTGGATTTTGGTATCGCACACAGCCCTGGTTCTTTCGTTTTTTTTAAAAATCCAAAAACATAGTTTTCTTTTTTTTTTGTGGACCATGTGACACGAAAAAAAAGAAAAAATGGTCCATGTCCGTCAAAAAGAAACACGGCAGCCCTGAAATGAAAGTGAAAAAAAATCAAAACTAGGTCAAGTGGTTTTTCTTTTTCACTTTTTCTATTGTTTCAGCAAATTTTTTTTGCAAAGGTCAAAGCTTTTTTCTATTGTTTTTTGCTGTAAAATTGCATAAAAATTTAAATATATCAGCTTCTATGTTATTAAATGCTAAAAATCTAGGTAAATCTTTTTTATTTGGCCCAACAAATGGGTACGAAAAACAAGAATCAAAAAAGGTAGTCTAAAAGTTGAGATCTGAAACGCTCGTTTTTGCAAAAAAAACAATAGAAAAAAAGATTTTAAAAGCACTTGACCTTTTGGCACGCGTTTGTTCACTTTCATTTTTCTATTGTTCGGGGCTGCCGTGGAAAATGAATAAATACAGAGAGAAACGTTTTTTTTCTTCGTACATTTAAAAAATGAATGAAGGAATGAACGCACATATATTGTGTGTGCAATAAAAAAAACATAAAAAAAAGTTGTCCACTATTCTAGAATTATACCTTTTTTTAAACAAAGACATATATTTTTCTAAAGCAATTGTCCAGTTGTGGCAAGCAGTGTAAAATGTGTTTTTTCTCTTAAATTTTTGAATATTTTGTTTTTATCTTAAAAAAAACAGATATATAAATTCATTAATAAAATTTAATTTGTAAGTTTATATTATTTATAATATATTATTCCTTTGATTACTGTATCGCCCTGTTAACATTATATAAAATATTTTTTTAAAAGTAGTTTCATTCTATATAATTAAAAGATTGCATTGGGCTTTCGTTAGTAAAAAAAAAAAAATCAAAAAGAGTACTAAGAAAATGCTGCCCGTCAATCAAAAAGATTTTTTCTCTCCAAAAAATGAAATATTTCTTTGAAGGACTTGATTTTTCTCTTTTAAAGATAAATGATGGATGTTCGACAATCGATCAAAACTATTTTGGTTTGGCATATGCATTTGTCGATGAGAAAAAAAAAACAAAAATTGGCAGTTGTAATAGTTTTAAAGTTTGGTTTGCGTGCATTTTTGAATATTTTATTCTTTTTTTAGATTCAACAAAACTTATTCTTAAATTTTTGCTAAAAAATCAAATAACTTCTTCCAAAGTTAAGTTTTTTAATTTACTGTCCTCCATGAATTTTTCAACGAATCATGGAGGACAGTAAATAATTAAAATGAGGAAACTAAAATACACATAAAAATTTTTTTGATTTTTTTGGTATATTTTTTGGCACATTTTGAACAACGAAAATATTAGATCAATGCATTGCCATTCTACAATTTTTAATCTTTAAATTAAATATTAAAAGACAAAAAATAAATCAAACTTGGAGGGAAATGTTGAAGACAAATATCGGATGGCATTTTAATGTGCTAAATTTGTGTGATGAAAAACAAAAATACAAAACAATATTTTGCTGTGTTAAAAAAACTTTTAAAAATATTTATTTAATTTAATGATTTGTTTGTTGTTTTTTCCATTTGAAAAAACACGTGTAGATTTGTTGCGAAAAAGTTAAACAAATTGATTTGTTTTATCCAAAAAATGAATTATTTCATTGAATAAATAAGATTTTAATTCTCGTCGAAAAATGTGTTCTTTTATTTGTTTTCTTTCTGAAGTTTTTGAAACGGACGCATGCTTTGCTTTCATTTTTTATTATGTTTTTAACAAACATGGTCAAAAGAAAAACATTCGTCCATTGCTTAAAAATGTTGTTGATAAAAGTGTGTCAAACAAAAAACTCTGTTTCTCTCTCAAAAGTTTTCATTTTTCAAAGAAAGAAAAACTAAAATGGTTTTTCTTTTTTGAAGCGTTTTTTCTGCTCATGTCGGTTTTGAATATTCAAGATAATAAACAAATAAATAAAAAAAATAATATTTCTATTGTAATGGCCAAATAATAATCTAACAATAGGTGTTCTCAAAAATTAACATTAAAAGAAATTATACCAAAATTTTATCATATTTAAGAGACGTTCTACGAGAGAATTTGAAAATTCAGGGTTGAAGCGGAACTGAAAATTTTTAAATGAAATTTTTTGTGGTCCATTCGATTAAACTAGGTGAAAAAAGGTTATTCTGAAGGTTTTAGGTCAATCTATCTCGTACTTTTGATTTACGAGTATATTAAAGTTACTGTATTGCCAAAAATGGTAAAATTCGGGAAAAATCCAAAAGTTAACCAATCAAAAAGTTATTTCCCATGATTGTACATATAAATAAGGGCTATTAGTTGCACTATACAAAAAAATTTTATATGACCCCTAATGTCGAAATTTTGGCTATTGTAATTTTCGACACAGAAGAAAAATTTGCATATTTCCAAGTCCAGAGCAAATACATACCGTACCAAATAGCCCAGTTTCCGGGCTTTCCAAAAATATAAAATTTGTTGAAATCGGTGGGCAGATTAGCGATAGCCAGTAAAAATGGTGCGCGTGATCAATATCTCCAACATCAACCTCGGGGTAAAACTCATGTATGATGAAAGATATTGAGATGCGGTGACTTGCACAATGAAATATCATGTTAGTTGAGTATACTGGATGAGTTTCATGACTTTTGGATATGTTTTTGAAATATGCCATCAATATAAAATTTCGAAATTTAGCAACATTGGACTTCGAAGGGAAAATCAAGGTAATTTGGGTTTTGGGTTAAAAATAAAAGAGTTAATGCTTTTAAAACATTATATAGATGTAATATAAGTAATTACAAGCAATGAATATTGATATATCAGTCATTTTTGATTTTTCCGGAAGCTGCGAAATTTACCTATTTTTTGACCATTTTTCGAGATATCTCAATTATATAAAATATTGTACCTATCAACTTTTTTTGCCGTGTCTGATCAAATATAACATGTTTAGAGTTAGTATGTACAATTTCAACATCTGGGGACTCCAACTTTTTATTTCCCGTCATTTATAAAATCATGGTATTTCTCGCATATAAATTATGACTAAAATCAGTGTTTTTTGCATTCAAAATGGTTCAAAATGTCTCAAAATTAATTTTTATGATTAATATTACCAGTAAAAATCATTTAGGAACACATTTAATGTTTATGCAAATTTTTCAAAAATTTCGATTTTTTCAAATTCTTGAATTATTGATTTTTTATCGATTGGTTTTTTCTTTCTGTTTAGTGTAACAAAATACTGTCACTGAGCTCGAAAAAAACGTTTGTGATGTTTATTTCAAAGGAGAACCTGGATTTTTGAGATAATTTATATACGTAAATTACCATGATTTTTAAAATGATGCGAAATAAAAAGTTGGAGTCCCCAGATGTTGAAATTGTACATACTAACTCTAAACATGTTATATTTGATCAGACACGGCAAAAAAAGTTGATAGGTACAATATTTTATATAATTGAGATATCTCGAAAAATGGTCAAAAAATAGGTAAATTTCGCAGCTTCCGGAAAAATCAAAAATGACTGATATATCAATATTCATTGCTTGTAATTACTTATATTACATCTATATAATGTTTTAAAAGCATTAACTCTTTTATTTTTAACCCAAAACCCAAATTACCTTGATTTTCCCTTCGAAGTCCAATGTTGCTAAATTTCGAAATTTTATATTGATGGCATATTTCAAAAACATATCCAAAAGTCATGAAACTCATCCAGTATACTCAACTAACATGATATTTCATTGTGCAAGTCACCGCATCTCAATATCTTTCATCATACATGAGTTTTACCCCGAGGTTGATGTTGGAGATATTGATCACGCGCACCATTTTTACTGGCTATCGCTAATCTGCCCACCGATTTCAACAAATTTTATATTTTTGGAAAGCCCGGAAACTGGGCTATTTGGTACGGTATGTATTTGCTCTGGACTTGGAAATATGCAAATTTTTCTTCTGTGTCGAAAATTACAATAGCCAAAATTTCGACATTAGGGGTCATATAAAATTTTTTTGTATAGTGCAACTAATAGCCCTTATTTATATGTACAATCATGGGAAATAACTTTTTGATTGGTTAACTTTTGGATTTTTCCCGAATTTTACCATTTTTGGCAATACAGTAACTTTAATATACTCGTAAATCAAAAGTACGAGATAGATTGACCTAAAACCTTCAGAATAACCTTTTTTCACCTAGTTTAATCGAATGGACCACAAAAAATTTCATTTAAAAATTTTCAGTTCCGCTCGATTTAAATTTCCTGGTAGACCGTCTCTTAAAAAAGTCATCAAAAGACAACAATTCTCAATTATAATTGATTGGTAGAATTTTTGACAAATTATATTTTCCCCTTTTCCACAGCTATATTTTAAAATTTGTTTGTCCAAAGTTTTGAGCTGATTCGTTTTTCCTTTTCTGTCATCTTTTTTTGTCAGAGAAAAAATTGGCGTTAAAAGAAGCCAGTAACGGGTGGTAATGGGGCTGCATATTTTCGGTTTTTCTGTTTTTTTAAAAATCCAAAAAAGAATCTTCTTTTTTTTTCTTTTATTCACGTGTTTTTCAAAAAAAGACAGGAAAAAACACAGAGAGGGATAGAGACTTCTCGTTTCTATTTCTTTTGCTTCCTCTTTTTGCTAGAAAATAAACTTTCATCAATGGCATCTTTTCTTTTCCCTTTACTTCGTGGAAAAGAAAATGTCAATTTTTCACTTTTTTTAAAAAAAGAATCTTTTTTCAGTTTGTTTCTTTTTGAATATTTCAAAAATATTTTAGCACTTGAAAATGAAAATTAAAGTGCTAAAATAATACAAAAGCGCCCCCAAAAAAGGTGAAATATATTGATAGAAGGATGGTAAAATAGAAAAAAGAAAATAAAGTCCACTTCTGTTGAAAAGATTGCTGCAGAAACTGCAAAATGTGCATTTACGATTATAGTAAAAGAAATGGCAAAAAAGATAAGAAAGATGCGGCATATCAATAACGCTTGAGAGGGGATGCCACAAACAACATGGCACTTTTGGATAATATATTATTTTTGCGGATCTTGTGAAAGACTTTAAAAGATATTACAAAAAAATTATAAATTGTCGTCGTGACCTATTTTATTTTCTTTTTTTGAGATATACATATATTTCTCACAAACTTGGCGTTATCTTATATACATGCATATATGCATGTTGGTGCTGATTTTCAAAACCAAAAACTATGTTTTTCAAAACAGCTAGCCATTTTGAAGAACAGTTTTGTATAGGTTCTCTAAAACGGCTAGTCGTTCTACAAATCGGCTGTGACATATATAAAATAATTAACAGAAAAATTGTTTAATTTTAATTTTAAATTGTCGAACCTTCCTGCTAATTATTAAAAAAGGCATACCATTAATTCTTACCTCAAATTCCCTGACTTTTTACCTCAAATATTTGAAGGGCCTCAAATACCCTTAATTTTTACCTCAAAATTTTTAAGGGCCTCAAATACCCTGAAACATACCTCAAACTTTTATTACTCTTAATTCATCAGAACATTGTATTTTAAAAATTAACAATAATTTAACATCTAAAATTAATAATTAATTAATAATTAAATATAATTTACTTAATTATATTTAATTTTTGAAATTCAGAAAGCTTATATGCATTATACTGCCCTTTAGCATATTTAAAACACATATAAGTCATTATTTGTCGAATACCGTGAACAATTGCTTAATATGAAAATTCTGGTAATTTTAATCAATTGTAATAAATCTAAGTATTTTAATTACCCAGATTTATGACAATTTAAAGTAATTGTCACACATCACTTTGCCTTTGTAACTTTACACAAGCTATGTATTTGTGCATACCCCTAGCTTTGACATTTAAGTTTTAAGCCAATATACTAAATCAGAATTAAAAACAATATAAGCTTAATATTTCTAAAAGGGAAAAAGAGTACTTTGATGGGGGAAAATTAAAGGAGGGGCAATTTAATAAATAAATAATTCTTTATCTTATTTTTTTAATTACCAATTTTTTATGTTTAATTATTATTAATTTTTAAAATACAGTATTCTGATGAATTCAGAGTATAAAAATTTGAGGTCAGTTTCAGGGTATTTGAGGCCCTTAAAAATTTTGAGGTAAAAATTAAGGGTAATTGAGGCCCTTAAAATATTTGAGGTAAAAAGTCAGGGTTTTTGAGGTAAGAATTAATGTTTTGCCATTAAAAAAAACTATTTTTATTACAACTAAACCCAAACAGAATCAATAAAGGTCACAATATGACTGAAAATTTATGTTTCTTGGTTGACCTTTGCAATATGCTCTTATAAAAGAAAGATATATGCAAAAAAAAATGATATCCTTTTTTACTTTATTGAAGTACATATTTTATTGATTGCATTAATTAGAAGATTTTTTTTATCCGAAAGAAAGACAGAAAATTTTATGATTGAGCAGTCTTTAATTTTTTGTTGTTGTGTTTTTTGAATATTTTGTTTATTTTTTTACTTACTTGTCTTAATGCATATGTTTATGTTTATTAGAAATCCAATAGATCAATATAAGGAACAAATAACTGCATTTTTGGAACGAACCATATCTACATTAGTTAAAAAATGAATAATAAAGTTGTAAATGATGCATTGAAAAAAAGAAATGGATAAAATTTAAGCAAAAAATTGGCATAAAAATTGAATTTAAAAAGGCAAAATATTAATTGTTACCCATAAAACTATTGAAATTTACCCATAATTTTTTCAGTACCCACAAAACTGTTGATTTTTACCCATAAATTTTTCAGTACCCATAAAACTACTGAAATTTACCCATAATTTTTTCAATACCCATAAAAATGTTGAATTTTACCCATAATTATATAAATAAGTCGTGATAATTCACATACTATGGTATTTTAATTACTTTGAGTTGTTACAATTTACAGTAATTGTAACTCCACTTAGCCTGTGACATAAAACATTCAGCCTTGGTGACTTTACACAAGCCAAATATTTAAGCTTAAACAGCCCGAGCGAAGCGAGAGCTTTATCTCGACATTTAGTCCGTGGCCCGAGCAAAGTGAGGAGCTTACGTTGTAACATACCTCGCTTTGACTGTGTCATATCCATTTGACGCTGTAACATACCATATTAATTAAAGGTACGTTAATTATGAGTCCTAATTATTTTAATTATGGGTAAAATTCAACAGTTTTATGGGTATTGAAAAAATTATGGGTAAATTTCAGTAGTTTTATGGGTACTGAAAAATTTATGGGTAAAAATCAACAGTTTTGTGGGTACTGAAAAATTTATGGGTAAATTTCAATAGTTTTATGGGTAACAATTAATATGATGCCATTTAAAAATGAAAGAACTTCTACATCAAAATTTGAACTTTAGTAATAAACAAAAAATTCTTTCTTCGATCAAGTTTTCTCTTTTTTTTAATGTTTGAAAGGCAAATTGCCAAACTGAGAGAATTTGAAAAAACAAAGCAAAATTATTAATAAAGGACAGGCAAAATAAATGGGCAAAATGATTTTATTTTTTTGTTTTTAATGAAAAAATATAATCTAATGCTTACTCTATGCTTCTTTATTTTGATCAAATTTGATATTCTAAGTTTGTTTGAGTGACATAATGGCTTTTAAAATGTGATTCCCCTTTTTAACTGATAAAATACAAAAAAACTCCATATTTTTAAGAAAAGCATTCTATTTGGGAATTAAATATAAAAAATTATTTTTAATGTCGTAAACCCATTGTTATCCACTTTTGTTGAAATGATTGCTGCAGAATCTGTAAAATGTGCTTTTACGATTATAGTAAAAGAAATGGCAAAAAAGATAAGGAAGATGCGGCATATCAATAACGCTTGAGAGGGGATGCCAAAAACAACATGGCACTTTTGGATAATATATTATTTTTGCGGATCTTGTGAAAGACTTTAAAAGAAAGATGTTTTAGGATTCAGAATCCTCAAAAATCAAAAATGAAAGTGGTATTTCTTAAATGAACTTTTTTACTAAATTTGAACGTCGAAAAAATTCGTCATCTTTAAGCGATTGCAAAAAAAGACAAATATCAATCTTTTTTTACGACTGTTTTTTTTGTCATGGTTGAAAATGTGTGTACACCTTTAAGAAGCGAATCCGGCCGCTTCTTTGAAAATTTAGAGGAAGACATTTTTCAATAATTTTTTTATAGACTGCTTGCACTTGTCCGATTAAAGCAGGCAATGAAAATTGTGTTTTTGTATCTTAAATTTTTGAATATTTTGTTTTTATCTCTTAAAAAACAGATACACAAATTTATTTTTATAAATTTATTTGTAAGTTGATATATTTTATAACAAGGGGTTTCATATACAATAACCATTATTAAAAATAGAATATTTTGTTTTTTACAGCAATTGAACCTAAATAAATTCAACAAAGTTCATTCTTTCAACTTAAAAAATAATAAATGGTATTTTAAAAACTGATTTTCACCAAATTAATTTTCTGCACCAATTAAACAACAAAAGTTGAAAAGGAAGATTTCTGTAATTTTTAACTTTAAAAACACAGTTTCCACTTTTCAAAAAAAGTGACGCTAACGCCAACGCCGGCGTCGTCGTCAGTGTTGGCGTTAACTCCGAGTGACGCCGGGGAGTTTTTTTTCAGATTCCCCAAAATATTAAAAATTCCTTATATATATGTTGGAAATTGGTATTTTTCTTTAAAGAAACAATTTATTAGAGTGAAAAAAGTACTTATCATCGATAAAAACGAAGAATTAAACATTTTTTTGTAAAAATTTATATCTCCGGCGTCTCGGCGTCGACGCCAAGAGAGACGCCGACCACAAAAAAATGACGCCGACGCCAACGCCGGCGTCAGCGTCAGTGTTGGCGTTGACGCTGTGACGCTGGTGTCGGCGTCACTGTTTAAAAATCCCTTTTTTTGTTGTATTGATTTTTGCAAATATTTTTTTTTCATTTTTACCAGCCATATTTTGAAAGTTGTTTGTTTTTTTAGATGATTCATTTTTTCCAGTCTTTTTTGTTTTTGTTTCTTTATTCTTTGCCTTTGAAAAAATCTGGAGTCAAAAAAAGGTGCTGAATTGAACTTTTTAATATTTGATTTTTTAACAGCCAAAAGATGCAATCAAAATAACATGAGCGCAATTGACAGTTCTCTAGCTGCTGAACTTGCCTAGTTGTTCCAGGTAGTGTATGTAAACTGTATTTTTTCGTATTATTTTTAAAGATGTTTTTGAATATTTTCTTTTATCCTTTATAAAAATATTTGCATATTTTTTAGTCAATGAAATTAAGTTTGTAAGGGAATATGAAATAATTCTTTAAAACTTGTAATGCATCTCACGGTGAACATTCTTTATTGATTAAAAAAAATATTTTTTCTCAAATTAATGTAACAATTAAATTTCAACTTCCACGATGAATGTATGTAATCGAATTTTTTGCCAAGCCATAAAAGGGCGAAACTTAAAAGCATCTTTAAGATTTTTAATGGTAGGGGGATTAGGATCTTCTATATCCTAACCCCCCTGCATTTACTGTTACAGTTACATCACATGCAAATTTTCTGTTAATTATAATACCATACATGTTTACAAAAATAGAAACAAAATATTCAAAAACGAAATTATTAAAAAAATCACTTTGTTTTGGGCTATAAAATTTTCTACTTTTAAGTTAAAAAGCAATCAAAAAAATTTTATTTTCATTAACAAAAATGTTGAAAAACAATTTTTTTATTTTTTTAAATAAATCGTTTTTCCCCTTTTCCACAGCTATATTTTGAAATTTGTTTGTCCATATTTTTGGGCTGATTCGTTTTTCCTTTTCTGTCGTCTTTATTTTGTCAGAGAAAAAATTGGCGCAAAAAAAAGTCAGTGATAGATGCTGCTTCACTCGACTGCGCTTTTTAAACATTTACTTTTTAAAAAAATCAATAGTCAGTAGCTGCAGTCAAAAACAAATGTGTGCGGGAAAAATTTTGCAACTCTAATGTATCAGCCAAGATGATCTTGAAGCCCTTAAGTTCAGTAATTTTTACAAAATCCAGTAACAACATAATACCTTTTGGTTTTTTATTTGTATAGAAGCATTTTTATTTAAGAAAAGATCAGCCAAAAACATTTTTTATTTAAACAAAAAATGTTAATTTTACTGACTGTGTTTGTGTTAAACTGTCGCCAAAAACAAGTTTTTTTTATTATTTAATGAATGATTCTGTTTCTGAAAATTGAGCAAAAACTATCAAAACAATTTTTATAAAAAGAAAAAATTGATTTTAATTTATTAAGAAATTGTTTTACACATTTTAAAAAAATTATAAAATATTCAAAAATCAAAGACAAAAATTAGAGACTGCATCAATCAAAAAATAAAATTTCCTTTATTATTTTTGTCCTTAAAAATCCTCAAATTATTTGCAATCAATTAAATAAACAAAAAATGAAAAATAATTTTCGCATTGCTCTAAAACAAAAAAAAAACTTGAAAAAGTATGTACACTAAAAGTTCGAACTTTATCGTTGTTGCTCGTATTGAACTGCAGATTGTTTTTCTGTGTAAATCGGGGTTCTTTTTCAGTTAAACCCGACAGATCAATCCGGACAAACCAAAATGTGCAAGTTCTAGCTCCACCTTCCAGCAGCAGCAAGTGTAATGTCAACAGGAACCTTCAAATGGTCATTTATAACTAGCAACTCTTGACCACCTTTTTTTGCTAGTTAGCTTAACTTCTAGTTAACATAACTAGCATTTTTTGCTAGTTAAGTTAACTTTTTCAGTCTTAACTAGCAACGGTTTTGTTACCCAAAAGCGACGTCATTAAAAAAAAAGAAAGAGAGAACGCGAAGTCAAAAAGAAAACAGAGACGCAAAGAAACGCACTTTGTTCAACAAAAGAAAATCTTTCTTTCTTTTCTTTTTTGCAGCGAGCTAGTTAAGTTAACTAGCAGTTTCAAAAAAGAAAAAAGAATGCTAGTTAGCTTAACTAGCAGCGTTGTGAACAAAACGCCAAAAAGAGAAATTTTAACTTTTATGACCACTTGAAGGTTCCTGAATGTCAATAGTGCATTTCTTTTCAATCCAATTTTTTTCTTAATTGAAAATACACACACCCTTCTTTCAAAATTACCCCTCATATTTTTGAATGTTAGTTTTTTTGAATCACAATAAAATGCTGACATAGTCTTTGCTTGTTTTTCCTTTATTTCTTTTTTATAAAAAAACACAGTCACTGTCCTTATTATTGCATAAAGTTTTTTTTGTATTTTAATCCATGGCATGAATTTAGGAAATTTTTAGATAAATTTTTACTTTTGTTGAATGATGAGTTAGGTCTTTTTTGAATATTTTGTTCATTTTTTTGACTTATTTTCTGTAATTATTCAAAATTTATTCGAACACTAGAAATCTGATATTATTATTTTTAATCATAGATTCAATTTAATGATGAACCGGCTGCGTTAATAATTTAAAAACGTTTTATTTTTTTGACCAAATGTGTAAAAAAATTTGAAAATAATCTACAGTACATTATATTAATAAAAATTTTAAGTCTGCAATTTAATTTTGACACGATGTAAATTGCGATAAATAATACATTTATAAACACCATTTATATATAGTTTTAACTAAATTAACATCGCCCACACTGTTTCGACTAGGAAATATGTCTGGCTACAGTATCACATCATCTGTACTTACATTTCATTATTCACTATCAGAAGAAGAATATAACATACTGCTTATTTGAACAGAATTTAATTGATGATTACCAAAAATAATTTTAGAAATTTCTTTTCGCATTTGTTTATTCGTTGTAAAAATGAACCACGCAGGTGCTAATGTGCTTGCATCAGCTAATATAAATTGGGTACTTTTAACAAAATTTAGCAATCCATCATTTTTTGTAAGAAATAAATACTGAAAAAAGCGTGGTCTGTATTTAAATAAGTTTGAAATATGACAAAGAAAATTCATAAAGTATATAATTATTGTTTGCAAAGATTTTATATTTATCGAATAAAATTGAATTTGTAGTACAAAAAAGTAGTTTTTAAATTTAATTTTCTTAAATTACGATTGTTAAAGTTATGTAACGCAATAAACAAACGTAAATGGGATTATAGCTTTCGACATGGACCTTTGATTCTCGGATTTTGAGCAACTGCATTAAATTTGACTCACGTCTAATTTTTACGGAAGTCAAAAGAATAGAAATTACTAGAAAAATAAAAGGTGGCCCTTACAATTTTGCAAGAGAAAAAATTCTTGGACAAAATTTTAAAAAGTTTAAAAAATGTTTTAGCAAAACTTTTCTTTCGAGAATTTTTTAAATTGGAAAAATATGAAAATTCTCGAAACTCAAATTTGCATTTTTGTATTTTTTGGACTTTCAGTGATTTACTTTTGTTGTCCAAGATTTTAAATTTTCTATTTGAAGTCAAATCTTTTCAAACTTTTTATGCATTTAAATATGCCATCAAAACCCCTCGGGGCATTTATCTTTGAAAATTTTTAAAAATGGCGATTTTACGTTTCTTAAAATTTAACATCAAAAACACACAATAAAACAAACCTGTTGAATGCAACTAAAAATTTCAATAACAAAAATAAAAATACTGTAAAAAAGCATTTTTCGATCCTGAGATGAGATATTATCAGAACCTGTTAAAACATATCTTCTTTTTATCAATTGAAAAATGGAATAACAATTCATTAATAATGAAGCTGTTGAAGTTATCGAAATTTCAATCAATAAATTTCGATTTTCACTCATCCACAAAAATTTCTCCGGATTTAAAGGAGAAATTGAAGCTCCAATTCCATCAAAAAATTTGCAATGATATCCAATAAATGGCATATGCCAAACTGCAAAATACGGTAGAAAAAGGCAAAATAGCAAAACATATTTTAAATTTTTATTCCAAAATTTTGTGTATTTTATTTTAAGTGTAAATACCGTAACCCGATTAAAGGATAAAACTAAACTATAAATATGAATGGCAAAAGCAGAGTAATACAGTAACATCATAAGTACAGTATACATAAAACTATTAACCGGCCATAATTGAGTAACTGGAAAGAAAATTGGTGTATATGCAAATCTTAGAACAATATAATAAATAAAATTATGAATCATATAAATAATAGCTGAAAATCCAAATAATCGATAAAAAGATCCTGCAAATTTATTCCTTTCTGAACTAAAAAATATTAAATACAGTATCAAAAAATATAAAAATATTGTTAGAAGAAAATATATAAAAAATATTAAGTTTTTATAATTTGTAAATGTTTGTTTATCCATTTTTGCCAACTAAAATATCTAAAACTTGAAGATAAAAACGTTAAACATAAAAACTAAAAATTATTTTTGTACAAAAATAATTGCATGTTTTCACTTTAAAAAGAACGAAAGAAAATAAAAAGTTGACATTTACTTTCTCTAAAAAAATAATTTATTTTAGAAATATTAAATGTTATACAAAAAATGATACGTAAAATAAAATTAAAAAATCTTCACAAAAAGAATAATCTAATAGCAAAAATAGCAGATGTTTTTACTTTTACAGAAACAGGTCAAAAAAATATCATTCCTCCTATTCTTTTAAAAATGACATTTATCAAGACATTAAAGTAATTTTTTTCCAAAAATTAAAAATTGGTCTACCAAATGGTCCATATAATGTAATAAAAAAATTAAATTGTCTTTAAAATTTTAGGAAATAATACATTGAAAATTTGGAGTGAAAATGTTAAAATGAAACGTTTCAATGTTTAAAAAACTCATTTTTGATTCCAACAATTCAATTACCGAAAAATGTCTTATGGTTAGTTTTAAAGAATCATTACTGCATTAATTATTGTTGAAAAAGTTATGATTCAAACTTTTACAAAAAACTAAAAGTTTAAAAATGTGTTTTTAACTTCAATTTTGTGAAAAAACTCTGTTGAAAAAAACTTTTCGATAATTTTTTTAGATTTGTTACAGAAAATGTTTTATTGTTTGTTAACAAAAAATTTTCCTTTTTTCTTCTTTCACAATCACCAAAAAATTATTTATTTCAATATTGTCTTGTTATGAAATAAAGAAACTTTATTCATTAAACACAAAACATAATAACCAATTCATACGCAATAAATATATTCAATAAATATGATAGGAACACAAAAAAGTTTAAATGCAAGCGAAGTCAAAGAAAGGATAAACTTCAATTTTTAAACGGCAGCACAACATTTGGAAGATTCCCATAGATAATGTGAAGTTTTGTAAATAAAATTTGGAGATTTGCAAGATTGTTCATCTTCAACAGAAGAATTTCCATATTTTCGATAAAGATGAAGACCACCGAAAATTCCAATAAAGGCATAATTTAAAAGTGTCAAAATGAAGACCGATGACAACAATACACCTTCGATATTAACACGATTGCAATGACCTAAAAATATGAAACAATTGTTCATTTTTTAATTGGTTTAAATTTAAAGGAAACATGTCAGTTCCGATTTTTTGCAAATCTAACCAGCACAAAAATATTTTTCAAATTATCAAAATTCCGTTTCTCAAAAGACCACAGAAAAAGAGATTTTTGGAACTTTATCCACAGCACGTTCGCAAAAACGCGAATTTTGAACAAATTTTTGCTACCCATTCCGTCTTCTTAATATTTTAAGACATTCTGTTAATTTCTACAGTTAGTCAACATGCTTATCTAACAAATGTACGAGGGATTTTGTGATATTTTAAGTTGGAGCGATTTGCCAGCCCAATGAAGCTGTTTTTTGACAAAGATTTAGCATTTGGGCTTCATCGGCCTGGCAAATCGCTCTAACTTAAAATATCTAAAAATCCCTCGTACATTTGTTAGATAAGCATGTTGACTAACTGTAGAAATTAACAGAATGTCTTAAAATATTAAGAAGACGGAATGGGTAGCAAAAGTTTGTAAAATGCTAATCCGCCTCGAACGTGCTGTGCGCATCTGAAGCCAGAAAAAAACTTACATCTTTTATAATCCTGCCATAAATAGCACAAAAAACAAACACCAAATGCAATAGCAAAAAGAATAAAAATTCCCTAAAAAGGTATAAAAAGTTCAAAATACTGTATGTCTATGATAAAAATAAACTTACCAAGACAATTAAACCAGCAAGGCAAAACTTTTTGCTTTTGAATTTAATTGCCAATAAATTTAGAATTGGCACAATTGTTGGCACCAAAAGAAGAAAGAGTTCAGGTTCATAAGGATAATTTTTTATAATATAGGTTGTTGAAAAGACGAAATAAAAAATAATTGAAACATAAAAAATTGCAAGACATTTTGTAAAATCGCTGATACAAAATTTTAACCATCCTGGTTTTTTATTAGGAAAGTTTTCGTCTATTGTTTCAGTAAATTTTTGTTGAAAACAAAAAAGTGTTGAAAAAAGACCAAATAATCCAAGTGGAAATTCAATACTTTCAAAAAAGTAAATTTCTTCTTTGTAATATCTTCCTAAAATCGTAAATATCAAAAAATAGATTTTATATTAATTAATAATATGAAAATCATCGCATTCTGTTAATTTCTACTTTATTTTTATTAATTTAATTTTTTTTAAGTATTTACTTTAATTTAGCGTAAAACTTACCCCTCAATGTTAAATTTTTGAAACAAATTAACAAAGTTGCAAAATGAAACAGAGAAAGTGCCAACTAAAAAACAATAATTTTAATGCCAACCAAATTAAACAAAGAAAACTCACAAATCCAATTGCTCCAATTAAATAAAAGTTTTTTCGATTAAATTTGTAAGCCAAAATGTTGAAAAATACTGTAACAATTACAAAGCAACAAAAAATATACAAATGTGGTTCATAATCTTTTGTTTCCCCGCTGATCCATAAGGATGCGGTACAGGAAATTCCAAATAACAAAAATATTATTGAAAATATATAATTTATCTTTTCTATTTTCATTTTTTCAATAGCAACCTCTTTCCAGACTAGAAATAAGTGAATGAAAAAAGTTGATGGTTTTTGGGATAATACAAATACATCTAAACAGATAAATAATATTTTAGGCATTATTCTCTTTATGTTTAGGCAAATATTGAAAAACTTATTTAGGGCAATTCGATTTTTTGGGATCAAAAAAATAGTTTTTGCAATATCAAATGCTCTTATTTTTATAATGTATAATGTTTGTAGTGTATTAATGATTGATTGATTAATGGACAATCAACATCCGCTAAAAAAATAGTATTCTTTCAATTTAAATTTCATAATAGGGCAACAGCGATGGAAAAAACGAATAATAATAAGAGAAAGAAAGACTTGACCTTTACCATCGATTAAATTATTTTCGTGGTTGCATGCCATTGTTATTAAGAAAAAAGTGGCACTCGTGATATTAGTTTAGCATTTTGTTTGTTCTCTTTTTTTGAATATTTTATTCTTTTTCATTTTAATAATTAAATTAAATTAAAATTTAATTATAATTTAATGTATCTTAGAATTTTATTAGAAGAAATTTCAATAATGCGGCAGATGAAGCATTTAAACATTGCCGTAAGTTTAATTGGTTTTTTTGTCACTAATAATAATCGGATATTGCAGACCACTTATAATAAAAATCCTCATCAATATTATAAAATTTCGCCAAGCAGCCTCAAATACTCACGTGAAGTATGTCGTGAAAGACGAATTCGTCGACGTGAACAAGCTGTTACTGGATGCATGGATCACGAATATACAAATGATGATGGCTTAACTTATAATGTTCGACCTGGTACCAATAATGTTAATCGAAATGCCATTGATGATAATAATCAACGACCACCACCACAAGAATCTTCTTCAAATGAATCTGTAAATCCAAATCTTAATGATGCGCCTTCCATAAATATATGACTATTATGCAATGATTAATGATTAATATTCATTATATTGCAAATAAAGAACATTAAAAACAATTAACAGAGAAATAAGGCAATCTGAGTACAAATTAATTGTTTTTAGGATTTCTTACATTTATCGCACATTTTAAACAACAAAATTATTACATCAAAGAATTGCCATTTATGATTTTTATAGGACGTATTTTGTAACAATCGAGAATTTTTGGCACAATTAAAAATTATTATGAGATTTTTTTATTACATTACTATACGTTCTTAGTTTTTAAAGTGAATTAAAAACAAAATTTTTTGCGTCATTTTTTCTCATTTGTTAAACCTGTTCAATCACTCAGCTGCAAAGGAAAATAATAACACAAACCGTCGATTGTGTTGATTTGTTCTTCTTGCCAAAAAAGGGATTTTTTCATTTTTCTTCAATTATGCCATGGCAAAAAATTTAAGGTGGTACTTTCACTATTGATCAAATTATTTTAGGGGTCATAAGTCTTTGACAGCAAGAAAAATAAAAAAAGTGGCAGTCGTCATAATATTTTTGGTTTTCTTGCATTTTTTTAGAATATTTTATTCACTTTTATTTTAAAAAATGTTTTTTTAAAGGTTTTTGGAGTACCTTCTTTACCTGCACGCATCAACTCATTATTGTATATCGGTTCAAGTAGGATTCCCATTCATTTTTGATTAATAAAACTATGGACAAAAATGAACGAGTTGTTTCCCTGTTAACTGATAAAATAACAAATTCTTCTTTTTGTGGTGAAACTTGATGATCCAGTTAGTTAAATATGTTTTTTGTTCCAGAATCAAAATTTTTCTCTTCGGCCGGGTTTTAAAAAAAATAGGTACACTGCTTTTACAAAAATTCAACGTGACAGAATTTGTCTTTTTAATGATTGTCTTTTAAAAGGGGCGTCGCAGTCAAGCAAAGTTTTCTCTTAAAGGAGGAGATCCATCGTGAATAAACTTTTTTTTACAAAAATCAGGGACTCATTGGAGCTTGTTTTTTTATTTCCAGCTGCAGTGAAGAAAAAAATAAGCTCCAATGAGTCCCTGATTTTTGTAAAAAAAATTTATTCACGATGGATCTCGTCCTTTAAAGGCACTGTCGCAGGCAATGTAAAAAATGTTGCCTGATATAGCTAAAAGTGGTTTTAACACGAAAGACTGCAATGATGGAGAATGCATCGTTTGTAGTCTTCGTCCGTCAAAAAAACACACCATTCATTCCCCATCACTGTCCGTCATTTTTACGTTGCCTGCGACAGTCCCTTTAACACATATTAGCCGTCAACAACGATAAAGAATGAAAAGTTAAAGCACACTAGATCTAAAACAGGCCTCCGGCCCGCCCTCTAACATTTGAAAATTAAAAAGCAACAAATTTTTTTTCGTTTTTTTATTCTAATTTTTCTATTTTTTTCCTCTTTTTTCTTTTCTAAAAAAACCAAAAAAATGCACATTCGGATATTTTGCCATTTTCGATGACGCGCAACCAATCAACAAACAAACGAACTAACTATAGAAATTAACAGAATGTCATCAAATTATAAAACGACCAAATGGGAAGCAAAAATTTGAGATATACTACTCCGTACATGCTGTGTCCCATTAAACAATTGTAAAAAAGGCAAATATTGATTGAAGTTTTTTCTTATTTTTCTTCAATTTTTCATAAACAAAGACATTTTTGGTTTTTTTGTCTATTGCATGCACTTGTCCAACAAAGTGAGGTAGTGTTTTCACGAGTTTTGCTATTAATTTTTTGAATATTTGGTTTTATTTTTTAATCAGCTTTACATAAAAACTATTCATTATTTCATTAAATATAAGTTTATATAAATTTTTTTAATAAAAACTAAAAGTAATGCTAGTATTTTTCATTAATTAAAATAAATAAATTTTTTGCAACAACTTTGTTGAACCAAATCTATAAAATCCACATTTTCACCAAAAATGAATGGTTTCATCTCTTGCTTTTTTGATTTTATTCGTCTTTTGCATAACACACTTTTGGGGCCTGTGCTTTCTCCCCAAAATCTGGGAAAATCCTTTGATCTTGCGGCAAAAGATCAAAGAGATTCCCTCCCCTCCAAAACGCAAATGCCCTTTCCAAAATGTTTTTCTCCCAATAGCTTTGGTCAATCTTGACAATTTTAAGTTTTTTAAAATTTTTAAAATAGCCTTGACACAGGTCGATTTTTTTTAAAAAACGGTCATCGCAAAAAAAGAAGAAAATATTTTCCACACGGGAACACTTTTTTGCAGTGTTAAATTATTTATTTTTTTAGCTGTATTTTAAGCAAACTTTAGGAATTAATTCCCAAGCCATATGATATTCTAGACGTTTTTTCTGTATTGCTTATCGTTCTCAGCACCATCGAGAACCTTAGTGAGCATGGAAAAAATATAAGGATTCGTGTGGAGCGTTTTCTTGTGCATCAAAGTTTACATATACAGCATATGAATTAGTGATAAAAACATGATTTAAAGTAGTAATCCATGTTTGTAACACTTATAACAATGTTCAGCAGAGAAAATAGCATATGTTAGGATAGTTCAATATGTTTTAAGACAAAATTTAGCTAAATTGCATGTTGTGTTGGTTGCTTACCGTAGTAGCACAATTTTCAAAAATATATATTTTTGCACTAAAAACCTTTATTTTACCATTAAAAACCTTTTTTAAGACTTATGCAATGATAAGCTAATGTTTTTATATATAAAAGTTGAATTGTATCACTGTTTTGGTGTTAGAGGTATTAACATTGGTGCTGAAAACCGCCAAATTTTAAAAGTGTTTAATTGCATTTTTCTGTAGCTAATACCTTTCCTGGGTGCTCATAGAAGTATATTATTGATTTTATAATGGTTTTAAGCTTCATTTTTATATATTTCTATGGATAAAATAGATCGTGAATTTACGTAAAAACGCATATGTGTGATAACTCAGCTCATACAAACTTTTATATTTTCTCCATGCTCACTAAGGTTCTCGATGGTACTGGGAACGATAAGCAATACAGAAAAAACGTTTAGAATATCATTTGGCTTGGGAATTAATTCCTAAAGTTTGCTTAAAATACAGCTAAAAAAATAAATAATTTAACACTGCAAAAAAGTGTTCCCGTGTGGAAAATATTTTCTTCTTTTTTTGCGATGACCGTTTTTTAAAAAAAATCGACCTGTGTTGATTAGCTAAAAAAAGAATCCTTTTATTTAGAGACCATCATCGATGGTTCAAAACAGTTTGCCAAACAAAAAAAGTGATTTTTTTTTGTTCCATTTTTTAAGACAAGGTTTGAATTTTTCCTGTTGAGAACACCGAAGGCAAAAGCGGTTTTTTTAAATTTGTGAAGAAAAAAGTATTTTTTCTTTTTCGTTTGTCGAAGCAATGTTGCATGCAACATGCAAAAATAATTGCAAGCGGAAAAATGAAGCTTTTTTTTCGAATCACTTTTTCTTTTAGAAGTCAAATTCTGATGATAAAATATGAACTTCTAATTTATTTTATTAATTTTTTTCTTTTTATTTTTGAATTCTCCATATATAAAAGTATCTGAAAAGACATAGCACAAGCACCAAAGCTAACAATTTTTTTTTCGTCGGTTGTCCCTACTTTTATTTACTTGATTTTTCTTTTTTTCAACAGCCAAAAAATATGCTTGGTACTCAAGATATTGATCAATTTGTTTTCAGGGTCGCATATGCCATCGTCAGTAAGATAAACAAAAAAGTGCAGTTTTTATTTGCAAAATTTTTATTTGCATTTTTTTGAATATTTTATTTTTTTATTTATTTTAATTGATTGCATTATTAAAATCTTATTAGAAAAAATTCAAGAAACTTTTTAAAAATTGATATTACACTGTTAAAACGGCACGATGGAGATTATCAATAATTAAAAGGAATAAAAAATGAGGAAGTTCGAGTACAAAAAATTTTTAGGATTTATTTTACTAATTTCTGTACAATTCTAACAACAAAAACATCATTTCATTGTCATTTTTAAATTTGCATATTATGATCCTTTTTTCTGATCAAATTCAATATCCCATGCTTGTTGAAGGGACATAAAATGGGCTTTTGGAGTTGATTCATGAAGGAGTTGTTTCCCAGTGACTGATAAAATAACAAATTCTTCTTTTTGTGGTGAAATCCGATTATCCAATGAATTACAAATACTTCGAAGTCTACAAAAAAATTAAAAAATTACTGTATGAATAAGTAAAATTGTATTTTTTAAAAATACCTGTATCTCCTTTTAATAGCTGGAATTGTAAAAATGAAGGTGAAAGGAAAAAGTGCAAAACAGCTTCCATAAACAATATGCAAAAGACATTCAAATAATTTTGTTAAAAATTGTACTTCATTTGGTGGTCTGAAATTGTAGTGAAAAGGTACAAACTTAATTAACAAAAAAATGGTTGTAAAATTGAATGACTGGATTACAGTATCCAACTTGCAAGAACGTCAGTTATTTCGAAAAAGGCAGAACCCATTTTGAGGAGTGTCGCCTTTGATCTTTTGTCAAAAGCGGTAAGAGATCAAAGGGTTTTTGAATTTTTGTAATTTTAAAGAGGACAAAAACTATTTTGACAGATGCCGCCTTTGATCTTTTGTCGACAGTATTAAAATATCAATGATTTTTATGATTTTGGAGGGGCACGTGTTCCCTGTTGAATCAGAATGCTGATGTCCTTGTCATTTTGGGTTAATTATTGACAGTAAAATTCACTTACGCTGAACCCATAATAATACCTCTGATAATTTGGAATACTGTAGCAAAAGCAATATGAAAAATACAAAAAATGCAAAAATAAATCATTGTTCGATTTGTTCGAATATTTTCATAATATTGAAATCTTTCTGACAAAGTTTGAGAATAGCTTGACAACTTTTTTGAATAAAATCTTTCTTTTAAAACTATGAAAAAACACTAAAATTTAAAAAATTTGCATATTTTTATATAAGCTACAGTAATAATTTCTTACTCCCCAAACAATAATTAGCGATGCATAAACAATATAATTTGCAGGCATAATTCCAATTAATTTCAAATATATCACTAATACAGTTGCAATAAATGAAACAAGATACTGTAATTTTGGGGTTACTGTATTATTTAAATGGATACGGTAACTTACAGGCACAAAACAAACAAAAGTAATAAAATAAACTGAAAACCATTTTTCGTAATTTTTTGTTTTCCAAATTGAAAATATTCTTTCCACAACAATTCCAAGTTCAACAAAATGTGATCCAACATTAAATAGCCCGAGGGTAAAAACAAACCAAAATTGTGTTGTCAAAGAATAAAATGAATCACAACAAAAGTAATTTGTTATCATTATAAATCTGTAAAAAATATGTATAATTAGGAAGGTATTTTTTGACAAATATTCAAATTTGAACTTTTTAAATGATGAAAAAACACAGTCGTTGCTGTTAAATATAGACTTTAAGCTTTTCGCCCCCGCAGGCACGTTAATTTAAGTGTTTTTTAAAAAAGTTATTACTTTTAAGATGGAATGTCGAAAGTTGTTTTTTTGAAAAGGGTTATCCTTTTTACAATAGCATTTGTAATAAAAAACATTAATGCTATGTTTTGAAAATTATTTAGAATATTTCGATTACGGTAAAATTATACAATCTGTGAACTTTTAAGGGCAGTAACAAAATTATCAATGAATAATTTTTTTATTTGATAAACAACTGTTAAAATGATATTCCTCTTTGGCAAAATACAGAAGGGTAAATTAATTAAAAAAAGGAAAATTGGTGATTGACGAATGTTACGCCGAAAACCATTTCGTCTAAAAAATTTTTCCCTTGTTTTTGGAGGCACTTATAGCTTAAAGAAAATGTAGAATTTGACAGCACACTGGTCCAAATGAGACTTTTCTCATAACGCCAAACGAAGATGGAAGTTGATGAGAAAAAAAGAGAAGATTTTTGCATTTTTTTTCAGATTCCACTTTTCTGAGGCATTATTAAAAAAATCTAACGCGGTAATCTTTTTTGTCGGGCAGTTTTACCTATGTATGCAAAGTTTCACGCTTCTACGTTTCCTAAGAAAGCTCAAACTTCCCCTTTTCGGTGACGCATTTGCACAAAACTAAAAAATTTGGTCATTAATTTGCTCCAGATTATTTTTATAAGCGTTTCTTTTAAAAATCTAACACCGTAATTTTAATTATAATAGTATTAAGAAGGTGTATAAAAAGTTTCAGCGCTTGAGGTTGCGCCGTTGATCTCAAACTTCCCCTCAAAGACGATGATGTCAGACATCATCAAGCAGCAATAATGCATAAAACTGCTTTATTTTTAATTTTCTTTACTTCTATTGTTTCTAACACTTAATAATATCACTGTTAGTGTTCTTAAGAATATATAGATTGATTAACAATGAGTTTAAACGACTAATTGATCACAAAACTGATCATTTTAAAAGGAAATTTACCAACGCTGAAATTATATATCCAACATGAAGTTGTTTGCTCATACACCTTTGATTTAGTCTCTATTATGCTTATCCATTAGTTTTAACATGAAAAATAAGTAATTATATTAGTTTTTAGCAATTTTGGTAATTTGCACAATATCTCATACAACATTTTTTTTGGAAACGGTCGCATTTTGGCGTTATGAGTACAGTCTCATTTGGACCAGTGTGTGACAGTCTCATCGAAGTACACTAATCTGAAAAGTGTGGGACATTTCGGTCTTCCTAAAAATCCAGGAGTTGAAAATAAAAAGGTTGGCACGCCTTTCATCTTTTGCCGCTTTACGGCGGCGGCGAAAGATCAAAGGATTGTCCCAATTTTGCGTGTCCCAAATGTCCCCCTCCCTACGGCCATGGTGTCCAGAAATTATTTAATTTGATTAACCCAGAAAAAAACCGGAAAAATTCACACGGCACCATAGAATCTTAGGCAAAAATATGCCATTAAACTCTGATTAATTCAGTCTCCTGTCTATTTAACTTTTAGTAATTAAGTTAAGCATCTGTTAAAACAAATAAAATAAAACATACCTTAAAAATGCTCGAAATATAATACAAAAACACATACTAAAACATGCTAGCCTTAAATGAATATGAACACTTTTAGCTTGAAGAAGAACATATCCCAAAATGGTTGAATTTACCAAAGTTGCAATTTCAATAAAAACTTCAAAAGAATATAATTTTGTCAATAACATTCCTAGACAGATGCCGCTATTAATGCTACTGCTGCTTCCATTTGCAGTAATATTTATATTACTACTTTCATTTACCATTTTTTTAAAGCTTAAAAGAAGGAGTAAAGTTTTTGAAAAAAAAGTTGTACCTTAACAACGCGAAAAAAATGGAAAAAAATTGTTGTAAAAATACAAATAAAAACCGAAGAAAATTAAAAGTTATTTTTTATGAACAAAAAAGTAGCATTAGTGGCGGTGGTAAAAAGTAATGAGTAATTTTTTTTTGAAGAAATAAGTAATTTTGATGGAAAGAAAAATTATGTAAAAGTTGGGGGTGAAAAATGAATAAAAATTTGCATTTCAACATTTTGAAACTCTTTGGGATTGTCTAGATCCAACGTCAGCAGTTTTGAGGGTGGGACAGGGATAACCAAAATCCAAATTTTTGAACCCACCTACTCTTTATTCAAATTTTTCCCTCTGAGGGTTAATTTAAAGGCACCGACAGTTTATGTACTTTTAAATCCCTGATTTTCAGGTTTGTGGAACACGAACCTGATGATCAGGTACATTTTTCTGGCACAAATTTATTCAAATTTATTTTCGTTGCGAAACAGAAAAAAAGCAAGTAAATCCATGTCTTTAAAAGGGGCAAAGATCAAAGTGGAAAATTTGACTAAAGAGTGGCTGGGTTCAAAAATTTGGATTTTTTTATTTCTGGACAATTCCTTTTTTGAAGAGGTAGTTACGGTAAAAGTCAGCTGTTATTTTGTAGCAAAAAAAGCTTGCGTGCATAAATTCTTAAGATGTACTAAAATAGAAAATATGAGAACATTAAAAATTGCAAATTTTTGCAAATTTTTGGCTAAAACATTTGCACCTAGTAATTAGACATTTTTTACATCAAAAGACCAACGCCCAACAATTAGGCATATTTAAATCAAAAATCCATGTTTTCTCACACCTTTTTTCTGCTACGATATTAATATTTAAGCTTTAATGTTAAAAAATGGATTTTTAGAAATACAAACACACGTGGGCATGGTGGTCCGACAGAAAAAATTTTTTTGCGCCATCCAATTTACCCAAAGGGGGTACCACATGGGTTTTTTTAAAATAATTTTTTATTTTTAAGCTTGAAAGCAATTGCTTTTAGGTTAAGCTTTTAATCAGGTATTCATAAAATCCTATGAATACCTGATCTCATCTTTTCACGCACTACAGAACTTATTTTTTTTAAACTCAAACATTCGTGTACGCTCATTTTGGAAAAAACATTTCTATAGTTGTAAAGTGCCTTAGGTGTAATGTAGTTCGGCAACATAAAACAACAAAAAAGGTGTAATGCTAATCTAAAACCTCCAGTCCTGTATCATTTTTTTAGCTTTTAAAAATTTTATGATACGTAAATTGCCTTATGTAATTGATGGTGAAAATCAAAATGCGCGAAGCGCCAAAATTTTTATAAAGTATGTCCCAAAACTTTAGCCGAGGTTCAAAATTTAAGGATTCTGATAGAATCTGTTATCTATGTTAAAAGCGAATGTTACCATTGTATTCCTCATGTTTAAAAACCCCTATAAACATACTTTCAGCTACCGTACTCTTCTGGAATTCGCGTCGGGACATTTATCACAAAATTTGGGTGTCCCAAAACTTTAGCCGAGGTACAGAAAAAACTGAAAACTCAATAGGAATACCTAAACCAATGTTTGGAGGTTGTTCAGCATGCTTAATTAAACTTATTTGTGAAGAAAAAACCATAAAATTTTTACTGGCATTGATTTGCCACCAACTTGAAAATGCCATTTTTGTCGTTTTTGGCACTTTTCAGGTGCTATTATCTCTGCGGGAAAACAATGTTACAGAAAACCATGTATGCCATTTTGTAGCCCATATCAAAGTTACTAAGTCCACCAAGTTTTGTAACTCAATATCTAATGTGCACCTTCAGGCACTTTTTCGAAAAACTCAATTTTCACCTTTTTTCAGTGTTTTTGATAAAATTCTGCATTTTTTTGGATTTTTGAAATTCTGATTTGAGACAGGTGTTTGAGATTGAGCCATGAAACTTTGTAGACATGTTTAGTATGATATGGCCTACAAAATGGCATATGTAGCATCTTCTAAAACTTACTGTGAGTCATTTTATAGGCACGTAAAAATCGCCAAAAACGACAAAAATGGCATTTTCAAGTTGGTGGCAAATCAATGCCAGTAAAAATTTTATGGTTTTTTCTTCACAAATAAGTTTAATTAAGCATGCTGAACAACCTCCAAACATTGGTTTAGGTATTCCTATTGAGTTTTCAGTTTTTTCTGTACCTCGGCTAAAGTTTTGGGACACCCAAATTTTGTGATAAATGTCCCGACGCGAATTCCAGAAGAGTACGGTAGCTGAAAGTATGTTTATAGGGGTTTTTAAACATGAGGAATACAATGGTAACATTCGCTTTTAACACCGATAACAGATTCTATCAGAATCCTTAAATTTTGAACCTCGGCTAAAGTTTTGGGACATACTTTAGTTATGCATGTGAAAAGGCAAATAAAGCATTTTTCTTTATCATCGTAACAGTTTAACTTCGTAAATTTTTAACTCAAAAATGCGTTTTTCGCTCTTTTTCCCCCTTTCCCTCGATTTTTTTGCGCCACCCTGCCCCTTTTTGCTGCGCCATGCGCCACCCAACGTCCGACATGTCGGACCATGTCGGACCACTTGCCCACGTGTGAATACAAAAAGCACTTTTTATACTTACAATTGTAAGTTCTAAAACATGAGAGGTCTATCAATTTAATTAAACAACATTAAAGACAACTTTTTTTTATTAAATTTAAATAAAAAAAGACTGCTTTTAGATTTTTAACAGCAGTTTTTTTCTGTGACAATCAAAAAACGGCTGTAAAAAAGTAAAAAAAGTACATTAATGTTGCTCAAATTGGTAATGTTGTTATTCTTCAAAGGGGGTAAAAAAGTTAACATGTGGTGAAGTAACAAAATTATTGATGAAACAACCTTTAACATCAAGCTACACATTAATTTCAAGCTCTTCAAAAGTACTTCAAAGATATCTATTAAATTTATGATGCAGCGGGTAGTAGTAAGAAAATATGCATAATTTTTAACTATGACTATATACGACAGAATACAAAAACAAGATACAAAAAATAGCAAAATTTAATGCAATTTCGCCCCAAAAATTTAACTAGGTTAAGGACATACGTAAATTCATTTTTAGCCTATTTTTTAAATAACACCAAATTAACATTTTTAAATTTAAAAGTACATAGCATTTTTAAAAGCTTTTATTTTTGTTTGTTTGTTGAGTTAAAAATTTTAAACATTGTTATAAAGAATACTGTAGTTTTGCTGACATTGACTACTGTTAATTTCAAAAACCTACAGTAATCATTGTCATCGTCAAAGACGTCAGTGGAGCAGGGCAGCAGGGACACGAATCACAAAATCAGAAAAATCTTTTGATCTTTTACCGCCTTCGACAGAAGATCAAAGGCGGCTCCCCCACAAAATGGTTTCTGCCACCTTAGAAATGCTGCTGACTTAAACATCACTGATAAATTAGCATAATTTTGTTGAATTCACAAAATTATGCTAATTTATTAAAAATTTTCAAATCATAAATCAGTTTTGGACAAAAAAACAGAAACCATTATTCATAAATATTTAAACCCAGCAAATCCAAAGAAACACTCTCCAACATCATAAATTATTTAGAAAAAATGAAAAACAGAAAATTTATAATTTATCATAATCTTTTATTTGCAGGTGTGTGAAAATTGAACGCAAAAACGTATAAAAATTTATTAATTTTTAACGATTTTGTTTTTTCAAGTTTCAAGGAACAACTTTCAATTCAATATTTTTGTACCTTCAAATTTGAAGTTCAATAAAGTAAAAAATTTGAAGGTTCCGGAATAAATTAAATTTATTAGCAACAAAAAATGTATCTTTTTTAAAAAAATTTTTTTGACGACCTTTTTAAATAAAACTTTTTTTAAAGTTTAAAAAGTTTTAGTGTATAATTTTTAAGAATTGCTTTATTTAAGTCATTCATATTTTTGCAACATGTAATTTTATGGAAATTGAAAGGTGCCTGTAAGTTATGTACTTTTTTTTATTTTGGATCTCGTAACGAAAATTAATTTGAATAAATTTGTCCCAACAAAAAGACCCTGATTGTCAGGTTCATTCTGCACAAACCTGAAAATCGGGGATTAAAAATTTAACTTCTGACATCTTTAAAAAACTTCTGGCTTCTTTAAACTATAAAAATTTAGATGAATTTGTTTTACAAAAATTGTTAGGTGAATAAATTTTTATTGCTTTTTTTTGTTTTTGATTACTCTAAAATTTTGGGATCATAAGAAAGTGAAAGAGAGAGAACAACAAATTTTCTCTTCTTCTTCTTTTGACTTTTGTCTTTTTATTTCATATTTCATTCAAGAAATCAAAAAACAAAACAAAAACATTCAACTAAAAATAAACAACCAAAAAAAACAACAAAAAACCGAATGTTTTTGGGAGAGAAAAAAAGAGCCGTTTCGAAAGATTAAAAAAAGGCAGGCAAAAACGAAGGAAAACAACACAAAAAAAGAGAGAGATGGAGAGATGGCCAGCTGAAAATGTTGTTTTGGTGTTGCAAAATGGAAAATAAAAAGAAAGAAGGAAAAAGTAGTCAATGATCCCTTGTGTTTTTTTCGAATTTTTTTAACCCTCCTTTTTTTCTCGCATTTTCTTTCCTTTTATTTAAATAGAAACGTGTAAACTGTTGTTTTTAACATATTTTTTGTTTTTCTTTCCAAATCGAAGTCAGTTTTGCTCAATTTTTATTCAATTTTTGTATTGTTGGAACAAAAAAAGATGAATCGAACTTCAACAAAAGATGCCCAAAGTAATGGTTCATCAACAACTTCCAAAGGTATGTTTATTTTACAATTTTATTCGCTTAAAGCTACAGTATGCCTTTAATATTAGAAACAACTTTGTAAAGTTAACTTACTAATATTATTATTTATGATTGTAAATTACAACCTTTATTATTTTTCGTAAAAACCATTTATTGACTTTTAACAAAAAATTTAAACATTAATTTTTTTTAATAAAATCTGGAGTTGTATTTTTTTTGAGTTTTGCAAGATGTAAAACATGTTTTAAAAAATGCAATAAAAATTTACAAGCTTTTTTGCAAAAAATTCAAATTATTTTTTATTACCTTTACTTTTTGCAGCTTTAAAGCATGTAATTACCGTAACCAAATACGGCAAAAAAAGAAATTAGAAAAATAAATTTTATTATTTTTTTAGTTTTTTTATATTCAATTTGAATTTTTTAAGAACCTTTCAAACCTTAATTTCTGCATCAAATTTTTTCTTTGATCTTTACCGCTTTTAAGTTGAGATTCATATTTTGGCAAACCCCCTTCCATCCTCTTAACTAATTCAGATCTGGAAACTCTATAAGCTAGTTTTGGGGGGAAATTTGCATAATTTCAAAACTCAGTAAATTTAAGATAAAAGCGTTAAAATTTCAAAATCCTTAAAATTTACATATTGAATATTTTTAGGCAAAGCAAGTTCCAATCTTTCTGAAGACCAAATTTCTCGATACACAAATATTACCGCAGGGGTTGTCATTGGAGTTTTCGTTTTAATACATTTAATTGTTCCAAAAATTCCTCAAATGTCATCATACCATGATTTTGCGGATGATCGAAAAGTTGTTGGAATTCCATATTTTTTTAATGTTCTTTCAAATCTTCCATTTTTATGGGTAGGCCTTCAAGGCATGAATCTTCTCTCTTCTGGAGTCTTAAAAGATTTGGATTCAACTGAAAAATCTTTATTCAATGTATTTTTTTATTTCGTATTTTTTGGTGGAATTGGTTCAGCATTTTATCATTTAATTCCAAATAATTTTACACTTTTATTTGATCGTCTTCCAATTACTGCTGCTGGGATGGCGCTGTTGTCTGCAATTATTGCAGAAAGAGTTTCAAAGCCCTTAGGGCATAAACTTTTATTTCCACTTTTACTTTTTGGAACTTTAACAGCATTGTACTGGGAATTCACGGAAATGATTGGAGCTGGAGATGTTCGAGCATATGCATTTGCACAATTTCTTCCAGCTATTTTAATTCCGTTAATTTTGGCAAAAATGCCAAAGACATATTCTGGCACACATTATCTCTGGAATATGGTTCTCTTCTTTGGAATTGCAAGATTTGGTGAAATTGCAGATGGTCTTTTTTATATGCTCTCTTTTCATCTTATCAGTGGACATGTTGTTAAACATCTCGCTTTAAGCTGGGGTGTTTATCAAGTTTATGAATATTTAAAGAATCGAAAATCTCATAGCCAATAATTGTTCTTGCCAAGTTTAACTTTCTGAAAAATACTTGTATTCTTATTTTATTTTTTATTAATACCAATGTTTGGTAATATGCAAATTTGTAAAATTTAAATGTCTCCATGAAAAAATATTTTCCCTGAAAACTAATCGCCAAAAATTTTTCGACCCAGAATTTTAAGAAAATGTTTTTCATAGAGATTCAAAATTTTGCAAATTTGCATATCCCTAGCAAATGTTATTGTAAACAGATATATATTGTATATAAATATGCAAATTTATGTCAATAAAGTAATAAACAATTTTTTGAATACAAAAAAAATCGTAATATAATTTAAACGTTTGATAATATGCAAATTTGTAAAATTTAAATGTCTCCGTAAAACAATTATTTTCTCTAAAAACTAATCGCCAAAAATTTTGGCCCAAAATGTACAGTATTTTCAATCGAAATTTTCGTCCTAAAATTTTTTGAAAAATGTTTTTTTTAAATTGAATTTCAAAACTTAACAAATTTGCATATTGCCACAAAAAGTTACTGCAAACAGACAAATATTGTATATAAATATGCAGATTTATGCAAATACAGTAATAACAAAAAAAACAACTTTGAGCTTTCAAAAAACTATAAAAATAATTCAAGCAAAACACATGTTTACAAAAAAGTTTAGCTTCGAACAGCTTTCTTTGTTGCGGGTGTTCGTTCATCACTATCATATTCATCTTCAAGCCCGCTACGTTTCAAGATTTTTTTACCTCGACTTTTCATTGTTGATTTGAGTTTATCAATTCCAGATTCAAGAAGTTTTTCTCGTTCATCTGATTGTTGTTTCATTTGAGTAATCTTTGTTCGAAGATTATTTTCAATGGATGTTTTTGATTCAAGTTCAGCTTCCAATTCTTTGATTTTTTCATTAAATTTTACACAAGAAGTTTGAAGAATTTTTTTTTCATCTTCACTTGTTTGAAGTTGAGCTTCTAATTCTTTAATCTTCTTATCCAATTTTAATTGTAATTCATCAATTTTATCTTGCAAAAGCTTTTTATCATCATCTGGATCAGTTTTTATGGTAGTGATTGATTGAAGTTGAAATTTCAGATTTTTGATTTTGCGTTCCTAAAATTACATTATTGATCATAAAATTTGCATAATTAATAATAAAGTACAAGGCCATCAACAACAACTTTGTTTCGGAGAGGGCAGAAACTATTTCAAGGACGGCAAGCCTTTGATCTTTTGCCAATGGCGGCAAAAGATCAAAGGATTTTAATGATTTTTTCTGTTGAAGTCCTTGTTTTACGTTAAATAGAACATACCTGATCCTTTACAGTATTCTTTAATTCAGCAATTTCATTTTCATATTTCTCCTTTTCAATTTCCATTTTTTGTTTCAATTCAGAATTCTCTAATCGTAATCCTTCTTCAACATCTTTCATTCTTGCACGTTCATGTTCAGCATTCTTAACACAGCCTTCTCGGTCATTTTTCATTTCAATAATCTAAAAAAAAATACCCAATAAAAACATGAATAAAAAGCATAGGTAAAAAAACAAACAGTCATAGCTTGATCACAAATTGTATCCTTAAATTTTGTATTATTTTCTTTCAACTCTTCATTTTCAAACTTCAATGCAATTAATTGAGATTCAAAATCTGTTGACATTTTTTGTCTTCGAAATTGATTCTTGAAATGATGATAATCAAGTTGAACGATGAAATTTGTGTCCAGATAATTTAGAAATAGGATATCTAAAAAATATCTTAGGTTAATGAAATAAAAAAGTTTTAATTTTAATTTTAATAATTTTTACAACAGAAAAAAATAGCAGAAAAATAGCAAATTTTTGCAAGCATCATTCACAACAATAAAGAATAAAAAAAAAGCGCGGGAAATTACGTCTGAATTAATGTGAAATTTTTTTATGCAACCTTTAAACCGTTTTTGGCCGATTGGTTGCGTTCAAACTGATACCACAGTTGCTTCAAAAACAATTTCTTTGACGCTAAAAAATTCAACAAGTTGTAAAAGAAAGCCTTCTTCAAAAATCCCAAAAAGCAAAAAGGTCGAAAAAGTGAAAACCCCCCCATTTCGTATATATTTGTAAATAACCAATTTTACTCTATTAATTATTGCAAATAAAACGGAAAAAAATAAAAAATCATGGTTTCAAAATTCATATTTGTAGACAAGATAAGGGCACACTATTATTATAAGACAAACAAAAAATGTTTGAAGGAAATTAAATAGGTAAACCGGGTAAAAACTTGAAAAACCAATATTTTAGGCCTGTAAAAGAAAATAAAAAGGTGACAAAAAAATTAGAGCGAAAAAAACAAGTCAAAATGATGAAATTTACAAATATACAACAACTAAAAGAAATGCGCGCATTAATGCGCCTCATTCAAACAAAAGAATTTGACAGATGTCTCTTAATAAAAAAAATTGATTAATGTGAGAAAGAAATTTGAATGCTTTCTGCAATATTCAAAAGTTCGCAAAAAGCATTCAGAAACATCGCAAAAAAAGTTTAATGTGAGAAATATTTATTTCACTATACAGTGTGTTTATTTTATCTCTGCGGGGTTTTATTTATCTTAAAAACATAATAAATTTAAGTTTTGAAAGCTCATATTTTCACCAAAGGTTAATATAGGCCTAAAGTTTATTTTCCCAAATTTTCAGCCGAATCGAAGACCTAAACTTTTATGAGGATCTGGATCCTAGGACTCAAAAATATACACCCTGTATTTTGTGGTAAGCACTCAAAAAAGTTAATATCTTACAAGTTTCATGAAATCCGAAAATCATGAAAAATGACCAAAAGTGAGGTATTTTCAAAAATTCGTAAAAAATCTATGTTAGTCCGAATTTCAGTGTTTATGCGTTTAAACGCAAACGTTTATCTATTGGAAAAACTTGTATTTTAAATTAAAAAACCACAAGAAAAAAGATTCTATATTTAAAAAAACCATTTTTTGCGATTTTCTGTATTTTGGTGTAAACAATGATAAAAAATTAATATTTAAAGTTGATTGCAAATGTACAAATTTGTTGTTGGGGGGCTGAAACTTTCCAAAAATGCTACAAACAAATCGTATTTCATCATAAAAGAGAGCGATTCATAGCCGTTTTCCAAAGTTATGAATTTTTGTTCATGTTCGAGATATTGAATTTTGTTGAAGTAGGGAAAAGTAGCCCAAGAAAAATACACTGAACCAATGTTTCTTTTTAACAAATGGATACTGTACAATTTAAACTTTATTCACCACTTTCGCTTACCTCGTCCTCAATTAAAATGCCCGACTAGCCAGGTCAGCAATTCTCTACCATAATCGTATAAATAGCATAATGCAATTACTAAATTTTTCTAATCAAACTTTTATACAAAATAATATCATACAAGTCGACTAGCAAACATTACTCTTGTAATTTTTTTAAGCAAAAATTTTATAAAAAAAATTAACAAAAGTTTAAACAATACACATTACATAATAATTTACTACTATAATAAACAATAAAAAGAAGAACATATTTACAACAATTTATTTCCGAACAACTTCCATTTAATCCAAAGTAATGCATTCAGGTTCTTTTACTTTTAATCCATTTTGAAAATCTTGAATCTTCTTTTCACAATCGGCAATTTTTTCATAAATAATTTGTGATTTTCTTTCCAATTTAGAAATTTTAGCTTTAAAATCAGTTTCGGCATTTGAAAAATTAACTTTCCAATTCAAGATTTTGATTGCGTTTTGATATTGGCGAATAATGTTTTGATGATTTTCAGATTCCTGAAATACAATAAAATTATATTATTATTTTGAAGGATTATTAAAATTTCTTATCGATTGATTTACAGTAATAATGTAAGTAAGTTTTTAGTGATAATCTAAATTTGACATTGGGTGTTTTTAGAATGAAAGAGGGTATGCAAAAATCTGACACTTTTATAAAAAGCAGTTAAGATTAAATAAAAGATCTAACGATGGAAATGGGGTTGGAAGAAAAAAACTTCGAAAATCGGGACAATCCATTAAAAAACTTGATTAAAAAATAACAAACCGTTTTCATAAAATCTTCATGACTTGATTTTAAACTTTGAATTTCATTTTCGTAAATCTTCGTATTTTCATTGATTTTTGCTTCCATTTCAGATTTCATTTCTTCCATTTCTTTTTCATGTTGTTTTTTAATCTAAAAAAGTTTGCTTATTAGATATTTAAATTACAGTATCTAAACTATATTACCTTTTTTAATTCATCTTTGTAACACATTTGCATCAATTCATTTTCTGCTTGAAAATCTTTTGATTCTTTTTCTTTTGATTCAAGTTTTATTTCCATTTCTTCCATCTTTTTCTTTTGTTCTTCGATGATTGCATCCAATTCGCAAGTTTCAATTTCAAAAGCTCTTCTTTGTTCATTAAGTTTTAGTCTTATTTGAACAAAATCTTTTACATAATTATTTTCATTTAAAAGAATTTGAGCATCCAAATCCTTGATTTTTTTGACTTGTTCTTCAACAGCAGATGTAAGTTTGCCGATTTCAGATTCATGAAGCTTCTTTTGATGATCACTTTTTTTTTCCATTTCATTAATTTTTGTTTGAAGAGAAGTTTCAATATTTGATTTTGCTTGAAGTTGAGCTTCCAATTCCATGATTTTCTTTTCTTTTTCTTTAATCATTGTTTCCAGTTTATTTGTTTCAGCTCCAAAAAGTTTTCGTTGATGTTCAAGTTGTTCTTCCATTTCAGAAATTTTCTTACGAAAATCAATTTCAGCATTTTTCTTGGACACAAGTTGAGCTTCCAATTCTTCAATTTTCTTGCTTGATTTATCTTTGAATGATTTTAATGAATAATATTCAACTCGTAAACGTTTGCTTTCTTCATTAATTTTTCGAAGTTGAGTCTTAAGTCCATTGTTCGAGGATTCCAATTTATCAATTCTATCTTGCAGCAGCTTTTTAGCATCATCAGGAACAGGTTCGACATTTTTGATATCTACTCCTCTCTTCTTTTTTCCAAATTGAAATTGAGAAATCTGAAAATAAAAATGTAATAAATTAAAAAGTAAAAAAGTACAAAGTACAAACCTCAACAACTTTTGAAAGAGTTGTTCGAAGAATCTGAGTTGATTTTTTTAAATTTTCATTTTCAAGTTCTAAGTATTCAAATTTTCTTTTCTTTGAAGGCGGTTGGCTTTCAGATGATGAAAATAAACTACTTCCAGTGAATTCCATTTTAATATTTTCGTTTTGAACATTCGCAGATTCTTCCTTGTTATCCATGAGTGGCATAAAGTTAAAAAATCTAGAAAAAATAAATTAATTTTGTTAATAAAAAATTTTTACAAAAAATGAAAAGGTTCTTATCAGTTAAGTTAACTGAGTTAACCTATCACACGAAAGATTAAAACCGCGCTAATGTTTATAAAACAAAAAAAGTGGGCATTTTTGGCGTTGATGAATCGAAACCGAGGTTTTTCGATTTATTCATTTAAGCAGCATCTTTTTTATTAAATTTTATTCAACTCTTTTTTTAGTTCGTGCCATTAATCAATCGTTCGTTCAAAACAATTTGCCAAAGAAACAATTGATTTCCTTTTTGCAACTTTTCTTTTTTACAGACACAGAATTGGGTGAATTTTTTTAAACACCGATTTTTGCGAATTAATTGAATTTGAAAAATTTTCTTTATTTACCTGCGGTATTGTTACTGTAACTTCTACTCCGATGTCAATATGAATTGACTACTTGTAACTTTGATTCTGGAATCGGAGGTATTCAAACAGAAAAAAGGCATATCAATTTTTGTCTTACGCATAATTTTGTATAACCTTTAGTAAACTAGACTTCGGTTAACCTTACAGTATTTGTTTGTAACAGTCATCTGATAATTTAATTTAAATAATTTAGAAATTTTTTTTAATAAATATGTATTTTTAATAAGTGCTTAATAAATTGTTAAACATTTAGCATTCATCGATGATAAATGCACAAACATATTTTTATTAAAAATATTTTTTACCAAGCGAATAATTATGTTTTTAATTATTTAAACAAAGAAGAACTGATTCGACGGAAAAAGGACAACATTTTATGAAAAAATAAGACACTGCAATTTTTTTAAAGTAGAAAATAATGTTAAGAAATACTTTTTTAATGTTTTAGCAATCTTTAAAAAAGTAGATAAACGATTAAAAAAGCTAAAGTTTAAATATTTTTCACGAATAACTCTTAAATTCTGAGTTGTACCAAATTAGAAAAAATGTTCGCGTGGAATCGATTCTTATAAAAAGAAAAAAAAAATTTTATCAACAAAATGTATTTTTATTTTTATGGACATATTTTTTAATGATAAATATTTGGAATCAATGAGTTTATTTGTTACCGTAATCTTCAAGCAAAAACAAGGTAACTAACAAAATCTCTCGACACGAAAACAAACATTTGTTTTGCAAATTTTTTTTGGCAGTAAAAAAAATGAAGGTTACAAGTTTTTTTTGCGTGTTAAAAAAAGAGTTTACATTTGTTAAAATAATACATTTTGCTTTATTTATTTATCAGCTTCTTTAATGATCAACAATTTCTAGGCTACAAAATGGATTGTAATAACCCTGCTAATGAGCTTTCACCTGCAACAACAACAACCAACACTAATAATAACTCTGAAGTTCCACCATCAAATGAAAAAGAATTAGCTTTGCTTCATCAAAATGCTGCTGTTGCTGATGGTCGAATGAGGCTTTATGCTATGGTTCAAGATCTTGAAGGTCAAACTGAGCATTTTCTTAAGAAGGTAGGTTATTGTATTTCCTTTCAAAGTTAACAAATGCTGGCTTGGTCGCACGACAGTAGTTTTTCATCCCTTATTCTCTTCACATTTATAATTCGATTGTTTTTAGATTGCTGAAGCAAAGGTCATTGATAAAGTTCGTCAGAAGCTGCTTGAAAAGATTGGATATGATAGTTATGAAGGCTTTGTTACTTCTGTAAGTTGCATTGTTTTGCTGTATACGTATTTTATATGCATACATATATTCCATGTTTCAGATTGATAATGTTCTCCAGTTCTATGGAACTGATAATGTTCAATACAAGATGATTGCGGATTTTATTTTGAAAGGGGTAATACATATACATTATGATTCTTTTTTCATTAAATCAAGTTTAGATGCGATTCACTGGAAAGCCTGCTATCAATGCTGTTGGTGCAAAATTTGGAATGAAGCAAAGACTTGAAAGAGTTTTAGCATTTTTTGTTCAAACTCCTGAACCTGTAAGTTTGCTTTCCCTCTTCATCATCATATTCATATTATAATACTTTCAGAAGTCTCCAAAGACATTGATGGAATGTTATGGAATGAGAATTGTTATATTGGAAGAAAGACGTGAACAATTGCAAGCTGTTAAACTTGAATTAAGCACTGGCTTGGCTATTATCTCTCAGAAAGGCTCTGAATTAAAAGAATATTTGCAACAATATGGGATTCATGCGAATTCTGTTTTACATGAACTTGCAACATTGAAGGCAGTAGTTGATGAAAAGATTCATATTGTAAGGATTTTGTTTTATTTGTATTAGCTTATTGATTGAATTTTTCATGATCCGGGACATGTAATCTCGTGATTGATCTTGCTCAATGATCATCGATTGCTAATCTAAACGTTTTTCATTATTATATATCCCTCTTTTAATGCCTTAATACTTTTCAGGTCTCTAATTTATGCCAATCATTCTGTCAAGGATATTATTTGCCTAATGTTATTGAATTTAAACAAAAAATGCCACTTTATGAAGCTGAATTTCGATCAACCGTTGAAAATGATGCTAAAAATCTTACAACTTACTTGGTAAACCTTTTTGTTTTTATATCAAGATTAATAAATGTAATTTTTACAGAAAATGCTTGCAGCTTTGGCTAAAGAACTTTCTGATGCAGTTTTATATTTTAATGGAATAATCAAATTTGCTGAAGATGAAAAATCTAAACTTCAGAAAGCTCTCTCTCATTTGCATTTGGGTGCTTCTGTAAGTCTTTGTTTTGCTTTGATACAGTATACCGATTGATTTTTAGGTCTTTCCTAATAACCATCTTCAAACTGTTTATGTCAAGAAGCATAGCCCACTTCCTTCTTTGCTTAATCAATCAATGGCTCATGAATCAATGATTCCATCAACAAATTATTTTACAACTTGGGAAGATTCAAATGCCAAGACACCTGTTGCTGATCCACCTACAAATGTTACGGTATTTATTTCTTTTGTTATTAACTAAAATAAACAGAGATACTTTTTAGGCTTATCCAAATGAAATTGCTTACGTCGAAGGAATGAATTTTCTTTTTAGTGGTTAAAGAAAAGCAAAATGGTGAAGTGATTGTTTTTGTCAATATCATTTGGTTCCGTATATTTTTTATATTGATCTCATCGTTTTTGCATTGTTTTTAATCATGTTCTTCTTTGTTTTTTAATTGTTTCTTTAAGTTTTTGTTTGATAAAAAGATATGTTTTATGTGCTTTTTGTACCTTTTTAATTGTTTTTAAACAATAGAAATTAATATTTCTGAATGATTTGTTAGTAATGATAAAAAAATTTGTTTTTTACAATAACATTGCAAAACCCTTATAAAAATATATCACAAAATACAGTTGCAAATGCAAAGCATACTAAAATTAATTCTCATAAAAAATTTTACGAGACGGGCAATGTTCACGAAGTTGTATTTCTTTTTCAGACATCAGCTTTGTCTTGTGCTTGAATTTAATTGCCTATTTCTCTCTAGACTTAAGAGACGTTTGATTCATTCGGGAGTAGTTTTCTGCTTTTACTTTGTTTTATTCGGTTTGAATAGATACTGTTTTATTATTTGTATATCGCGTCGATATACAAAAAAGGAATTAAAAGGATTTTGAAAATTTCAGAAGAAATCGGATCTGGTCAATCCCTATTAACATTTTGTAAATCAAACTAATAATACAGTATAATCCATCCTTAAAAATCATTTAGATTATTTTAAACTAATCTATCTCAAATTTTTAACTTAAAAATGTTGACTGTGTTTATTTATTAACTAATGTTACGAAAAGCCAGGTCACAATAATCACCTTTCGTGATAATCTTTATGATTTCAGAAAGGCCGCGGACCCTTTTGTCCTCTAATCTGCTGGCGTCCCTTCAAGGGATTGTCAATAAATATTTTGATCAAAAAAGTGATTACCGTAATTTTCGGACCAAACATCAATAGGATTTTCCGACAAATATCGTCAGAAAATGAGTGATACAGTTTTTGTATATAAAAAACCCTTTTTCTTTTAAATCGGTAAAGGAATTTATCATGTAAAATGAAAGACCAACGAAACATAAAAATTATTACCTGTTTTTATGAAGGTCATTATCAATGAAAAAAGACAACAAAATCGTTTATTTCATTTTTTCAACCATGGTTTATGCGGTCCTTTTTTGAATATTTATATAAATTTTTACACAAGAAGAAAATGTCTTAGTCATTTTGGATGAGAAGGCATTTGTTGTTCATCTACAGTATATATATAAGTATAGTATAATAATAAATATGTGTATGTCCGATCTGAAGTTTTACTAAAATACATTAATGAAAGTCAACTCGCTATGATGTCGCTTCCACGAACATGCACATTTAAGTATGCCGGAAGGTATGCTAAAATTTGGATATTTGTAAAGCGTATAAACAATCGTTTATTAGCAATTTTGGGAACAAATAATCAAACGAGTTGCATACTTTAAAACAGCAAACTTCATTAAACAGATTACTTTTACCCAAAAATTAAATTTAAATTGTTACAAACTTGACTCGATAATTGTATTTTATATTTATCAAAAAAGTTCTCGACAAAAATGGATTTTCGCATATTTGTTACCGTAATCTTCAAACAAAGCAAAAAGTTTCGACACGAAAACAGACACGTGTTTTACAAATTTTGTTTTTGACAGTAAAAAAATGATGATTGCGTGTTGCACGAGCTTATATTTTTTTAAAATACTCTCTGTTTTAGTTATTTTTGTAACCGACGTTAATTATTGATCATTTTAAGGTTATATCATGGAAACTATTCATGCTAATGAGCTTTTACCTGCAACAACCAGCAACAATAATAATAATAATTCTGAAGTTCCATCAAATGAAAAAGAATTAGCTTTGCTTCATCAAAATACTGCTGTTGCTGAAAGTCGAATGAAGCTTCATGCTTTGGTTCAAGATCTTGAAGAACAAACTCAGCAATTTGTGAAGATTGTAGGTTCTTTTGTGTTTTATGTTGATGCCCGAGTTTATGCATTGTCATTTATCTTTTTTATATTCTACCCATCTATTTATAGCTTACTCAAACGAAGACCATTAATAAAATTTCCCGTAATCCACTTAGCAAAAGTGGATATGAAACGGTTGAAAAGTTTATTACGGCTGTAAGTTGTTAGTTACACCTATAAAAGACATTAATATCATTTATTTTAGGTTGATAAAGTTATTGATTTTTATGAAGCTGAAATGAAGAATCAATTGGATTCAATGGAACAGAAGGAACAAGAACGTCGTGCTGATGCTGAAGCTTTACAAGTTCAAGTAAATACTGCAAGCACAGAATGTGATTCTTTGAAGTTGGAAGTTCAAAACAAAGATCATGAGGTATGTTTTGGTGTAATTTCTGCATTTTTATACCAGTGTTTATAATAATATTTTAGATTGCTCGATTGAGTGAAACTTCTTCAACAATGGCAAAAGATTATGAAGATAAAGTAAAAGCTTTGGAAGAAAAACTTGGACAAATGGAAGCGGTTGAAGTTGAAATGAAGAATCGATTGGATTCAATGGAACAGAAGGAACAAGAACGTGATGCTGCAGCTGAAGCTTTACAAGTTCAAGTAAATACGGTAACCATAGAACGTGATTCTTTGAAGTTGGAAGTTCAAAAGAAAGATCATGAGGTTTGTTTTCGTTATGATTTATTCAATTTTTATAACGGGTTTCTAAAATGCAATTTTAGATTGCTCGTATGGCTTCAACAATGGAAAAAGATTATAAAGCTAAGGTTAAAGCTTTGGAAGAAAAACTTGGACAAATGGAAGCTGATGAAGTTGAAATGAAGAATCGATTGAATTCAATGGAACAAAAGGAACAAGAACGTCGTGCTGCAGCTGAAGCTTTAAAAACTCAAGCAAATTCTGCAAGATTTGAACGGGATTCTTTGAAATTGGAAGTTGAAGAAAAAGATGAAGAGGTTTGTTCTTAATTTTTTTAAACATTTATAGAATCGTTTTTTAGATTGCTCATTGGAAACAGAAATGGGAAAGAAATGTCCCAAATCGAGCAGCAGAAAGTTTTGAATTGCAACAAAAAATTGCTGACCTTGAAAAGCAAATTCGTGTAACTGCTCAAAGTCATGCTAAAAAACTCGATGAGAACAAGGTAACTTTTTTAAAAATTATATTCTAATTTTTATTGCTGAATTTTTATAGCACACTATTTACACTTTGGAAAGGAAGGTTGCCGATGATGAATTCAATCATACCTTGGAAATTCAAGTTTTACGAAATGAAAATGAAAAACTTAAGAATTCAGCTCGTCTTCAACGTGGATAATTATGTCTAATCAATGGTAAAATATCAAAGTGCTTTATTTTGATAGTGAATATATAACTTTTGTTTATATTTGTTTTTGTAATAAATTATACGTAAAATGTTTTGGGCTCTTTTGGTAATTAAATGTTGAAATTTCTTATTTAATATCTGTCTTTTTGTAAAAATAGTTTTGATAAAAGGTGTGAATTGTCGATTACAGTAATCAATGTAATTGATGTATTACTGTAGGCAATGTGTTAGTTGTATTACTGTAATCGATATTGGATGGATTACTGTAATGGATAAGCTTCAAGTTACCTAAAAAAGGATCATGAATCATATTTCATTTTTGATTGATGATGTTTATCTTGGTTGTTCCTAAAAATAACAATTAAATTTATCTGACATTGTTTTTGGTATGTCTAAAATGATGTTTACGTTTATCAGATTTATCCAATATTTTTTCGGTTGAAAGATAAATTTTAAACTTTTGGATCATCTTTTGCTTTGTTTTTTTTTAAATCAGCAGCAAACAATCCTGAAATTTACGCTTGGAATAATTTTAGTAAACACATTTCAGCTGATTTTTATTGCATCTAAAAATATTGTTTAATTCGGTTCTGATAAAAGTTGAAGGGAAAGGCAATCGATGATTAATCATGTGAAAACCATCCAAAAAAGAAGGAAATCATTTAATTTTTTTTCAACAAATTTTGTCAATGAAAAAAATGATTCTTTCACGTTTTTTGACATCTCTGTCTTTTTTTTTTGCACACAAATCTTTCTCCAATTTTATCATCGGATGTTTTTGGGTTTTTTCTATTTGGGGAAAGAAAAAAAGAGAATGCGTAAACATAAAAATTGAAACCAGAAATATATAATTCAATCAACACTGCCTCCATCGTCGACTGACTGATATAAAAGTGATATAAAATTTTTTGCATTTCTATCATCTTTCATTGATCCTATTTTTTATTCCTTCATTCGACGTTAAACCTTTTTTTGGTTTAAATTTTTTTAAGTTTGATTTTAAAAATGGCTGCAACATTTCTTTTCACAGAAATTCCAAAATGTTCCAAGCCTATTTATGACGACACAGATGGATTAATTTCATCATCATCATCTTCAACAGCATGTTCATCGATTAAAAGATGCGGAAGTTCTTCAAGCTCTGAAGATTCTGCTTCTATTTTCCCAAAAACTACTATTTTAAAGAATAAAAAAGTTTTTAAAGTAAGCTTTTAAAAATTACATTTTCTTAGTCACCTTTTGGATTCTGAATATCGGATTCTGTAACATTGCTTGGATACCATTCACTCGTATTTCTGTTGGCTACAGTAATCCTAAACATTAAAAAATACATTTTAGAATATTACAAAATGGATGTCAGAAGTCAATAATCGTAATCCAAGACATTCTTTCCCCGTTTCTTATCTATAAATTATAAGATCCACCGAAAAATATCAAAACGAAGCATTTTCAGATGCCTAAATTTCAATTCTTTATTTGTTAATTTTTTATTCTTTTTTTTTGTATATATTTTTTGACAAAAATGTTAATAAACATTTGCTTAAAAATCGAATTACAAAAAATTTTTGCAATTTTTGTTGATAGAAAGATAGCCAATCAATGATTTCCAAAATCTTTCCTTCTAAAATTGTTTAAAAAAATGTATGCACCCAAAAATGAAATATCTCTTTTTATTTTCTGAATCATCTTCCCTTCAAAGATTACTAGACATTCTAGAAAAAATGTAAAAAAAAACTTGTTTAAAAACAGGAAACAATATTTTTGAAAAGCATCCAAATATGTGCCTCACAAAGTTTTATGTTTGTTGAAATTTTATCAGTATTTAGACTTACAGTAATCATCGTGCAAAAGAACAATGATCATTTAAAAAAACATATTTAATCAAATACATATTTTTATCATCTGTTCAATTTACCATATTTGGGTTGTATAAAAATGATTTAACTTCCTTGTTTAAATATACAACTTTAAATAAGGAAGTTGAACCTTGACAAACTAAAATTTTCAATGAAAAAAAAGTTTAAAGAATTTTTCCCCCTTTTGGGTATGATACTTTTTAAAACTTCAAACTTAAAATAGACACAATTTTTCTTTTAACAATTATATGTGACACATAAATTTCAAGTTAATACATTTTTGATACATCACTTTCATAAATCGTGAGTGATCATGTCTTTTGTTGTCTGTAGTTGGTTCCTTGGTAAATAAATTTATTTATCAAAGAACCAAAGGTAAAAAAAATAAATTTAGAAAACTGGAAAGCATGCTTTTGTACAATAGAAATCAGATCGTGTAAAATTACAGTATGCATTTTTTGGCAAGAGATTTGTTATTATGGTTTTGGTACCTCGGCTTGTAATGCAAAAAGATAATTTTACAGAAACAGCTCATGCAAATAGAAGGTGATAATATACATACAATATTATATATTCAAAATAAAAACTTAACAACCTTTTAACACAACATAATTAGATAAAAACATTAAAAACATAGTGAGAAAAAACTAAAACTTATAATTCTTCATCAGATGTATATTTACCAGGACCATCAGTGTATTAAGACTTTTGTTTTTAACAATGAAGTTTTTTTTACAGCAACAAATTTTTAAGAACACTTTGCTTTTGGCGGCTTAGTTAGAAACTAATTTAGATATCGAGTTGAATTACGACTCTTTAAAGGAGGAGATCCATCGTGAATAAACTTTTTTTACAAAAATCAGGGACTCATTGGAGCTGCTTTTTTCTTTCTTTTTTTGCAGCTGCAGTGAAGAAAAAAACAAGCTCCAATGAAAGGTGTTTTCGCGTCGAGAAATGCAATGAAAATTGCGTATCAAAAGTTTATTCACGATGGGTCTCGTCCTTTAATATTTGTAATATCGATTGTTGTATGTTCCACAAAGATTATTATGACTACTAATATATTATTTTTATCCGATTTTTGAAGTCTTTTACGTGGGCATTTTTTATCATTCTTTGGTTCTTTAATTCCCCTAAGGCACTGTAAGAATTCCCTTAAATGCCTAAGATTTATCCATCCATTTTTATACAATTAAGTGTAGTTTTTATGCCCTTAGAGAATTTAAGTTCACGTTCATTAACAACTTGTTTTTTGAGAAACATAAAAGAATAATAACATGTTTGGCACAAACAATACTTTTTAAAGGTAAATTTATATGTTTTTTATTTCCTCTAAAGTTTGAAATTTAAATCTTCTTGTTTATTTAATTTGTATTAATTTTATTAAGTGTTAAATTTTATTAAATATCGATGATGATGATGACGCTACAAGAATGGTCCGAATATATATCATTATTATCTCTTGTAATATTTGCAATGATTGTACTTGGTGGAATGTTTGGTTATGCTGTTATTTGGCATGTGATATACCTTATTAGTTTATTTAGTTAAAGAGAATATTTTTAATGTTTAAAACCTCTAAAAAATTGTTAAAATTTTTATTATTTTTTTAAAAATTATATTTATTTGTATTTGTTTATGTTACGGTAAAAAGAACCGTAATGGTGTTGAATAAAAAGCATATATTTGTATTGTTTTTTCAAAACATTAGTAAAATTTTGATTCAAGGATATTTCGCCGAAAAACATTTCGTCACAAAATTTTTCCTGAATTTTTGGGGGCATTTAACGATTAACGAAGAAGCCTAAACTGACAATCTCATCGAACTACAATTGTATAAACATTTAGGACATTTCAGTCATTCCAAAAATTACAGGACAAATTTTTAGACGACAAGTTTTAAATTTTTAAACTTTGCCACTAATTGCGATTTATGGTTTTCTTATTCCAGAACTAAAAGAATTTATTCTTTTTTAAACTCAAATTTTTCAATAAAAAGTTGTGTTGTTGTTTTGTATTCTCACGTATCCCTGCAGCACGGCGTGGTAATATACGAATTTAAAAACTTTGACGCGATATGGCGGTGTAAGAATCTTTTTGCTAGAAGTTTTTTAAAGAAATTTTTTAATCCTACAGAGCTATGTCGTGCAAAGTTTTGTAAATTTGCATATTACCACGCCGTGACGTCGGCAGTTACAGACTGTAACTACATTGTTCAAGTATTTTTAAGTTATAAATAAATAATGCAAATATTTTAGAATCGCCTCACAGACTCAATTTTATTGCATCGTTTAACAATTTATTGAGATACTCCGATAAAGATATAAATATAGTACAGTCGAACCTCGATTTTACGTCCTTTGTCTGCGGTCCCTTGAAAGACGTAAAATCAAGGTTCGACAGTAAATATAGGTGTCTTGATGCTTTTTCAAATTAATTACTTTGGTTTAGTCAGAGTGTTTTTAAAATAAGACTTGCCATATTTTTGACGTCACTGATTGACTAATTACATCCGCTTTTTAAATGTGGCTTTAAAGTTTTTAATGAACAGAAAGTACAGCAGATATCTTTCTAATTAGCAATGATTAAAAAAAATTAATTAATAAATATAAACGCATTTTAGCGGAAAACAACAAAGCTTTAACTAAGTATTAGAATGGCAAGTAATTAAAAATTTATTAAACCTTTACCCAAATTTTTTTAAAAACAACTTTATAATTTTGTTTTTTTAAAATGGAATCTTCTCCAATTTATTATTTTTGCTGTTACTTTTGTGTTTCAGTTTTTTCTGTTATTTCATTGTTTTACGCAATTTCTGGGATTCAATTAATTCATAAAAAACAACAAAAACTTTTAATTTCGCCAATGATAAAATGCTTCTTTTTTTACAATTTTTTATGGAGTATTTTTTCAACAATTTTTAATATATACATGACCATATTTTGGAGACCGTATACTGTAATTTATAATGCATATTTTTCGTATTTTTTCTCTCTTATTCCTCTGTCATTTTTGGTTTTTAGTCCAATTGTTGAAATATTTTTGTGTATTGATCGATGCATTTCAATTTTGGCACCAAAACACTATTTTACAAAATTTAAGAAAATTATTTCTGTTTTATTTTTGGTAACTTTGTTAACAATATTTTTTGTGTCAACTTATGGAAATAATTTTTTCGCTAAAATTCCTCAAAGCTGAGTTACAGAATGTGAATATTTCAGATGCATGACTTCATTACTTGGTAGTAAATTTGCATCATATCTTTTAACAGCATTGGGACCCATAAATATTTTTGTTGGTATACTGTATTATTTAATTAAAACTCGGATTTTTACTTCGACCATTGTAAAATCGTCAAATCATACGGTAGTTTTGTTAATTTTTTTAACAACTGTACTGTATTTTTTACCAAATATTTCAAATCAAATTTCTGTAAATGTAAGATTCTATTTTTGCAAAAAACTTTTTGGTAAATTTTTGTTTCAGTTTATAACAATTTCATTTGATGTTACTGCTGCAATTATAATTCTTCATTCTCTCAATGTCGCATATAGTTTACGAATGTATACAAATATATTCAAAAAGCATTTAAATAATACTCAAATTATTATTAACTCAAAATACTAAACTATTTTTCCAGAATGATGAATGGTTTTAAATAAACAGAAAAATGTAGGATGACATTCACCATTGATACTGTATCTTGATAATACTGTAGTCTAATATTTAATATGTTTTTATTTAAAGCTTTGTAAATACAATTTGTACATACTGAAATAAAAAAAGTCAATTTTTTGCTATTATTGCAGCTCTTGAAGATATCAACTTTGATAAATTTTTTATTGTTGTTGTAAGTAATCGAGTTTTAGGGTACAGGCATACTGTACCCAAAATTATTTTAAAAGAAAACAAAAAATTCGTCTGAATTTTGCCATTTTTGGTACTTTTTCAGAGCATGGAGAAATACAAAAAAAATATTTTTAAAAAACCTTGTTTAGCAAAAAAAGAAAAATGTCAAAAAACGTGGAATTTTGCCAAAACAATGTTGAATTCTATATTTTTAAAATCATGGCTACAGAAATCTAGGGAAGATTGACCTTTGAAACTTTGGAGACTTGTTAAGCTAACATATAGAACTACAAAATAATTGGCGATTTTTACCAAACTTGCTTTTTGGCTATTTTGCAGACACTCAAAAAATGACTTAAACGGTAAAAATGCTATTTTCAATATGTCACCACAATGGTACCAATAAAGATTTTTCAATTTGTTCTTCACAGATGAGTTAAAACAAGCATATTTAACACCTCCTGAATGCACGTTTATTTATATAATGCTATATGCAAATTTTATTGAGAGTGGCTCTATCAAATTTGGGCTAGGGATTTTAACTCTTATTACTGTTAAAATGAAAGATCTCCTTTAATATCTGCATATTCTGGAGTGGCTCTATCTTTTCTGGGCATACTGTATATGTGGCTCTAATATAAGAACAATAACATAAACTCAGATACTGTACTTTCCTATTGATCAATCCCTGCATTTATTGTAATCGTGAAATGAACCTTTCTGAAAGTAAAATTTTTTATGACTTCTTAAAAAAAATCAAGAAAACAACAATGAGAAACAAATAAGTTGAAAAAACAATTAATTAAAATTCATCGTCACTACTAATCGTTACAATTACTGGAGGTGATTCTGATGGTTGTTTGGTTGTCGATTCTTTTTTGACTTGTTCAATTTTTTTCTCCATTTCAGTTTTTAATTCTTCAATTTCATTTTCGTGTATGTCTTTCAAGGCATCAATTTCGATATCTTTGAGTCGAATGCGCTAAAATTGGAAGAAAAAATTAATTAAAATGTACTTTTTTTTCACTTTCAAGAAACAGAGGAATAAAAAAAGCCGATTTGAAGATTGAAAAATCTCTCAGGAAAGACTAATATTGGGCTAAAACCACCGAATTCGAAGTTTGTTTTTGTTATGCTTTGGGGGCATTTATGCAAATTTTCAAGTCACCTAATTTGCATAATTTTTTAAAAATTTTTTTTGGCATTGAAACGTGTTCTCCTAACTCAGGACTATCCAAAACAAATAATAATTTTTAAAAAATTATGCAAATTTGGTGACCTGAAAATTTGCATAAATGCCCCCAGGGCATATAAACAAAAACAAACTTCAAATTCGGTGGTTTTAACCCAATATTAGTCTTTCCTCAGACTTTCATCTTCAATCCATTTATTCTCAAAAGTGAAAAAAGTACGCTTTAAATGTTAAAGAAAATTATTAAAAAAATAAAAATTACCAATTCTAAATCTTTGTCATAATTCAGCTTCAATTCCGTAATCATTTCTTCAATATTTTTTTCACTTTCATTTCTTTCTTTTATTTCATTTTCAAGTTCTTTAATTTTTGAACGAAGTTCTGATTCAACAGATTGAATATCCAAAGATGATCGCTTTCGACGTTTATGCAAATTTTGTGATTGTTGTTGAAGTGTTGAGGTTGATGTTGAAGATGATGGATTTTCTGCTTCACTTTCACTACTGCTACTATCCAGTTCAATAATTGAATTTTGACTCATTTTGACGATAAATAAAATTATTGAATAGAATAAATAATAATTTTTTCTCGAATAAAAGAACAAAATTTTAAATAAGTCTTCTTTTTTTAAAACCAACAAAAACTTTATTCGTTTCTTTTTGAAAAAATATTTTAAAGGCAGTGAATAAAAAAGCAGTGAATAAAAAAAGCGCGAAAAAAGTTAATCAAAAAGTGCGATCAATTTTTTTTCACTCTGCCATTGGCAGACTGCCAGCACTTTATTAAAGAAAGAAACTTTTTTCCTTATTCTTATTTTTGATTAACTTGAAAAAAAATCCAGCAGTGCATATGCTATTTCAAGTGAGTCAGAAAAAATTTGCTATTTTTACACTGGCTATGTCGATTGTGTAACCACTATTGATTTTTCAGCAACAGTGGTTTTACTGCGTTTCTCTAAGGCTAATCCGGAGACTGACTCGAATAATTAAACATTTAATCGCAAAAATCTTTTAACAAAAGGCCGTAAATAGAGAGAGTGGGCATTTGGGACACGTGCCCTCCAAAACTGAGAAAATCCTTTGATCTTTTGCCGCCGCCATGTTAAGGCGGCAAAAGATCAAAGGCGTGCCCCTCCGAAATGAAAATGCTCACCTCGAATTTTTTTCTGCCTAAGGCCTTGTTCAACATCATCATTTATTTAATACATTTAAATTTAAATTAAATTTGTGACTTCTGAATCTCCAAAATCCAGAATCCTGATACGAAAAAATTTCACGAATGCATTTTTTAAATTTTTATTTATTTTAATAAACGTCAAAACTGACACTTTTTCACCAAAAATTAATTCTAAAGAGTTTTATCAAATTCATTTGGTTGGATTTTGCCATCACCGTTTTTATCGATTGAATTAAACCATTTTTGATCTTTTTCAAGTTTTGCTTTTTCTCCGCCATTTTTTACATTGTATTCTAGGGCTTCTTCAAAGGAAACAGTTTTGTCATTGTTTTTATCAATTTTTGCAAAAGTTTTTGCTGGCGTATTTTCATTGGTGTTGGAGTACATCGGATTTTCATTACCGCAACCATTTTCGCAGTTACAACAAAATCTAAAAAAATGTTTAAAATTTAAAAATTTTGTTTAAAATGTTAATTAAATATTACGCATTGCATTCACCCTTACAGCCTCCAAATGGATAATATGGTCCAATGCAACAATCAGCATGGCACTGAAAAAGTTCATTTAGTTATTAAAGTTCCACTTGATGCAAATAACCCCTCCAAAATCCTAAAAACCCCTTTGATCTTTTACCGACATCGGCAGAAGATCAAAGGCGACCTCGCTCAAAATGGTTTTTGCACCCTGCGAAATACAATGCTGTTGATGTCTTTGCCCCCAAGGGGTTGTCCAAATCTGGTGTTTTTCAAAATTTTCAAACCCCCCTTTCGATATACGATTTTCTTTGATGTTTGCCGCTTTTAAGATGCGCTTCAAATTTTGGCTAATCTCCTTCTCTACCTCAAAACTGCTAATGCCAAATCTGGAATCCACTTCCTTTTTCCTTTGATCTTTGCCGCTTTCTGTACAATCCATTAAAAATTATTTTAACTTACCATTGTTATCATTACAGTAAGACAAATGAGGACTGCCAAAACAATTACTTTATTCATATTTCTTTCTTACAAAAAATTAAATACGAATTTTGAATAAAAAAGAAACCTTCAATTTCAGAACAAAATTTTGTTGCTCTTTTTACAAAAAATTTGTTTCTTTTATAAGATCTCAGATGACGGTAGAATAAAATTATAATTTTCAGCAGCTTCATTTCTAAAATTTTATGAGCTATTAAAATTTGTATATGCAAATATTCATTTTTTATGTTCAATTTTGAAGAATATTTATGATTGTAATTGTAATAGAATTAATGTGTTTTTCAATAAGCTATTAACAAAATGTAAAATTAAATTTTGAACGCCCCAAGGATTTATTAAAATTAAATCAAACATTTGATATTACTCACAGGGACATCAGCAAGATGGCAGCTGTTCCCTCCAAAGCCATAAACCTTCTTTTGATCTTTTACCGCCATCGACAAAAGATCAAAGGCGGCCCCTCTTGAAATGGTTTTTCTGCAACCAAACAGAAATCGATATCTGCACTTCTAAAATACCATTTTTGGATCCATTTTGGTCATCATTTTTATCTGTTTTTGAATATGCTATTCCATCAATAACCTTCATATTATCAAATTTTTTTTTAAAACGTAATAAAAATCTTTATTAAAAAAAAGAAAAAAGTGTTAAATTTCATTTTACGTTTTACAAATCAAAAAACTGTTAAAAAACTTACAAGGGAAGGTAGCAACATGCCTCGCCGCTTTTTGAACGAGACCTATGCCATTAAATAGTCCTAGGGCAGTTATGTATGACCCCAAAATATTTCCGGTGAATGGCCTTTTATTATGTTAATTTATGGAAATGAAGTTTGAAAAAAGTGCGTGACGCAGGGATTTTTCAAAAATCGTCGACCCGGGGGTCGTGGATTTTTCGAACTGCATTTTCACAAATTTGCATACTAAAAGTCATTCACCGGAAATATTTTGGGGTTATGCATAGCTGCCATAGGGCTACATAATTGGATAGGTTTCGTTCAAAAAGCGGCGAGGCATGTTGCTACCTTCCCTTGTTAGTAATAATAAAAATACTCTTTTTTTTAAAAAAAAGGTGCGCCTTAAGGGCGCGAAAATAACAGTCTTTAACAGGGGTTATGGAAATGCGACTGCACAAGAGATACGAACCTGAAAACCTGTGAGTGAAGCTACGACGGAGCATCCACTGCGCTACCAGACCCCTGAAAAAGAAATGACATAAATGTGCCTAGGAATAACAAGGTGGAGAACAAAAAAAAGGCAAATAAAAAGACAGCAAAAAAAACGGAAATATTCGATGAACGGGCTTCAAAGCTAAATGCCGCTGACATCACAGATCATCCATAAAAAATTATTGAAAATTTGCATAAAAATCTTTAACATTAATGACACCAGATTCTTTTTGATTGTTATCAAAATATGCAAATTTTTAATAATAAGTTATTTAGTTATTGTTCCAATTTAAACTTTAAACTCCAGTTCCCAGGATTTCAGAAAAGAAGTGTTTTTATGTTACCGTATTCCATCCTACAGTAATACAGTAAGACCAACAATTCCATACATGCAACATAAATTCAAGAAAAATCTTTCTACAGTAATGAAAGTGATATAAAATATTACTGTAGTACAAAAAACAATAGTTTTTATTCAAAAGTTATTTTAAATAAATTACTGTAGTTACAGTATACAACATATAAAAAATGCAAAATTAATTAAAATTATTTCTTTGACCATAAATTCTTTGTGCTGCTCTTATGTCATCCATTGACAAAACCGGTTCAACATAATTTCCATTTGAATCAACTGGTGCAATATATCCATTATACATCATTGAACTTTTATTCCTTGAATTATTTAATCCCAAAACTTTTCCAACATTGTAAAGTGTTTCATAATAAAAATCTGTGACATTTGGATCAACAGTTTGTCCGATGGTATTTATTACCCTTGGGCTATCACCAAAAACATAAATTTTTTCATATGGAATTACAAAGCCTGAACGATCTCGAAAAATTGGATTATCTTTGGATGAAGCAAAGATAATTTGAATATTAGCTGGAAAGCTTGGATCAACTTCAGTGAAGTTTAGCGGAATCACGGCTGACCAGGCATTGAAGGCTTTGGAAACGATATTTCTAAAATGGCACTTTTGTAGAAAAGTTTTGATTCAGGGATATTTCGCAAAAGAACATTTCGCCCAAAAATTTGTCCTGGATTTTTCGGATGACCAAAATGTCCTAATTTTTGATACGAGTATAATTCGATAAAACTGCAGTTTAAACTGTCAACTTTGACTTCTTCGTTAAAGGAGATGTTTCATTTTATTCATTTTTTATTATTTCGCAAGAAAGTTCGAGATCCTCAAATAACTGATATTCAGGGAATTTCGCTTTTTTCTTTTGTTTTTTGTCAACAAAGAAAGTTTTTTTTAAAATATTTCATAATCATTTCAAAGAATAACTTCTTTCGTAAATAAAACACAATAAAAAAAAGCGAAAGTCCCTGAATATCAGTTATTTGCGGTTCGCGAACTTTCTTGAAAAATTAAAAAAATGAATCAAACAAAACATTATCTTTAAAGGAGATCTTTCATTTGCTTCATTTTTTTTATCTCCTTTAAGTTTGAAATGCCATCAAAAATCCAGGATAATTATTCGCAAATAGTTTTTGGGTGAAATATCCATGAACTTTTCGCCAAAAAATTTCAACAAATTTTAGAAAAATATTTACCGAACATCAACCAATGACAAATTTAAATGGTTATCTGTGATGGAATAAGTGACATTTTGGGCATTCCAGGGATTTGCTAAAAAGGAAGAGATTAATGTCTTTAACAGCGGAAAGTTGTCGAAAATGGTGGTCAAATTTCCGACCAAAACGGCCATGGTAAAAAATATTGACATATTTAAAATTCAAAAATTACCATTTGAAATTGGAGCTCCATCAATCAGTACTATCACTCCCAACAAAATGCTAATCAATATTTTGATAAACATCTAAAATACAGTTTTTATGCAAATAATTAAAATGATTATAATCGAAAAAATGATGTACAGGGTGATTCAAGAAAAAGTCCGATTGTAAAATCCTTATAACTTTTTAAATTTTTAAGTTAAGAAAAAATTGATGGTACCATTGGACTCAGTATTGGTTACCATTTATAATTATCTAAAAAAATTTAAAAAATAAAAACTTTTTTTTTCGAATTTCACGTACTCCCCCCTGTGGAAAAAAATCATTTTTAGATCTGTTTCACCTTTTTTCTTTTTTTTTTCATTCACTCTCTTCGAAAACAAAGAATATGCAAAATTTCCTATTGTTAAAACACATTGAATGAAAAAAAGTGAAAAAAGGTGAAACAGATCTAAAAATGATTTTTTTCCACAGGGGGGAGTACGTGAAATTCGAAAAAAAAAGTTTTTATTTTTTAGATTTTTTTAGATAATTAAAAATGGTAACCAATACTGAGTCCAATGGTACTATCAATTTTTTTTTAACTTAAAAATTTAAAAAGTTATATAAGGATTTTACAATCGGACTTTTTCTTGAATCACCCTGTACTACAAAAATTTTATATCAAAAATGTAAACTAAAATATTTCTTGTTTTTCAAAGTTGAAAGAAGAAGAACGTTCTCAAAAAAGTTTTCAAACAAGAAAAAACCTTTTCCATGAACTTAAACTTCTTTCATCTTCATTTTTTCCCCACTTTCAAGTTTTAAAGTCAATACAACAACAAAATAAAAGCTAGGAATTTATTTGCTTAAACAAAAATGAAATAGTTTTTCTTTGAAAAAAAACGATTTAAGATTACTAAAAAAAATTTACAAAATCAAACAAATAATGAACTAAAACTTATGGAAAAATTTCTTTTGATGTATTTAAAACTGTAACAAAAAATGGTGGAGGTTAAATTTTTTAAATTTTTTTTGCAGTTCAAAGATATGAGAAATTTCTGGCCAGGGTGGGTGGGTTTAACTTTTATCAATCCACATCAACTCAGCTATGATAAACTGCAACGGCGGCATCCTTTGAACTTCTACAAAACCTTTTGAACTTTTTGAAATATCGCTGCTGGCACAGCCGTAGTGCAAAATTTTTTACAGATAATTAATTGTCTCATTTTATGTAAATTTTATATAAAATATCCCTTAAAATAAAAAAATTTCAACATTTAAAAAAGTACAACAAAAAATATATGAAAAGTATTTTATAAACAATTGAAAAAATCAAAAAAAAGTACAGTATTCTGAATCTTTAAACATTTTTAGGTCGACGAGAATGATCTTTTCCGGTTTGATCAATCCAAATTTTTTCAGGTGTTGCATTACTTAATCTGTTATCAGCTGCAATTACAACCCCCCGATTTGAAGCGATTTCATAAGCGTCAACAATTTTCATAACATTTCCTTAAAAATTTAATAATTTTAATTTTAAAAATATAATTTATAAATTTTACCAGTTGCAATATCATGTGTAAAAATTGTTACATAAACCATTGCATTTGGTGTTGCTTGAGGATTGAAGGCTTTAAAAGCTCCAGAAACAATTTCAGTGAAGGGTATGTCAAATGGAATTTCGGTTAGATTCCATTTTGCTAAAATGTTAAAATTTGATGTCTTTGTTATTTTTTGAATTTCAATGATAGAATATTGCAAAAATTTGCATAAAAATCCATTGATGTTTTACCACATCAAAGGCGGCTCCCTCAAAATCGTTTCCGCGCCCTCCGAAAAAAATTGCCGAAAGTTTTGAAAATTTGAATAATATCTTTTCATAACAATAAATTAGAAAATTTAAAAATAGAAGATCAAAGGCGTGCCGCTTTGAAATGGCGTCGCCCCCTCCCTCGGAGAAAAAATTCCGCTGACGTCAATGATCATTTGTTTGAGAGTATTGAAAATTTGCATAATATTATTTTATATTTTAAACGCAATTTTTTAGAAATAATTAATTAGAGCAACGTTTGTCTTTTTAAAAACATAAAATTTACCCCTTTGTGCAGTTTGGAAGAATTCAAAAGTTGTACTTCGAAGATATTCTCGATCCTTTTGCACAATTGCATATGCAGTATATAATCCACCATTTGCAACCGTAGTTGTATCAACTAAAATATGTAAATTATATTAGTTGCCGTAGTCAGGGATTGTCTAGATCTGACGTCAGCAAGAATCTCAATTTTTAAACTATGCCCTTCCTTCAAATTTTTTCTTTGATCTTTGCCGCTATTAAGATGGCTGTCATATTTTGGATTACCCCCTCTCATCCCTTAAATTTGCATATGTCAGATCTGGACAATCTTTCACCCTTTACGGGGCTCAATAAAGTACAGTACTTTTTGGCCTTGTTTTTCCACCATAAATTTCTTGAGCTTTTGTAATATCGAGATCTTCAAGATTTGGTTCAACATAATTTCCTTGGACATCTCTTGAAAAGGCAAATATTGGTCGCATAATTGATGGATAATCTTTTATATGATCAAGACCCAAGACATGCCCAGCTTCATGAATGGCAACCCAAAAAATATCTTTCAATGTCAAATCGGTTATAGCTTCAGCCCGGGTATATCTTTTAAAAATTTCATCATCATCAAAATGTAAAATTCCTGCAACTGTTGCATGAGCAAGTTCACCCCCGGGGCCATCAAATGGCTTGCCATCACCATGATCAAGACGACCAAATCGAACTTTGATGTCTGCCGCTGCTTCGGTATCAACCTCTTCAAATCGTCGAGGAATAAAATCTTCCCAGGCATTAAAAGCTTCACGCATTGTTCTTCTATAATTTAAAAAAATTGTACCAGGTTAGATAAAATTTGAATATAGTTTTTTGATTTTTGCAAAGGTCTGGACCGGGCCGAGGTAAGTTCAAAGTCCAGCCCGATTGATTTTTGTCTGACATGCCCTAGCAGGTTCAATGTTTTGGTGTTTTTAAAATACAGTCGAACAAAAAAGATCAAAGAGTACCGACAATAACGACATCCTTTGATTTTCGGGAAGACCCTTTGAACAGACAGTTCAAAGGGTTTGGTATCGCTAACGCCGCCAAGCTGCCGGCGAAATTGCCGCTTTTAAAAGTCTAGTTTTTCTGTTTTTTGTCTAACAAAATTTGCATAATTTTAGATATATTTTATCAAATCTTACACACATTCGTAAGTCTTCGAGTTCTTTTTAAAAATATGCTTACTTTAAATCGGCATGTGGAAAACGGATTGATGAAGTGACAAGTGAATAAGTGATTGTTTGATTTGTCCATGGAGTAACTAAAATACCGTAATTTGACTAAAGTTAGTTTTACCCCAAAACATGTGATAACTTTTTAAAAAAGTACAGCATTATTGTCACAAGAACTTACGATCTTTGCTTCGAACATTATAGATATCACTTCGGCCACATCGAGGTTTCCCAACAATTTCAACAGTTTCTGGATTCAATGAGCCCGTTGGTTCTAAACCAAGTAAATTCTGGCATCGTTTAAGTGCATCTTTGAAATATTTATCAGACGCAGGGGAAGCAAGTTGCTCAGCAGTAATATAATCATATTTTTTTAAATAATTCTACAAAAAATTCTTTCTTATTTTTTGCTTAAAAAGGCAGCGGTTTAAGTAATTTTTAATCCCTGATTTTCAGGTTCGTGCAGCACGAACCTGAAAATTAGGGTCTTTTTATCGAGGCAACTCCCTTCAAATTTATTTTCGTTCAGAGACCCCAAAAAAAGAGAAAGTACATAAACCTCCATTTTATGCAAATTTTAAAAATCCTTACAATTGCAACTTCCTGCACAGATCTTTTTTGACGAATTTTTGCATAATCTGCCAGATGATAACCATTGATGGAAGAAATCAAACATAAAAGTATTATCAACTTTTTTAAAAACATTATTTTTGATTTTTAAGGTTTTTAAGAAACCTGGAAAATATTAAAACACTGTGTTTTTGTTGAAAATAAAAAATGTGAATGTAACTTATATCAGCTTGTAATCTGACCTGCAACAATGTTTACATTTCCCTCAAACCTCTCTTCTATGTTGTCAGGCTCATTACCAAACATCTCTGGGAAAAAAAGTTGGTTAACAAATATTATTTTTTTGCTTGCTCAAAAATATATGTACCTTGAAATTTCTTAAACCTCCTAACAGCAGCTACAAATGTTTAGAGGAATGAAGGTTAAACAAACATCAATGTAAAAAAATTTTTAGAGGGATAATCATTGTTTTTGAAGATACTTTTGTTTCCCTCGTTTTATATTTTCTCTTGGAGCATACTTCATTTTCTGTTTGATGAGTTGAGAATGACGTGAATGTTTAAGGGTACTAAAAAGTTGAAAAAGATTTTTTTTTAAAGCAGAAAGGTTCTATGTTTTTAGAATCAAACTTTTTTTTCAACAAACAATAGCAACAAAAAACTAATAAAAAAATTTAAAAGGCATTATCCAGATCTGACGCTTCAGATTTTTTAAACCTTTCAAACCTCCTCTATCAAATTTTTTCCTTTTATCTATGCCGATGTTAAAGAAAACAGCGGATTATGGGTATCCCTCTCCAACCCTTAAAACTGCAGATGTCTGAATTTTGGAATTGCCAGAAAATCATTTATTTTTAATATAAATAGATACAGAGTATATCAAGTAATAATTGTATTAATAATAAGCGAACCCAAAAAACTGTCTTCAATTTCTTCAAAAATCCAAAATGCATCATCAATGGAACCAAAAATATTTTGAAGCATTTGATTTTCAGGGATTCTTGTCTAAATTATTAGCATTACATTTATGTATAAAAATGTACTGTAAAACTTACATTTTCAGGGAATCTTTCAAGCCATTCGTAATAGTATTTATTTGCAATTACAACAGGAATAGTATGAGTAAGGGAAAATGCCGAATGCCGAGAAACAAGAGATGCCCATTGTAAAATCACTTCAAAATCATGAGGTTCCTGAAATATCAAAGTTTGGTCGTGGTAAAATAGTATATAAAAGTTATCATTTATAAGGAATATCTATACAAGCAACTTACTGTAATAAACTTTTGACGAAGCGAATGATGAATCATTCTAACGATTTGACGTTTATCTTCAAGATCAAAAAATTTAATAGCTTTTAAAAGACGATCAGCATATTCGGGGTTATATGATTTTGGCATTTCGAAACAATGGGAGTGAAGATAAGTAATTACAGGTTTAACAACATCAACAGCATGTTCCACAACAAGTTCATCATTCTTTGTTTCATTCAAATATTTCTTCATGAGCAAACTTGAAATATTAAGAACCATTTTCAAAGATGGAACAGTTCCATCTGTGCATTTAAAAGTGAAGTCACTAAAAGTTATACTTTGTAGATACTTGAAAAAAAATATTCAAAATTTTAATAATGTAATTGAAAAAACCAAATCCATAAAAGAACATACCTTTCATTCAAGAATTCAAATCTAAAATCATTTTCGATATCTTCTGGATATTTGTCACATTCGATTCCCCGAGTATTGATCCGAAGAAAATCAAATGGACGATCAAAGTATTTTTTTGGCAACACAAATTCCACAAAAAACACGACTTTTGAAAGTTTTCTTTCGATGAATGCATTAGAAAATTTTTTCATTGCTCCAAAAGAAGTAAATGCAAAAAACCAGGGACGTATAAATGCAATTCTTTCAGATGAATCTAAAAAAAGTTTTAACAAGTTTATATAAATGAAATTAAACTTACATATTTCTGAGCACGTTTCACTATCAGAATATAATTTGTAAGTAATAAAAAAGGTGCATTCATTCCAAAATTCAAAAAATTCAATTTTTTCTTCATCAAGATTTTTCACTGTAAAGAAATCATTTGAAAGAAGAAGTTTCCATTCTGTTGAATAAAGATTGTAATTCGTGCACACGGATATATCATGAGAAATCATCATATCTTTTGAATCTTCAGGTAATGGTGGAATATCAATAATCCATGGAAAAACGAATGTAATTTTATCTGGATCAGTTGCTGCAGTTCGTTCTTCTTCAACGCATTCTTCAAAATAAAGCGACATCTTTCTCAAGATTGCAAGCAAGGAAACAAGTTTGTGGCAGTTGACGACAACAAAATGAAAGACTGAATTAAATTTTTTTTGGAATAAGAAAATCAACAATATGCAAATTTATTTTGACATCCCTCAAATAAATGGAGAGAATTTTCGTTGGTTGGTTGGTTAGTAACGCTTTTATTTTTTCATTCACAAAACGAAGAATGCAAAAATTTGCATTTAGATCAAAAAAAGTGTATCAAACTTTGCCCTGCAAAAAAGTGATACTTGAATAATTTGCATGTGTTTGAGAAAAGGGGCAAGAACCTCTGGTGGCCACCCCGCAGAGGCGGGTCACCCCTAGTTTAATAAAAATTTGTAATGACTGCTCATTAAATTTGCATAATACATTGCTTCACTTAATCTATTGCATTTGTTATGGATGCGACCCGGTGGTGTTCTATCCTTCTTGGTTGTATTTTATATAGCTTGTCCCAACCCTTTTATCTTTGCCAATATGATTTCAGCTCTTTATTTTACAACACAAACTAACAGGAACAAATAGGGAGAGAGAGCAAAATTAGACTGAATATTTCTTCTCCAAAACCAACTAACTTTGACGACTGACGACTCCCTACTGAAGACTGACTACTGACTCGAAAGACCAAGTTCCACTGATCGGAGGCGCCTTTTAAAGGGCCATCGCAACCAGACAGAAAAGACGCGGCAATTGCCAGCTAAAGCTCCACCTCCTGGCACCTGCTATCTCTGACCAAAACTGCTCGTTGTCTTCCGACATTGACAGAGTCGAAGAGAAGAGTTGCGCGGAATAAATTAGCCTTTAACTTTTGGCGCCACGATTATGAACGAAAAAGAGATAGACACAGACAGGAACTAATAATGAATCACTAAAGAAAAGGATGGGAAAAAAGAAACAAAGAACTTAAAATAAGAATAAATAAAGGACAACAAAAACGGAGACAAAATTACTAATAAACTTTTACAGTAAAATAGCTCAATATATAACAGCATTATATCCACCTTGGAAGAAATAGTAGCATATTTAACTAAAGTTAATTGAAAAGTACATTAGCTAAAGTCTTTTAGCCTAAAGATGAGCAAGGCGAAAGCTTGATCATCAACACCAAATAAAGGACGATGACATCAACTCCACCAAAATGGCAAGTTTTTTCATTTTGTCTTGTTCAATATCCCTGATCAAACCCGTATAAATGCCCATTCAATTCCAGCTTCAACAATTCTTCAATCACTTTCATCCCATTGCGCCAGAAGAAACTGCGGCAAAATTATTTGTTTCTTAATCAAGCTTTTTTTGTTGTTCAACAATTTGATAGCTTTTTTGTTGCCAGCTGAATTTTTTTCAGCTGCAAAAAATAAATGAACAAACTTTTGCTTTCTTCGTCTCAAATCAACAGAAAAAAGCAATATAAATAACATAAAAGAAGCTAACATAAAAGATTTTTAAATCTTTAATGTTCGAAAACAAGTTTTTTGAATATTTTATATTTATCCACAAAAAAATGCTGCAAAAAATCTTTTCAAAAAAATCTTACAATAAATTTACAGTAAAATCAAAAGAAATTTTGCTCGACGTTTGAGTAGTAGGAACAGGGGCATTATTAAAAAAATGAAAATTTTTATTTAATCATAATTTTTTAAAGATTGAAAGTTTTTATTTTATTTATCTCAGCTTTTAAAATAATGCAAAAGTTGACAGCTTCATCGAAAATTGGCTTTAAAAATTACTGTAATTTTGTTAATTAATAAAAAGACACTTTTTTGTTATTTTTGATATTTATGAAGTATTGCATTTACTGTAATACAATTTTTAAAAAAGTCTTTGAAAACATCATCTTTTATGAAAAATCTTAACAACCATCATGCCCCAAATTTTCCTTATCAAATGACTAAAAAACTTGTTCGCTTCGACTTTCCCTAAAATCTTTATGATAACAAGCATCAAAAAGAAAGAAAAAACTCTTTTAGTCGCTTAAAAGCATCATCCTGCAAATATATCTTATTTTACTTTTAGTTAAAAATTGGTTTTTTGAATATTTAATAAAAGTTTTAAAAAAATGCTGCAAAAACGTTGAAAATAAAAATTGTATTTTTTTTTGCTTTACAGTTTGAAAAATTGAACAATGAAAATTTAGTGTTGGACACATTAATTTAAAAAAGGATTAATTTTTTGTTATTTTGAATCAAATTATTTGATCGTATGAAGTTGTTGAAGATAAACGTTCACAAACTTGATTTCAACTGCAAAAAATGAATGAACAAACTTTTGTTTTTTTTCATCCCAAATCAACATCAAAAAAGCAATAAATAACATACACAGGTCTCTGACATTGCAAGAAACTTGCATAAAAGTGCAAAAAATCAGCAAAAACTTTGAATTTGCAAAAAATCTGCAACAAATTGCAAAAAATCAACAAGAAGTTGGAACTTGCAAAAAATCAACAAAAATTTGCAAAAAATCCGCATAAAAATAACTATTGTTTTTTTGACAGAAAAAAAGAATGAAGAAAGAGCGTCTCTTTGTATCTCTGTCTGCTCCAGCGTTTTGTATTCTTTATGTCTTTCTTTTGCAGATAAATACCGCAGCCTTCAACACTTTCTCTGGCCTTAATTCCCTTTTCAGGTTCCTTTCCTCCCTTCCCTCCCCCTTCATACGCGGATGCCTGAGCGGCATCGCCATTGGGTTTTAACCTATTGGCATTAAATTTTGGATATGTTCGATAATTAACTATCGAAAGTAATTTTGTAACTTTTTGATGATTTTTTGCAGTTTTGTGTTGATTTTTTGCATGAGAAAATGCAAAAAATCTACAACAAAATGCAAAAAATCCGCAAGAAAGTGCAAAAAATCCGCAAGAAAGTGCAAAAAATCAACACATGCGGATTTTTTGCACTTTTTTGTTGATTTTTTGCAATGTCAGAGACCTGTGTAAAAGATGTTAGATGTTTAGTGGTCTAACAACCATCGACAAAAAAAAGGATAAGCATTATATTTTTTTCAACCATGTTTTTTGAATTTTTTTATATTTATCAAAAAAATTGCTGCAAGAAATCTCTTAAATTTTGAAAAAGTTCTAAATTAATTTACAGTAAAATTAAAACAATTTTTTTACACGTTTAAGGTAGGAACAGAGGCATTATAAAAACCGAAATTTGTTTATTACTAATTAAACACGATATTCAAAGAATAAAAGTTGTTTCATTTCTTTGTATATTTTTAAGTTTAAGAGAACGAAATCAAGTCTCGACTGTCGAGGGTTAAGGCAAAAAATACAGAAACTTTAAATATTACAGTAATTTTGTATGCCAGTAAAAAAACTTTCAACAAAATATCCAAAATCAAAGAAAAGATGATATCAAATTTTTTTTACAACAACCAAATACGTATCCTCACATCATTATTTTATTAACATTCATTAAGCGAAAAATACAATAATAAAGGTATAAACTTGTAATAAAAAACAGAAAAAATCATCGTACATAATGCCGAACTGTTTTACGTGGAACCCTTGTTGATTTTGGACTTTGATATTCTTGTTCATCATCATCATCACTGTTGCTTTCATCTTCTTCATCACTGTCTTTAGCATATCTGTTGTTAGGTCTTGATCGAGCTGATCGTCTTGTTGGTTGAGTTTTAGCTTTTTTAGCTGTTGGAGATTTCGATGGAGTTCTAGCATTTCTAAAACAGAATTTGCATATTAAATATAAAAATTACTGTAATAAAATGTTTACCTTTTTCGTCCAGATTTTTTACGATTTTTTTCTTCATCTGTATATGATGATGCCGAATCAGAAGAATTTCCTGTACTTGCATCAGTTGGTTTTGATTTTGTTGAAAGTTGTGAATTTCGTGGAGTCTCTTCTTCCGCATCTGAATACGCTTTATCTGATTCATTATCACTACCAGCAGCAGATGATGACCTTAATTTAGCTTTTTCTGGTTTTTGAAGATTATTTGAAGGAATTTCTGTTGCTTTTCGTTTTGCAAGTGATTGAATTCTTGAAGATTTTAAAGTTGTTTTTGAAGATCCTGGTTTTGATGTTGATTTTTTCTTATCCGATTCTTCTTCACTGTTGCTGCTATCCAAAGTAATAACTTGATTTTCTTCATCATAATTAACTTCTTGATGACGTCTTGAACTTCTTCGAACTGATGGTGTTTCACTATTTGTATTTCTTCTTCTTGCTCGAAGTTCTCGATTTTCAGTTGTTGAAGATGTATTATGTGCTGATACAGCAGCAACAGAAAAACGGCTTTCTTGACTATCCCGTGCTGTTGTAAATGACTTAGCAATTGGCACAAATTTATCATTTAAAGTTTGTTCCAAAGAAATAAGAGTTCGATGATTAGCAGTTCTTCTATCATGATCATTTAAACAGCTTTCAATAAGTTTAATTAAAGCAGTCAATAATTCTTTTGGTGTTTTATACTTTCTTTCTTCAAACTTTTTCAGAATTTTATCAATATTTTCTTCTTCTTCATCGTCGTTTGGATCAAGCAGTTCTCTAACTTCGTCATTTAAAGCTTCATTCAATACAGTTCTACACGCATCCATCCAATTATCCGTTTTTGAAGAATCATTTCTTGCTTCAGAAGCAGCTGAATTTCGTTTATCCCGACTTTCAGCCGATTCATCACTATCTTCTTCTTCTTCAGATGATTCTAGTCTGTATTTACCAGGTTGTTGACGATTTTTTGATGGTGATGAAGTAGTTTTTGCTTGTCGAAGTTGTTTTTGAAGATCTTGAATTGTTGTTTTTTGTTCGGCAATTGTTGCTTCATCTTCATCAGCTTTTTCCTTCATTTCAGCGATCTTTGTTTCAGCTGCTTCTTTCTCTTTCTTCAATTTAGCAACCTAAAATGAATATACATATATTACTAAATCTTAGATAATGTTTAAATATTACCTCTGCTTTCATTCTTGCAAGCTCTCCAGAATTGTTGTTACCATTATTATTGCTGCTACTGCTACCACGACTTTTAAGTTCAGTTTGTAATTCAGTAATCTAAAATTTAAATCGTTTAATATACATTTTTAACAAATATGAAAAAAACCTACAGTTATAGCTTGATCACAAATTGTATTCCTTTGTACTTGAATTTGTCGATTTAGCTCTTCAACTTCGTCCCCGTGATGATTATTTCTGTTTGATTCATTTAACAAAGAATATCCATTTGAACTCATAATTAATGAATCTAAAAAGTGTAAAGATTTAATTACAAAGCAGAAATATTAAAGTCAACATCGACAGATTTAATAAAAAATTTATCCGCCAAAAATTTAAATTTTTTTAATCAACAATAGAAATCTTTTTTCGTGTTAAGAGAATTTTATGCAAAAAATTACAAAAGAACTTTGCGAGTTTTTTTCGTAGAAGATTTTTGTATTAAAAATGCCATGGCACCGAAGATTGTTCTTTAAAAAAATTAAAAATGGCATATTTTGAGAAACTGAAAGAGGTTGTTGAACCCGATCCGGAGTATTCAAAATTTTCATTTGTTTCGGAGCATAGACGGAGCAGCATGTTATTTCGGAAGGAGCAGAAACCCTCTTCAAAGGGATAAGCCTTTGATCTTGTGCCGATGGCGGTAAAATATCAAAGGACTTTTATGATATCGGAGGGGGTATGTATACTGTAGATACCGTAATACACCTTATCGACAGTATCCAAGAGCTCCACCTTGCTGTCGTTTTTTTGGACACATATTCGATATCAAACTTTGTTTTATTCACAAGCTTCGTCTACCATATAATTTAAAATCCACATAAAAATAATACAAAAAAGAATAAAATAATACAAAAAAATAAATCTATTCTTCAATAGCTTTTTCTAAAACTTCAAAAAGTACTGATGGCTTTACATAATCATTATCAACTAAAGTAACTAAACAATAATTATCATGAATATTTTCAATAATTTTTCGAGATTCTGATTCAGTTGGATAAATATTTGCCCATCCATTTATCCATGCATCATAGGCTTCATTCTTCCAAACTCGGAATGACAAAGGATCAACTACAGTAGGTTGTGCAATTTCACATCCAGGAAAGACACCCCAAGTTACAGCAATTGGAGTTGTAGGTTCAATATTTGACCAATCAATTGATTCCTGAAAATCAGGTTGAGGAATTAGTGATAAAGATTTGTTTTTTTAAAGGTACTGTAGATACTGTAATGATGAATATCACAGTATTTGAGTATACTGTAGCTGTCGTAATAAAAAATTTGTTCTATAACTACGGTAATAAATTTTTTCTACAGTATCCATGTAGAGTAAAATGTAGATATTATAGTATTCAATATCTGTTGTATTTGTATTTACTGTAGCTACCGTAATAAACTATATCTACAGTATCCGGGAATACTGTAGCTACAGTAATGAACAAGATGTACGATATTTGAGGATACTGTATCTACTGTAAAGAACAATTTCAACAGTTTTTGAGTATACTGTAGCTACCGTAACCAACTACAGCATCCTTTAACTTTTCTCTAACATTAAAAATTTGAATATCGTTTAAGTTTTCTCCAACATCAAAAATTTGCATACCTTTTGATTAATAATATGATAATTGATAATTGGATAATCGATCAAGATTTCCTTTAATTTTGCAGCTCTTTCATTTGAAATAAAGAATTCCAAGTATGCTTTTTGATAACAATATCCTCCAGGTTTCCCCCATCCAACCAAAGGATCCGTTGATGGGGCACCATTTACAGATGGCTGAGAATTAATTGTAAAAATTCCATTTGCATTACACCAAATTAGCTGATCTTTTATGAGATTTGTTTCTGCTGAAGTATCATAATCTTGTTCGGACCATGGAAGTCGAGAAACTCGAACACCATTTTCATTGGGATTTCGAGTGAGGAAATTTACAAAAACATTTTTAACATCATCAATTGATTTTAGCTCTGGAGAATACATTTGTAACATTTCATCCTTTTTTGGAAGACCTTTCAAATAAAACATGTAATATTCTTGGAGATCATTGAAAGCTGGAGAAGAACTATTTCCCCATCGGCCATTTGGATATTCATCCCAATCCTGTAAAATAGTTACTGTAATCGAGATTTTAGGTAATGAACTTATTACTGTAATCGAGATTTTAGGTAATGAACTTATTACTGTAATTAAAGTTTTTGGGCTATGAGGTTACTGTAACCAAGATATTAGACAAAGGGATTATTTTAGTAACGAAAATTTTAGGGTAAGAAATTACTGTAAGCTACATTTTAGGTTTTTAATAGATTACTATAACCAATATTTTAGGTAAAAAATTATTACAGTAATTAAAGTTTTCGGTCAAGATTACTGTAACTGAAATTTTTAGATCGAAAGGTTACTGTAACGAAGGTTTTAGGTAAAGAAATTAACCAAGATTTTAAACTTATTAAAAAATATTGGTGTTACCAAGATTTTGGGTAAAAACTATTACTGTAACTAAAAAGGATTACTGTAGTCACAGTTTTAGGTTAGCAAAATATTACTGTAAAATCAAAATTTCGATTTCGATATTTTTAGAAATTTCGATTTCCTAAATCCCTGATATTACGATAACTATCATAATCCTCCTACCTTAGTTCTGAAGATATAACTTTTAGGTCGAGCTGTCCAATAAATAGGTCGAACATCTTCTTTACATCGAAGAGGATGATGTCCACCATGTGGAATCCAAGGAAGCGATCGAATTGGTTCTTTTTGCCATAGTCCAAGTGCCATCAAAATTTCACGGCATGAACCTTCTCGATTCATTGTATATAAATGAATTGACGGAGCTGTTTTATGATCCAACAGTCGACGGCACATTTCAACAGCTTGAAAAATGCCATATTTTCGAACAGCTTCATCATCATGTTTAATAGGTTCTAAAGCTTGTAAAATGGAATCTGGAATTTTCAATTGTGATAATTCTGCAACTCTTTGAATTGATTGAAATGATTGAATTGGCATAATTCCAGGAATAATTGGTACAGTAATTCCAGCTGCTCGACAATCTTGAACAAATCGCTCAAAAGTTTCAACATCAAAGAAAAGTTGGGTTATGATGAAATTAGCTCCAGCATCAACTTTCATTTTGAGGTATTCGATATCAGCTTTATAGGAAGGAGCTTCTGGATGTCCAAGGGGATACCCGGAGGCGGCAATGGTAAAGTAGGAATTAAAATTATCACGAGCCCATCGAATCATATCCAATGCTCGATAGGGATATTCAACAGGATTATTGTCCTAAAAATTGGCATTGTTGAGTTTCATATGGAAAGACCAAAAAAAATCCTTTGATCTTTTACCGCCATCGGAAAAAGATCAAAGGCTGCCTTCATTTAAAAGGGATTTTGCACTCTCAAAAACCTTAAACTTCTATGATCTTTTACCGCCTTCAGCAAAAGATCAAAGGCGGCCTCTTTCGAAATGGTTTTTGCGCACTCCAAAATAAAATGCTACTAACATTTTTGTTATAACAGAATGTATACAGTTACAAAATTTGCATAATCTTTTTTAGGCTAAAAACTTACACTTTGTGGAAGATCACCCCGAAGGCAAAGGATATTTCGGATTCCGCATGATTGAGCAACTTTCAAATGTTCCAATGATTGTTCTTTAGTGTATTGAGCACAAGTCATATGTAACATAGTATCAACTCGACCATACTGTAAGCATGATGAAGCGATTGAAGTTGATGAAGTTTCTTTGCGAATGTTTCCTGCAAAGATAAGGGGATATATGAAATCCTTAAAATCCTATTAAAGGGGTATATGAAATCCGTCTAATCTAACAAGGATATATTAAATCCATAACTATGATTTAGGTAGGTAAATTTGCATATGGCCCTATGTAAGTCCTTACCAGGATCTCCACCAGTATGCCAAGTGATATCCAAAAACATTGGTCCACCATCACGATATCGATCAATTCGAGTTAAAAAATTTGCAACACCATTCATGGTTTTTGGAGGAAAGAATTCCAATGAAAAGAATGGAACTCCAGATTCAATTTGTTTTTCAATTCTTTGATGCAATGGAATATATTTTGTTTCTTCTCTAAGGGCTTCTCCGACATTACTTTTTGAATCAACTTTATGAAAGCCAAATCCATCACCACTAAAAAGGAAATAATTGATTACGGTAGGTATTAGGGAAGGTATGAGGAATCAAAAAGGATCTGGGACGTCAGCAAAGTGAGGTACCAAGCTTCGATGGTGGTAAAAGATCAAAGCCCTAGGGCACATGCCTCTTCTAAAATCATATAAATCCTTTGATCTTTTACCGCCATTAACAAAAGATCAAAGGCGGTACCCCTCAAAATGGTTTTTTGCCACCTCCGAAATAAAATGCTGCTGATATCCCTAAAGGGCATGATTACTGTAGTGCTTACATATATGGAGCTGGTGAATGAAGTTTGGATAAACTTTGTTCACGACGTAAATAAATTCCATTTCCATTTGTGTCAGTAATAAGGGAGCCATCATTGGCAGTTTTTATGCCACCATTTGTAATGGTACCATTGGTTACCAAAGGTTGAACAGCTTGCATATTTAATATTCGATTTTAAAAACCTACAAAAAGTTTTTTGGTTGGGGTGACAAAAAGGGGCACAAATCAGTGATAATGATAACACGAGGAAGGCATAAAAATGTGATAAGCTTCTTTCTAATTTTAGGATTAAAAATATTTAAATTTTATTTAAATATGTTTAAACTCCAAAATCAAAATTTCCATAAATAACAAAAAATTTTAAAGCTCTTTTTTGAATTTTTGCTGACCAAAAAATATTCAAATTTTACAAAGCTGAGGTTTACTGTAACTTTTACAAAATCAAAAAACACAAATGTAAATCATATTTAATAAACGTGTATTTCCCTAAAATTATTTAGCAAATACCAAAAAAATTCCCCTTTCGCAGACAGAATTTTATCTCTACAAAAAATTGATGTCCCTTTTTATTGAAAAAGCAAACAAATAAAAATAATATATTTTGGGAAGGAAAAGTGGGAGAAAGCTCGATCGGTCAGACCCAAACGGAAATTTCTATTTCAATCAAGTCTCTCTTTCTTGTTTCCCCCATAGAAATGAGAAAGTAAAAGTAAAGGTTAAATAAATAGGAAATTTTGACGAATTTTTTTTGACGAATTTTATTTTGATGAATTTTTAAAAAACCAAAAACAAAAATGATGTGAGAAAAAAAGGAACGCAACAATTTGTTAAATAAGACTGACAAGGTTAATCAAGTTAATTTATATGAAATTAAGGTGTAAAATTACTACGGTAGTAGGGGTTTTTTAAACTAAAGTGTTGCGATCTTTTTTACAACAAAAATTGAAGGAAAAATTGTTTACACTAGAAAATAAATTTTTTATTCAATGAATAACAGTTTAATAAAGGAAATTTTTATGGCATGAAAAAAGCATCAAATGAAAAACAAAAAGTGTTCAGTTTAAAAAGTGATTGCTGCCCGGAATTGACATAATATTGATATTCAGGATTTCTATTATTTTGTCTCGAAACAGTTTTTTTTATTATTTTTGTTATTGAATAAATCAAGAAAAACTGTTTTGAGATACAATAATTGAAATCCTGATTAATCAATTTACATCAAACAAAGCAGCAACTGATAAAATAATGAATAACAAGTTATAAAATTTGAAAAATCAATTTTCACAACATGTCTAACCTTTTGACTTTATCATTTTAAAAACTATTAAAAATTTTAGCATTGTCTAGAATCACAGAAAAAGCAAATGCTGGCATTCATATATCAAACCTTTAGGGGTTTTTTCCAAGGGCTTGGAATTTTCTGTATCTAATTTTTCCAACCAAGGTTATAACAAAACAAAAAATTAATCGTCATTTAGACCTTTGACCCTTTTCTTTAAAAAATTGATGTTCCAAAAGTTACTAACATTTTTTGTTTTTGTAAAACAATAACAAAAAAATAGGAAAAAGTCAAAACAATTAATTTAATAACCCCAAAATTCTTGCACTTTTTCCCTAAATTGACTTGAAATATAAAAGAAGTGAAAACAATCTGGAAAAAATGAAAAATAATGGAAAATAATCATGGAATAAAAAGAAAAAACTTGTTTCTCTTTCATGAAAAAATTACGGATATTTGAAAAACAAAAGAAAGATAAAAACGGAATTAAAATAGGTTATTTGTAAAATAAAGCAGCAGCAGCTGATAATCAAGAATCAGGAAAAATTAAAGAAAAACAAGTACGAAAAAAGGTTTTAAAAGTTTAATAAAAGTGAAAGGCCTCTTTTAAAGTTGAACTTGTTTTTATCAAAAAATTTGGAAAAATGGGAAATCAGTGAAAAGCAAAATGGTGAAAAAAGTATTTTTATTGAAGAAAATTAATAAAAAAATATGGGATTACTTATGACATTTCCGGATATTTCGCCGATTACCATTTCGCAAAAATATTTGTCCTGGATATTTTGGAAAACCGAAATGTCACAAATTTTTTATACTAATGTTATTCAATAAAATAGTCAAACTCTACTTTTTCGTAAAGCTCTAAATACCAACAAAAATCTTGGACAAATGGTTAGGCAAAATGGTTTTGGGCGAAATATCCGTGTATTCTTCAAACCCATTTTAAAAACTGTTCAAATACAAAATGTGGTAGTCAGGAAAATTGTTAAAGTAAAACAACAACAATTATATTTGATAAAATTATTTTTGTATTTAACTAATAAAAATTCACGTGAAAAGCCTTTTCCTTTTTCTTCCTTTTATTACAATCACACAAAAAATATTTATATATCAATACCGAGAGACGCAGACAAAGAAGGAAGGAAAAGGAGCCAGTCTCAGGTAGTCAATCAGGTGCGAAGAAGAAGAAGAAAAAAATCATTAACAGACAATTGTAAAAATGAAATAAAAAGCACCATCTATTTTTTGACCAGTCTAGTTTTGTCTAAAAAAGATGTAAAAATATTACAGCAGAGAAGCAAGATGTCTGACTGATCCATAAAATTGATTTTTTTAAAAAAGAAACAAAATTTTTAAAGAAGAAGAAAAACGTTTAAGAAATGACGAATGCTATTTTTGCGACATAAAATTTTATGATAAAAATAAAATCAAGCAACAAAAAAATTTAAAAAGTCAATAAAAAAAAGTTTTGCGACTGGTCAGTTGTCCATCCGGCACAACATTTTAAACATGCATGAGCTGTTACATCATTTTCAAATGAACATTTTTAAGCAATGAGCTTCCCCAATAACTTTAATTTATTCCAGTTCATTAAAAGTCTTTAAAAAATTTGATTAAAATTTAGCAGCACAAATTTGGCAACTGTCAAAAGCCATAACTTAAATTTCTACCATGACTATACAGTATCAGGGATATCAGCAACATGTGGCAGTGTCCACTTTGAAACCATAAAAATCTTTTGATCTTTAACCGCCATCGGCACAAGATCAAAGGCGGCCTGTGGAAATGGTTTTTGTCCCCGCTGAAATAAAATGTTGCTGACATCCTAAGTTACCGTAAAATTACAAAGTTACTGTAATTTTTATTAAATTTCTTTTCATTTAGGCAGCTGCCTATAGGCAGGCCAAAATGTCCCCAATTTTTAATACAATTGTAATTTGAATGAAACTCTTAACTTTAACATTTTCGTTAAATTTTAAATGCCACAGGCAAAATGTTTTTTAACGAAATATCAGTGAATCCAAATGTAAAGCAAAAACGACCGTTAAATCTTCTTTTTAGATATTTAGTATCCAATTTAATGAATATATTGGCCCTCATGTTGCTACTTTAATGTTTTTAGGTGTAACAAGTTGATTTAAATTCAAATGCGATAAAAGTTTATTAACATTTGGCAAAACGTTTTTCAATGCCAACAAAAGTTGGAGAAATAATTTCGAAATTTTTTTTTTCAAAGTTTTTGAATACAATTTTTTTTAATCCGGATTCTAAAATTTGCTTTAAAAATGTTCGTGTTTAGATTTTTTATGTAATTATGTAAGTTTATAATCATTAATACAATATTAATACCTTTTACAGAGAATCAAAATGGTCAATTCTCCAACAACAGATGATAGAAGAAGAAAGCGACGAACAGAAGATAGAAAATATGATGATGAAGATCGAGAAGAAAAACCTAAGAAATCCAGGAGAAGAAGTAGAAGTCGAAGCAATGAACGTGAACGTGATAAATATGATCGTCGACGAGATGATCGAGGGGGACGAGATCGTGAAAGAAATCGAGATCGCGAAAGCAGCAGTCGAAGGTTTGTTTATTATTGTTTAACATTGTTTTAATTTTTATTTATTTTTTTAGACATCGTGAAGCTGATAATGAACGAAATGATTCTCCTGCTCCAAAACCTAAGCCAACTATGACAGATGAAGAAGCTCGAGTTGCTTTACTTGCAAAACTTCAAGCTCAAAAACTTGCTGAAGAAGCAATGCAGAAACGGGCTGCGGAGCAGCGGCGATTTGGTGTTCATCCTAATGAACCTGTGGCTGTTCAAAAGGTTAATAAAACCCTAAATCCAATGGAAGCTGCTGCATATATTGATCTACAAGTAAATAAAGTTCAAGAATTGAAGAATAAGATTGCTCAAAATAAAGCTGTCTCACTTTTGGCTTCTCTTAAACCTCCTGAAGAGCCAAAATCAAAAGATGAAATTGAACTTTCAAAAGATGCTGGACCTGATGATGATAATGCTGAAATTAAAGTCGAAGAAGAAGAATTTGGAATTGTTGATCCTCGGCTATCAATGAAAGGACCAGGTCGTGGCCGTCGAACAACCTTCAAATTTGTTAAAGAAGGTGAATATCAAAAGCAAGCTCATATTCAACGTAATACTGCTCGGCTGCATTTACTTCAATCTGAAATTGAAACAGTTGCAAAACAAACTGGAATTTCAACAGCTGTTAAGCTTGCCCTTGTAACTCCCGACGTTGATCAAGGAACTTCAAATTATCTTCCCTCAATTGAATGGTGGGATGAACATGTTCTTCAAAAGAAAAGTTATGATGCAATTCCGCCAATGGATCTTCCACTCGAGCAACGATATGCAACAACTATTACTCGGCTTATTGAACATCCAATCCAGTTGAAAGCTCCTGATGAACCTGTAGTTCCAACAATGCTTAAAGTATATTTGACTAAAAAAGAACGAAAGAAGTTACGTCGTCAAAATCGTCGAGAAATTCTTAAAGAAGAAGCAGAGAAAGTTCGGCTTGGACTTATGCCACCTCCAGAGCCAAAAGTTAAAATTGGAAATTTGATGAAAGTTTTGGGAACTGATGCCATTCAAGATCCAACAAAGATGGAAGCTCATGTTCGAGAACAAATGGCTGCAAGAATGAAAAAGCATTTGGTAAGGTTACTGTAGCTTTATGTAAGATCTAATTTAATCTTTTTAGCAAGCAAATGCTGATCGGAAACTTACAAAAGAAGAACAATCAGAAAAAAAGAGAAGAAAGATTGCAGAAGATACAACTTTAAATGTTCAAGTATCAATCTACCGTATCAAATCACTTGCAAATCCAAGCAAAAAGTTCAAAGCTGAAACAAATGCAAAGCAATTGGCAATGACTGGTGTGATGGTTATTTACAAAGATATTAATCTTATTGTTGTTGAAGGAGGTTTGTGAAGATTTGACAATTGTCCAGATCTGCTGTCGGGGGTTCGGCAGGTGGTAGCTGATAAGAAACAATCTTACGTCTTTTCTAAAAGCGGCAAAGATCAAAGAAACGAATATGATGAACGGGAAGAGAGTTTTGGTATTCTTAGGGAAAACCTTCGACAACAGATTTGGACAATTCCTTATATAGTTTATACCTTAATCATCATAACTTTTTAGGTCCGAAGCAACAAAAATTCTACAAAAATTTAATGTTAAATCGAATTAAATGGTCTGAAGAAATTATTGGACAAGAAAAGAAAAAGAAGGTCGTCAATGATGAGGATGAAGAAGATGACGATGAAAATGCTGTAAAGAATTTTAATGAATGTCAACTTGTTTGGGAAGGAATTGTTCGACGACGTGCTTTTAATGATTTTCGAGTTCATCTTCTTCAATCACCGAAACAAGTTCGTGATCTTCTTGAAAAACATGGAGTTAGTCATTACTGGGATCATGCTTACAGTACTTCAGTGTTGTTATCTGAAGAACCAGAATAAATTTGGATTTTGTATTATTTTTATTGTGTGATTTTTCAATAAAATATTTAATAAACGCTATTTGGATATTTGGTTTATTGCATGCCGATTTTACACATTTGTTTACATTTCAAAATATTAATAATATTTTTGTAAAGAAATTAATTTTTAAAAATTTTTCAATTTTTAATTGTGATCAATGCAACCTTTTGTTAGATTAGAAATGGTCTGACGTAACACTTTATCTTCGGTTACTGTAGAATCCGGAAAATTCGTGTTTTATGCAAAGGTTAGTTATGGTTAAAGTATATGAGCAATTTCAAAAATATTTATCAAATATTCAAAAACAATGTTGTTCTTCGATCAAATAATTTTTTTTAAGAAAACATCATTTTTCGTAATCTGAAAGGTTTCCTTTTTTTATTGTAATATATCGTCATCACCTGATCAAGAAAAATCTTTGATACTCAATTTTTTTGTGTTGCTGCTTTTTGTAAAAAATTATGATTCATTTCCTGGCATTTTTTTGCATTTTCTTGCAAAAAAGCAGTTTTTCTCACTTTTTCTGATTTCCAGACATTCCAATTTCACAATTTTTGCTGTGTATCGTCCGACAGAATTTGTACGCGTCTGATCTCTTAAAAGAACGCCTTTTTTTCCCTCTTAAAAAGCAGCAGCAGCGATGACCAATATAAAAGCAGGCAAAAATTGTCTCTTTTTCTTGATTGTTTTTCACTGTTCTTTAACAGTTTGGTGAAAAGAGTTATTGTAACTTCTGTCTTTCATCCCCTCAATTCCTTCCCTCTATCTCCTGAAGGATGACCCCAAAACCTTCCGCTAATGCCATCGACGAACCCGAATTGAATCTTCAAGATTTATATCAAAATCAATATTTAACCCAAGATTTTGAAGTTACTCATCAACTTCAAGAAGAAGCTGAAACGGATAAATTTAAGCCAAAATGGGTTCCAAGAAATATTGCAATTTTTGCAGCTTTACATGTTGGAGCTTTGATTGGATTGTATATGCTAATTTTTGCAACTAAATGGCAAACATATTTGTGGAGTAAGTTGTTTTACTTTTTTATTACTGTAAATATTTTGGTAAAATTACTGTAAACATTGAAATATTTTATTTTTAAATTACCATATCCTAAAATCTGACGAGAATGTTGCCTCTAAATTATTCTAATTTTAAATAACTACAGTAACCCATCTAATTCAGAAAATAGTTACAGTAATAGGGAATTGTTTTTAGTGACGAAATTACGGTAGCTTAGAATTTTTACATCTTCTTGCCCAAGAAATGTAGCTACAGTAACCCATCTAGTATAGAAAATACCTTTGTAATTTCTTTCATTTTTTGACCCCTATGAAGAATGACGTTTCACTATGCAAATTTCATTTTCTAATGTTTTTTAGCAATTGCTGTATGGTTTTGGTCAAGTTTGGGAATTGGAGCTGGTGCACATCGCCTCTGGGCACATAAATCCTACAAAGCTCGATGGCCTTTAGAAGTTTTCCTTATGCTTGGATTTACAATGGCATTTCAAAATGATGTAATTGAATGGTGCCGTGATCATCGATGCCATCATAAATGGACTGATACAGATGCCGATCCACATAACACCAATCGAGGATTCTTCTTTTCACATATGGGTTGGCTTTTACAACGAAAACATCCAAAACTTAAAGAAATGGGCGCAAAATTAGATATCTCAGATTTGACAAAAAATCCAATTTTGGCATTTCAACGAAAATTCTATCTTTTACTTGTGGCAATTATGTGTTTTCTTCTTCCAACAATTATTCCAGTATATTTTTGGGGTGAAAATGCTGTTGTTGCATTTTATACAGCTGGTGTTTTTCGATACTGTATTTTGCTACATTTTACATGGATGATTAATTCTGTTTGTCACTTTTTTGGATATAAACCATATGATTCCCGTATTACCCCCGTTGAATCAACTTGGACTTCTTTGGTTGCCTTAGGGGAAGGTGGACACAATTATCATCATACCTTTCCACAAGATTATCGAACCTCTGAAATGCCTGTCCTTTTTAATGTCACAAAACCAATCATTGAATTTTGGGCTGCTCTTGGACTTGCATATGACCTCAAATCTGTTGCCGATGAAGTGATTAAACGACAAAAAGAAAAGTATGGGGAAAAAGCTGTTAAAGGGCAATAAAATGTGTTTTGTCGTTTTTAAAATTTTTGAATGTTGAATAAAATTGTTAATTGAAATCTTAGTTTTTGTAAAAAGCTCAATAAGTATTTCAAACTCAAAAATTTTACAGTACATTTTTAAATTCTGTCTAAAATTTTTTATGAGTCATATCCAATTTTTATCCCCCTTCACTAAACCCCACATGTTTCCTTGTTATTGCATCTTTTTTAAATTTATAAAAATAATTTATTTCACAACTTTCAAAAAAAAAATGGTAACAAGGTTACAAATGCAGTACAAAAAACACAAAGTTAATATTTAATAACAACTTTACAAGTGGAAGGTATAAGTTTACGAAATTGTTCTTCTTTTTTTCGCATATTATTTTGTTGTGTTTGAGTCAATAATGTAGGTTTGAAGCTTAATTCAACATTTGGATGTTTCTGAAAATTTAAATTAAAAACTTTAATTACAATTCAACAAAATTTTACCTTTAAAAATTCGACAAAGCTTTCAATATTAAAATCATAATCCACACGACTAGAATCAATAATAAGCTTTTTAAGATTTGTAAAAACACGAAGTTCAGCAAGCTTTTGACAGGATTCATTCGAACATCCTCCATACAAAAATTGACTAAAAATAATAACTGCAAAAGTTAAATAAAAAGAAAACAACTCACATGTTACAGCATCTAACACTCGGGAGTTCTTTCATAATTTCATCAATTTTAAGATATCCATGACCTTTTGGTTTTTGAATATTACCACCTTTGAATATCTTAAGCGTACTCGTGCTCGAAGAAACCATTTTCTTAAAATCATCATAATCAATTTCCTGACAACCAAGATCTAATTTAACCAATGTAAAAGAACGACATTTTTGAATAAATCGATTTAAATTGTTGCAGTCGATTTTAAGATCCCCATTAATTTGAAATTGATAACACGATTTTAGAGAATCAAGAGGAAATTTTACAGGTTCTTCATTTGGATCACGAGTTGAATAAACCAAGCAACGTAGAGGAGAAATTAAAACAACTTTCGTAACTTTCACAACAGTGTTTTTACACAAAAGTCGATTATATTTAATTTTAGAACCATCTCGAACTTCATCAAGTGTAACAAAGCGTGGTAAATCATTAGCATGTTCATGTTGATGATCATTTATTGTCGCAGAAGCTTCACGAAGCTTTTGTTTCAATTCATCGGTTTCAGCTTTCAATTTCTGTTCTTTTTCTTCAGCTACAGTATTTTTATCCTTCAATTCACTAATTTCATTTTGAACTATTGTTGCAGCTTTTTGGTCTTCAGAAATCTAAAAAATATAAATATTAAGCAAAATGTTACGGTAGTTAGTAAATTACCTTTTTGGTAAGATTTTGAACATTTGATTTTAATTCATCCAATTCATTTTTGGCTTTTTTTGCTTCATTTTCAAACTTTTCTTTTAAAGTCTTCATTTCTTGTTCATGTTTAGCAATCAATTTTTGAACTTCTGCATTCTTTTCACGCATGTTCTAAATATCAAAGTATATTTGACTACATTATATAAATCACAAACTTATAGCTTACCTTATCTAAAACATTTTTGTGAGTTGTTTCAATTTCAGAAATCTTTGTTTGATGTAAACTTTCAAGATTTGCTTTTGTTTGAAGCTTAGCTTCCATATCCTCGATTTTTTTTGCAGATTCGTGGTTGGATGATTCCAATTCATCGATTTTATCTTGCAAAAGCTTTTTGGCATCATCAGGATCAGATTTAATTTCTATAAGTGAAGAAAGTTGTTCTTCCAAATCTTTGATCTTTGTATTCTTTTCATCGATTACACTTTCCAATTTGCCAATCTAAAATTTATAAATAATAATAATGTTAAGAAATCCCACAAATTTTACCTGTTCCCCCAAAGTTGATTTCATTTCAGCAAGAATTTTTTCATGATCAGCTTTTTCATCTTCGATGCGCTTTTGCAGTTCAGCAACTTCTAATCGTGATTCAGTTTCTCTTGTTTCCATTTCGGTGAGTCGTTCTTCCGTCTCATGATCAACATCAAAATTGCTAACACTTTTTTCCAATTTCCTTTTCAAATCACGGATCTAAAATTAAATTTGAATGTTAAAAAAGATTTAGATTTAATAAGAACTTACTTCCATTGTTTGTTCATAAATCGTCCGAATTTGTTCTTCCATTAATTTTTTATCTTTTTCTCTTTCAGATTCCGGGCCATTTATCGTTTTTCTCTTCTTTGAAGCTGATGGACCTTCAGATGACGAAAATGAACATCCTCCAATGGATCCCATTCTATCAGGATAATGCACAATAAACAGATATTCAGATGGTTGAAATCTGCAAAAAAAAGAAATATAAATCTGCAAAAAATCAAGATGCAATAATTTTGCAAAACTCAAATAAAAATAAATTTTTGTTCATCAAAAAAGAGATGCATTTTCTCAAAAATTTAGGCGCCAAATCAATTGAAAGTTTTTGTTTTTGGTTAATGACGGTTTGGATGCCAAATATAAAAATGAATAATTCCGTTTTATGGGCTTAAAAATTCCGGAAAAACCATTTGTTTTCTATCTAAAGATATTTTAATGCCACATAATTTTTTGTAAATTTTCCAACAACATGTCATACGGTAGATTGTTTTTTATTGAATTTTAATTTTCGCCAATAAAACTTTTCATTTTATGTTTATAAATTTTTACTTTTAAATTCAAAAAGCATGAGACATTAGGACATGAACTAACATAATAATTTTTTTACAATATTGAATCTTATAAAAACAATAAATATAATGTTTTTCTAATAAAAAACAGTAAAAAATAGTTACACCAAAAAATATAATGTAATTTCGCTCGTCAAGATGTTGTAACTTACAGTAATCAAGGACGTCAGAAGCAATTATTTCGTACATTTCCTAAATAACCAAAAATAATACAATCGACAGTCAAGTTTGCAAAAACAACGAAAAAATAGAATTTAATTAGATTTTTTAAGTTGGCGCTTAAAATTTTAAGTTTCATTAAAAAAATTATTTGTTTTGTAAATTTCATTATTCACACTGTAACGAAAAACGGTAAAGGAAAATGAGAAAGAAAAAGTGTTCCAAGCCTATACCTAAATATATTTATAAATAAATAAATTTTTCTTACAAAAATTATTAAAGAATTATTAGTGAAAAATGGAATCATCGAACTCAAACTTGAATTCAAAGAAAAGAAAATTGAGTTTAAACATTTAATAGTAAATTTTCAAAATACTGAATTAAAGAAAGTGATCAAATGACATAAAGAAAAGATGAAGAAAATACTGTTAAAGGACAATAATTTTGTGGTCACGTTTTAAAAACTTGTTAACATTAAACAAAATCGTTGTTTAAAAGTCAATTTTAGTTAGTAACAAAAGCAAACACAGAAATCAAATTTTAAAAACTTGTACAATTGTATGGGTTTTTAAAATTGTATATACAATAAGTTTTTGATTTTTGTTTAAAAAACAATGAAATTCACTATCAAATAAAATTATAAAATATTTTATTTTACACAAATTTCAACAAAAAATTTTGTAAGACAGTAACAAATTTAAAAAAACACAAAATTAATATCTAATAACAACTTTACAAGTGGAAGGAAGAAGTTCACGAAATTGTTTTTCTTTTTCCGGCATATCATTTATTTTTTCTTCAGTCAATAAATTAAGTTTGAAGAAAAATTCAACATTTGGATGTTTCTGAAAATTTAACAAAACTTTAACCACATTTCGAAAAAATTTTACCTTAATAAATCCAACAAAACCATTGATATCAAAAGAACAACGAAATGAGCTAATTATAGTAAACTTTTTAAGATTTTGAAAAACAGGAAGTTCAACAAGCTTTTGACAGCCATCTGAAGATCCAAAATATCGACTAAAAATAAAAAATGTATGTATAATTAATAAAAAGAAAAAAAACTCACATTTCACAGATTTCAACATTCGGTACTTCTTTCATAATTTCATCAAGTCCAAGGATTCCAAGAGTTTTTGGATTTACAATATTACCACATGTGAATGTCTTAATTGTGTGCGAGGAAACAATTTTTTTAAAATAATCATAATAGATATCACAACAACTAAGATCCAATTTTGTAAGGTTAGAAGAATGAATCCTCGAAATAAGTAGATCAATATTGTTGGATCCAATTTTAAGTTCACTATTAATTTGAAATTGACATGGTGTTTCAGAATGAAGATCAAATCCTGCAGATTCTTCTTTTGGATCAAGAGTTGAATAAAGTTTGCAAATCTGATCAGAACCAAAAACAAGTTTTGCAACTTTTACAACCTAAATATCACAACAATTATAAAACTGCAATAAATATTAAATACTCACAACATTCTTGGTACCCCAAAATTGGTTACATTTAATCTCATAACCATCTCGAACTTCATCAAGTGAAACAAAACGTGGTAAATCATTCGCTTGTCCATGTTGATGATCATTTGATGTCGAAGAAGCTTCACGAAGCTTTTGTTTCAATTCTTCGATTTCAACTTGCAACTTTTCTTCATTTTCTTTAGCTACAGTAATTTTTTTCTTCAAATCTTGAACCTCATTTTGGAACTTTGTCGCAGCTTTTTGGTCTTCAGATATCTAAAAGTATAAACCTTAACACAGAATTACAGTATCAATTGCAAACCTTTTCAGTAAGATTTTCAACATTTGTTTTTAATTTATCCATTTCAGATTTTGCATTTCTTGCTTCATTTTCAAACTTTTCTTTTAAATCCTTTAATTCTTGTTCATGTTTAGCAACCAACTTTTGAAATGAATTTTGTTTGTCAATCATATTCTAAAACGCAATTAAATATAAACAAAGAAAGTAAAATTTACCTTGTGCAAAACCTCTTGACATTTTTCCAAATTTGAAATATTTTCTTTAAGCTCTTGGATCGTCTTGTTCCGAGTTTCAATTTCTTTATTAAATTTTTCAGAAGAAAGCTTTTGATGATGTTCTTCAACTGCAGAAAGCTTTGTTTGATGTAAATTTGCTTTAGCTTGAAGTTCAGCTTCCAAGCCCTTGATTCTCTTTGCTAATTCATTACAATGAACTTGTAAATCTTCTCGTTCAGTTTCACGTTTTTGAAGTTGAGTTTTGAGTCCATTGTTGGATAATTCCAATTCATCGATTTTATCTTGAAGAAGCTTTTTGTCATCGTCAGGCTCAGATTTAATTTGAATAATTGCGGAAAGTTGTTCTTCCAAATCTTTAATCTTTGAATCCTTTTCGATGAAATCATTTTCCAATTTACTTATCTAAAATCAAAGAGATAAGCAAAATGTAGATAACTTTCACAAAATATACCTGATCTCTTAAAGTTAACTTCATTTCAGCAAGCAATTTTTCATGACCAGTTTTTTCATCATCGATGCGCTCTTGCAATTCAGCAACTTCTGATCGTAATCCAGCTTCGTTTGTTTCCAATTCTTTGATTTTCTTTGCAGATTTATCGTTGAATGATTGAAATTTATTACATTGAACTTGTAACTCTTTTCTTTCAATTTCACTTCTTCGAAGTTGAGTATTAAGTCCATTGTTCGATAATTCCAATTCCTCAATTTTCTTTTGCAAATGATTTTTGTCATCATCAGGATCAGGTTTGATGGTAACCTTTGAGCAAAGTTGTTCATCCAAATCTTTGATCTTCGCATCCTTTTCGATGATATCGTTTTCCAATTTGCCAATCTGAAATTTAGTAGTAAGGAAAATGTCCAGAAACTTCACATATTTAACCTTATCATTTAAAGTTGTCTTTATTTCAGCAAGTGAATTTTCATGATCAGTTTTTTCATCTTTGATACGCTTTTGCAATTCATCAATTTCTGCTCGTAATGCTGCTTCTTTTTCTTCCATTTCAGGATTAGCATCAAATTTGTTAACATTCTCTTCAAGCTTTTCTCGTAATTCACCAATCTAAAATATAAAACAATGATTAAACAATTTTGCTTTGTTAAAAACCTACTTCCATTGTTTGTTCATAAATTCGCTTCTTTTGTTTTTCAATTAATAATTTATCTCTTTCAGCTTCTGATTCAGGACCTTTTATCATTTTTGCCTTCTTTGCAGGTGGTGGATCGTCAGATAAAGCAGAACCACGCCCAGTGGATTCCATATTCGATCACGAAAATGCACAATAAACAGATATTCAGATGTATCTAGAAAAAATATATATAAAGCTCTAAGAAATCTTAGTGCAAAACGCCTTTTTTGATCAAAGATAGTTTAAAAAACACGAAAAAAAGATATATCAATACGAAAAGAAGACGAGAAGACATACAAATATCCTCCTCTCATTTTCCCTTCAGAAAGCAAAACAAATCTGGATATTTCAACTTCTATAAACGGATATAGTAGTTAAAATAAGGAGTTTTTTGCAAAACCAACGATAACTGTACAACAGTATAAAAATGAACATGAATTAGATCAAATATTATGACAATAAAATAAACAATAAATCATTAATGCTCTTCGTCATCAACAACATTTTTTACAAGCAAAAAAAAGCTTTTCGAAAAATTACGTAAAACAATTCTTGCCACGCTAGAAAAATGTAAACATTTTTGCGCGTTATTCAAAAAAGAAATTTCTTGTTTAATTCAACAATTGAAGCGCTTCAAAGTAGTAATATCCTCATTTACATTTAAATATTCTTAAAAAAGCGTAATTTTCAAGTTATTCGATTTTGTGCAAAAAAAAATTGAAAACCTCTTCACTATGGAATATTCGAATCCAAGCTGCGATATACATTGAAAACATATTTTCGCGTCGAAACTTTTTGTTAAATTTCTTCCTTCTTTTTTTGTTCAAAAAAAATTCAGATTTTTGCGGATCTCAGCAACGGCTAGACCAATTTCGATGATTTAAAAAGTGTTATCCTTATTTAAAATAATTAAGAATAGTAATAAATACAACAAAGCTCGAAAAAAAAGTTTGAAAAAAATGACAAATTTTTCTCGAGTGGAAAATATCTTCTTCATATATATCGCAGCTTGGATTCGAAAAGGAAGAAAAAATTCCATAGTGTCTTTTTTCCGCGTTCAGTGAATGGCGGTTTTGATGTCAAATTTGGAAAAAATGCGTTTCAGATGACGTGACATCTAAATTCCGAGAAAAACCATTTTTTTGTCTGATTTTTTAATTTGTTTAATCTCTATTCTATTTTTATTTAAACAATTTTTAAAGACTTGTAAACCTTTTTTTCCATCTTTATTATTATTTGATTGTAATCCTTCTTCAACATTATTATATATACAGTATCCCCAGTAAAGATAAAGCCACCCCAGAATATGCAAATACTGAGATTTGAAGTAAAGACAAAAACATATGCATCTAAGATTCAGATTCAGCATGTCATAAAACTTATAAACCTCCGAAATCACCCAAAATGCGCTTCTAGTAATATTTTAACAATTAAAAGCGTTAAAATTCCCAGCCCAAAAATGATACAGATACTTTCAAAAAAATTTGCATATTGCATGGTATATAATGATATACATAAACGGGCATTTAGATGTTGTTAAATATACAGAGTGATTTAACTCATATGTGAAGAAAAAATTAAAAAATTATCATTGGCACCATGTTGAAAATGTCATTTTTGCCGTGTTTGGCACTTTTGAAGCAAGTTTGGCAAAAACTGCCACCGCTATTTTGCAGCCCTATACGTTGCAAACAATGTGACAGTGTTAGCCTAACAAGTCCCCCAAGTTTCAAAGCTCAGTCTTCCCTAGATTTCTGTAGACATAATTTCAAAGTAACGGCAAAATGTTAAAAAACGTGAAATTTTGCTCAAAAATGCTGAAAAATGGCCAAAGTTTTGATTTTAAAATCAAGGTCTAATAATTTTTTTTACAATTTTTGTTTGTCTCAAAAACATATTTTGTTTATAATCTGGTTATTTAAAGGGTAATTTTACAAATTTGTGTACAATTCAAATTATTAATACTATTTTTTGTAAAGAAATTAATTTTTAAATATTTTCCATTTTTTAATTGTGATCACCGAAACCTTTTATTAGATTAGGAATGGCTTGTTTAGAAACTATTCCTTGGGTTACTGTAGAATCTGTAAAAGTTTTGTTTCATAGTTTAGCTTTTGTTAAAGTACATGAGCAATTTCTAAAATATTTATCAAATATTCAAAAAAAATGTTGTTCTTCGATCAAATAATATTTTTTAGAAAACATCATTTTTCGTAATCTGAAAGGTTTCCTTTTTTTATTGTAAAATCGTCATCACCTGATCAAGAAAAATCTTTGATACTCAATTTTTTTTGCTGCTTTTTGTAAAAATTATGATTCATTTCCTGGCATTTTTTTGCATTTTCTTGCAAAAAAGCAATTTTTCTCTCCTTTTTTTTCCGATTTCCAGACATTCCAATTTCACAATTTTTTGTTGTGTATCGTCCCTCAAAATTGGTAACCGTCTGATCCCTAAAAACACGCCTTTTGTCAGCAGCATTTTATTTCAGAGGGGGTAAAACCATTTCAAGATAGGCCGCCTTTGATCTTTTGCCGAAGGCGGTAAATGATTAAAAGATTTTTCTGTTTTTGAAGGGAGTGTGTGTACATGATGTCCCTGTCTACAGTACTCCTTGATCAGATCAAACGAGCAAAATAATTTTTTTGCATTACTGAAGAAATGCAGACTTTCATTTAAATTTTTTTCCCAAGGTTATTCACTTTTGCTACTTTTGTCACTTTTGCAATAGACAATCGAGTCTACAAAAAAACGAAACAAAAGAAAAATAAAATTCGATTTAGATTTAGATTTTTTTTAAAATCTTGGCGCTCAAAATTTTTGATTTCATTAAAAAGACTTATTTGTTTTTGTCAATCAGCTTTCTAAAAAAATATATTTTATTACCAAAAAAATTATTAAAGAAATATTAGTGAAAAAATAATGGAATCAACAAACTCAAATTTAAATTCAAAGAAAAGAAAATTATCTGATTCTTGCATAAATGGAGGTGAAAATTATTCAATTAATTTTGATGAATTTGAAGCAATGAAAGCAGAAATTGAAAAGTTGAAGGAATTAATTAAGAAACAAAATGCAACAATTGTTGATCTTGCAATGGATGTAAGTTTTTGTACTTTGTACTTTTTATAAACATTAAATAGTTAATTTTTAGAATACTGAATTAAAGAAAGAAAAATTGAATCAATCAAAGATTATTGCTGAATATGAATCTGAATTTGCTCGATTAAAACCAATTGTTGATGATTCTGAAAAGAAGGTTTGTTAATTATGATTCATTAAGGGGTTGTCCAAATCTGACGTATGCAAATTTAAGAAGTACGAGAGGGTAAACCATACACTTTAAAAGCGGCAAAGATCAAAGAAAAAATTTGATTATGGGGAAGTGGATTTTTGAAAGTCGAACAAAACTCGACAAATTTTTTTCCTTTGATCTTTGCCGCTTGTAAGGTGTATGGTTAACCCTCTCCTACTTCTTAAAACTTCATATTTCAGTTTTTCCTTCGATCTTTGCCGCATTTACGCTGATCGTCAAATCTCTTAAATACAATATTTACAGTAATAATAATTTTTTCAGATATCATTGTTGGAACAAAAAGAAAGCAAATTCAAAGCAGCAATTGTAAAACAAAAAGCTCGAATTATTTGTATGAAATATGAGCTTACAAGTATTAAAGTTGTTTCAAATCAAATTCAATCAAACCAAAAAAGAATCTACGAATCTAAAATTAGTCAATTGGAATCAACTGTTAAAAATCTTACCAAAAAGGTTTGTTACTATAGATTACTGTAATTTTGTTTAATAATTCTAAATTTTAGAATATTGCTTTAAATCAAAGTGTTCAAGATGAAAGAAAGAAATACAAAACCAAAATTAATGAAACAAAATTAAAAATTGAAGAAGAAGAAGATACTGTAATGAAAGAAGTAAGTGAAATTACTGTATTTTAGGGATACCATGTATTACTGTAATAGGCGGTTTCAGAATTTAATCCCTGTCAATGATTTTGGAAAGAAAGTGAATGAAACAGAAGAAGAAAGACAAAGTCTAGAAAATATCAAAGTTGAAGCAATTTAACCATTTTTTATTTGTATTTTTTTGTTTGTGTTTTTTATGTTTTGTATCATTCTTTGAATAAAAAATGTTTTTGAACAATTGCTTTTTGAATTTTTTCTATTAAAATTGGAGACGGTAATTTTAAGTTGTACAAAATGTATGGTTAGAAGCTGAAATAAAAAAGTTTACATACTTTTTGGAGCAAAAAATCAATAGTAAAAAAGTTTCAACATCCGCAAAAAGACCCATTTTTTAAAAAACAATGAAAAAAAAGCAAATGAAAATTACAGTTTATATTTTAACTGAAATCTGTAGTAATATTGGTGATTGTATAAGAATACTAAAATATTCATTCATTTAAAAAATTAAATTAGGAAATAACTTTTATTTGTATATTTTTACGTTGGTTTATTTTTATAAAAAATTCAAAAACAGTCAGCTTTTCTCCCTTGAACGTGAAAAAAGAAATTTAAAAAAAATGAGGAATGGAGGTTCTCGATTATTTTTTTAATGAAATGGAAAAAGGAAGAGCTGGAAAATCTGATAACAGAATTTTCGCAAAACTCTTTCACTCCTTTTTCAACATTATTCGAGAAAAATCGAGGTCATTTATGACCTTGAAGCAGCAGCAATTTTATTTGATAGAAAAGAAAAAATCACATTTTTTGTTTTCAGTAATCAAAATTTAATAAACATTATAGAAAATATTTGCATAAACATTTTTTATAATTTGCATTTACATTTTCGAAGTGCAATGTTCGAGACGAGCGCTAGAGTTTATATTTAAATGGCCTCCTGCCTGATATTTACCACAAGAATTTTAAATTAACTTTGAATTCTTTATACTTTGTCTTAAATACTGTTTTGTTAGAAGAGTGGTTCATTTTGCCATTACAACAACAACATGCCATCAATTTTTTATTATTGCACATTTAAAAGTTTACACTTTGATAACCACATCTTCGCAAGCATTTATTAATAGTTCAATTAATTGGGGCCGGACTATCCTGCACTTTTCCCAACCTGCACAGACCCAACCTGCACCGTCTGCCCAACCTGCACAGCCCAACCTGCACTGAGGCCCAACCTGCACTGCCCAACCTGCACTCATCGACAACCTGCATTATATTCATGCCCAACCTGCACTTTATTGATCAATATTTTATAAAAATTGGTTGCATGAAAAAAACGAGCGGAAAAGTATTTAAACGAAGAACAAAGTAAAATTTATACAAAAACAAAGTGAAATCTAACACAAAACACAACAAACAAAAGAATATCATATATTATTATCAATTATTATTATTCAGCATCTCATCTTCATTCTTCATCATCCGTTTCTTCAAATGCTGTTAAAATTTCTTCTTCCATTTGATCTTGAGATTCTGATTCTTCATCATCCAAAGTATCAATCCATTTAAGATATCCACCAATTTGTCGAAGTTTTTTCTTTACAATTGCAGCAATTGCTTCAGCTGATAATTCTTCTTCTTTTCCGAGAAGCTTTTCATCAAGTTTTGCTTTATATTTTGCAATATTTTTATCAATTTTTTCAGTTTCAGCTTCAATTACTGGAGGATCAGTGTGACGCATCCGAATTGACTAAAAAAATATAAATTAGAATAGTTTAACACAACAATAATATTAAACTTACAGTGACTTCATTATCTTCAGCATTTGTCATTTCACGAAATTGAACAACCCATTCACCAAGAGGCATGCGATAATTTTCGAAGTATAGTCTTTGACGAGAATGATAATTTTCTGCATGATTTGTGGTTCTATTTTTTGTAACATCATAAGCTGAATAAAAATCACGACCACATGGACCATCAATCCAATTCTTGCAGTATAAAGAAAAAACACGCTTCAAATTTGATAAAGTAGATCTTGGTAATTCTTCAGCAGCATCAGTTGTATTGCGCAATGAAGATTTGATAACACCAATACAAGTATCCAATAATTCAGGGTTAACATGCTGCAAAGCTCCCATTCTTTTGATCCAAGTTTTAACAAATTGATATTTCTTGTATAAAGGTTTTAAACCATTTGAATTAACATATTTCATTATTCCTTGTTGAGAATGGAAGGTGCAAAGTTTAGGTTGAACATTTGGAAACACTTCTTTGAAAGCATTAATGCATCCAACTTCATAATCAAAGTGAATTTTTGTAGCAGCAATACCATCTTCACCACCAACAATTTCTTTAACTACAAAATATAAAATTATATATTTATTTCCCAAAAACATGTTAAAAAATCTTACTTTTATCTTTTATCATTTATAATCTGGACAATCAGCAGCCAAATTCTTTGAATATTCAACATGTTTTCTTAAATTAAGTTGAGGAAAAGAAACAATTTTTGGATATCGTAAAGATTTAGATCTTGCCATTGCTCGATAAACTGCTCGAGTATTTCCTTTGGCAGCATCACGGATAACATGAAGCTTTTCTAAAAAATGAAATTATTAAAGCATCAATTATATAAAATAAAACACAAACCTGGAGATAATGCAGCATATCTAATTGTTATTTCTTTTTCCAATTGATTTACAGCAGTTGTTGCAGATTTAATTCCAACATATTGAACACGATTTTGAATTTCTCTTCTTAAACTAATGCCTCGAATTTTGCTGATATCTTGTGGAGCACATTCATTGAAATGTTTTAATTGATGAAAATTGACGTCTACTTCATTAGTTTCAGTATCATAATACATGGAAGGAACACCGCTGAATGGCCATCTTTGTTTATCTTTGGTGTAAAAATATCTGCATCTTTGACATAGCATTTTACGAGATTTGCCAGCTGGTCGATGAATACTCCAAACATAACACATTCCTTCATGATCTGGATCCTTTGTAACAAGAGAGAATTTATCAGTTTTTTCTTCAGATGAGCACATTTCTCCATTTACACGCTGCGAATGAACCTTGATAATTTCAGAATTACCAAAAGTAACAAAACCAGAGCGCCGAACAGGTGGCATATTTAATAAATGAAAAATCAAAAAAATGAAACAATTTTTATGAATTGAGCCTTTTTATAGATGTCTTTTGACTTTGAAAATTTTTTTTCTTTTTGTTTGTGCAACTTGGGAAGTGCAAGTTGGCCTCGGGTGCAACTTGGGAAGTGCAGGTTGGCCTCGAGTGCAGGTTGACTCAATCGTCAAAAAGTGCAGGTTGGAAAAAGTGCAGGATGGTATGCGGTCCAATTAATTTACATAAAGCCATAGTAATTGTTATAACACTTTTTTTAAAAAGTTGTTTTTTGTCCGATTATTTTTTTGTCAACTTATTTTATTATCCGTTATTTTTTGTTTTTATATTTTTGTCCGTTATTTTTTTGCCCTAGTACCTCCTTTTGAAACAATAATAAATCAACAAAAAAAATGTTTGACACTTTTACATTTTTTTTAATCACTTTAAATCCAGGCCTGCCTCGGTTTGCTCAAAGGACGCGGTGGTTTACTTACTTTTTTCATTTATGTCTTGTAAAAATAAATTTGAATGAATTTGCCTCTAACAGACCCTGATTGTAAGGTTCGTGCTGTAAAAACCTGAAAATAACGCTAACAGTCCCGTTCTTTAAGTTATTCAAAAAAATCATTAAGTAGTCATCAGTATACTGTAGTTAGGATAGTTTTTTTTAATTTTCGATATTACGATTTTTTAACATCTCCCAAATAAAGGCTCTTCAGTTTTCTGTGAGAAAGTATTTCGAAAAAATGGGGAATAAAAAAAGAGAAAAAGATTTTTATATGATTTTAAAAATGATACAGTAAAATACAAAAGAAAACATTACAATAAAATAAAATAAGGAATCTGAATCCAAATTAAAACAAAATAGCATAAAAAATTTGATTATTATAAAAATCGTGATATCGAAAATAAGGAATCAATTCCATGGATTTTTGTTATAATAAAAAATTAAAAAGGATTCAGATTCCTTATTTTTTGTATCACTGTTTTCTTACTGTATAAATTTTAATAAGAAAAGAAAAATATGTGTCTCCTCTGCTTCTCTTTTTTTATTTCCCTTTTTTTTCAATTAATCTCTCAGGGTACACTTTGGAAGATGTTGGACTACTGAGACATTTTTGTAGTATGACAATGCCATATCATACTACAAAAAATGAAAGCAAAGTTTTTTATAAAGGATATTTTTTCGTTTATGTTTTGCATTTCATATTTTTTACAGATTTTAAATTAAATTTTTTATTTTAGCTTCTAAATTTCTGTATATCTTTTTATAACCTGCATTTTTGTGATAGAATATGGAATCCCATGGCCGTGGTTCATTTACATCATCTGAAGGTCCATCATCTTCAAAGAAGAGAAAAATTATAAATGACCCGGAATCAGAACTTGATTTAATTAAGCGTGAAAGAGAAAACGATAAAAAATTACTTGAAAAACAAAAGAATCGGATTTATGAACAAACAATGGAAGTAAGTTTAATTTAAGATAAAGCTTTTTAATCCTTAGGCTTCATTTTAGATAATTTTATACTTATAAGCTTAAGTTCAATTTTAGATTGGTGAATTAAAAGAAAAACTGAAAGAAAGTGTTAATCATGTCGATGATGAAGTTGAAGAAAAAGAAGCAGAATTACGAGCAGAAATTAATGAATTGCAAAAGCGTATCGAAGATGAAAAAGCTGATCATGAAAAATTGGTTGCTGAAATGAAGCTTACTTTAACTAATCAGGTACATTTTGTGAAGGTTCTCTGCAGTTAGCTTAATATTGAACTTCAGATAAGTATACTGGAAAATCATATCATCGAAAAGGACTCAAAGGTCAAAGATTTGGAGAAACAACTTTCTTCAATTATTCAAATTAAATCTGATCCTGATGACCCCAAAAAACTTTTGCAAGATAAAATTGATGAACTGCAACTATCCAACAATGGACTTAAAACTCAATTTCGAAAAAGTGAATGCGAAAGAAAAGAGTTACAAGTTCAATTTAATAAAATTCAATCATTCAACGATAAATCTGCAAAGAAAATTAAAGAATTGGAAGCTGAACTTCAAGCAAAAGCAAACCCTGAAAGTTCAGATCAAACAAAGCTTCCTGAAGTTGAAGAAGAACATCATCACAAAAAACAACAACAAAAGCTTTCTTTTGTTAAGCTTGAAAAGAAGGTTTTAGATGAAAACAAAATAATCAAAGAACTGAAAGAAAAAATTTCAACGTTGGAAAAAAATCACAAAAATGTTTTGCAAAAAGTGAGTTATACTTTCTTGGTTTTTTACTAGGGTTGTTCATTTCCCGGAGTTACAGTATTCCAAGCTACAGTAATATTTTACCGAAATTAACCTTATAACCTATAAAAGGACTGTTAAATACTAAAATTAATCATTTTTGACTATTAACAGTGTTTTTATTGCATATTTATCGCGTTTTTAAATGTTTAATGTAAAAACATAAATATTACTGTAATGTTTTCCGGGAGAGGGAAATGCACAACCCTATTTTTTACATTATACAATATTTACACATTGTTTTTAAGAATATGCTCGAGAAGAAGAATCAAATTCAAAAAATGGCTGCTAAACATGAACAAGAAATGATAGCTTCAAAATTAAAGTTTGGAAATGAAACACGAAAATCCAAATCTGAAATGGATAAATTACAATCAAATGTTGAAAATCTTAACAAAAAAGTATGTGATTGAATATTTCATGTGCACAGATCCCTTTTTACTGCCCCCTTCATTACCAAAGATCAAAGTCCTTTACCGACAATGCTAAAGCCGGATAACCATTTGTTGGGTTCTTCATTTCCCTCTCCCGGGAAATTTCCCGATTTTTTGCGGTAAATGATTGCGATTTCCTAGAAAATGTTACAGTAATATTTAACGATTTAACATTAAACATTTAAAAATGAGATATACATGCTCTAAAAACACTGAAAATAGTCAAAAACAACTAAATTCAATACATAACAATTCTTTTGAAGGTCGTTATACTGTTTTTGGTAAAATATTACTGTAGCTTGGAATACTGTAACTCCGGGAAATTTCCCGCATTTTTTTAATTTCCCGGTAAATGAACAACCCTAGACTATTTAACTACGTATTACAGTCAAATCGTTCTCTTTGGTAGCTTAATAGCGGCAAAGATCAAAGAAAAATACCTGACGGAGGTGGAAACAGTTTTAAGGATTTTAAGAAAAATTCCGACATCTGATCTGGACACTCCCTTATATACATTTAATATAATTCCAATTATTACAGATTTCAATGTTGGAACAACGAGAAAGCAAGTATAAAGCAGACATTGTTAAACAAGATACTCGAATTCTTTGTATGAAATGTGAGCTTACAAGTATTAAAGTTGTTTCAAACGATATTCAATCAAATCTTAAAAAAACTTATGAATTTAAAATTAACCAACTGGAGTCAACTGTAAACGATCTTACTGAAAAGGTTTGTTACTATAGATTACTGTAATTTTGTTTAATAATTCTAAATTTTAGAATATTGCTTTAAATCAAAGTGTTCAAGATGAAAGAAAGAAATACAAAACCAAAATTAATGGAATAAAATCAGAATTTGAAGAAGAAGATACTGTAATGAATGAAGTAAGTGGAATTACTGTATTTTACCAAGTATTACTGTAATAATCTTTTTTCAGAATTTAATTGCTGTTAAAGAATCAAAAGCTAGAAGAAAAACGAAATCTAAAAAATATCAAAGTTGAAACAACTTAAAAATGTTCATTTTCTTTGTAAATTTCTTGTACGTATTTTTTTAACCTTTTTGAATAAAATTTTTTTTGAAAGAATGTTTTCAAAATTTTGTTTTTAGAATTTGATATAGTAATTTTTTGTTGTACGAAATCTTTTTAATGTGTTGTTAGAAACTGAATTATTGAAATTTACTTACTAATTTAAAAAAAATGAGGGATGAAGAGCCTTGTTTTAATGGTTTCTTTTAATGAGTAAAGGAAGAAATAAAAAATCAGATAGTAGAATTTGCGCAAAACTCTTTCTTCCAAATTCAACATCATTTTTGAGGTCAAAACAATTACGACCTTGAAGCAGCAACTATATTTTATATGATAGAAAAATTAGAAAAACTCAGTTTTTTGATAGAATTGAATGCGATCCAGTTTTTGAATATTTCAAAATTTTTTAAAAATATTAAAAATCAATAAGTAGTTGAAATTTTTAAACAAAATTTTCTTAATTATTGTGTATTTAATCGGTCGATGGTATTTTACTCTGCATTTTATATTTAAAATGCCACCTAATTGCTTGCTATTTATTACAAGAATTTTAAATAGTTGGCAAAATTCTCATTAACTGCCGTACATTGAATAATTTTTTTTACTAAAAGAGTAGTTCATTTCGTTACCCCAAGAACACGCCAGTGTATTCGCGCCGTCGACGGCGACGGCGATATTTTGGAAAACTTCAAAAAACTTTGCCGCCCAACAAAGGATGCCGCCTACGGTGGTGGCGAAGGCGACAGTCAGTACTTCTAATTTTCTCTGACAGCGACAGCGGTGTTTTACAAGAAACGAATACACTGCAACATGCCACAACGTTTTGTTTACTACATTGAAAGCCATCTCTTTTTGAAACAATGCAAAAAGAACAAAACACACTTGTCATTTTAAAATTAAATTTAACATTTTTTTGTTCATTTTCATTTTTCAGGTCTACCACATGATTTGTCCAAGTTAGTCAAAAAAAGTGTGGAGGTAGTCATCGATGTACTGTTGCTGACATAGTTTATAATTTTCTCCTGCTAATAATATGGTAAAAATATAAAAAAACAAATTTTCATGATTTTTTATGAAAAAATTAAAAAAAACCAAAAATCACAAATTACTACTTTTTTTTATTCGTGGGCAAAAGTGCCTCCCTCGTCTAACAAAATAAGACGTGTTACAAATCTCTGCCCCCTTAGAATATTTCAAAAAATAGTACACATGTAATTTAAAATAATGTATGCAATTTCTTAAAATGACCGTACTAATAACTTTTATGTTAAACAATTTTAAATAACCACTTTTTTATTTTTAAGGTTGTTTTGGTGGCGGTTGTTTTTATTATCCGGAAATGAAATTTTTGAATTGTGTTGTAATTTTTAGTTTTTTAAGTTTGGGGGTTACTGTTTATTCAGCTGATTGCAGTGATAGTGATAAAGTGGTATGTTTTAAATACAGTATCCAGGGGCGTCAACAGGGTGAGCACAAATGAGCACATGTCCACTTCGAAATCATAAAACTCTTTGATCTTTTGCCGCCGTCAACAAAAGATCAAAGGCGGCTCCCCTCGAAATGTTTTTTGCACCCTTGATCCACATATGCAAATTTGTGCCACCTTTGAGCTACATATGCAAATTTGTGCCACCTTTGAGCCACATATGCAAATTTCTCTCGAAATTTGTGCCACCTTTGAACCACATAGTACACTTTAAAATTCTTAAATTTAGAATGTCAAAAACTGTTCTTGTTTTCGCACTTTAATCAATCAATATTTAAGGTTGTCCATGATTGTTACAATACCCATTTGGCTTTTTACAATTACACTTCCCGGATTTACGAATACGTTTTTACTGTTCTTCGATTTTCAACTGTTGAAGGAAAAAATAATTGTACAATTTTTGAAGCATTAGGAAATTGTGTTGGACAAGAAAGATTTAATGCATGTGTAACTCCAGAATCGTTGGGAAAAATTCTTGGAAAAAGTGTTGATGACGCGAAGGATCTCATTTATATTTATCATCGATTTCGAATTTATTGTTTTTACTTTCCAGAATGTAAGTTTCTAAAAGAAAATTTTTAAACTTTAAAATTTAAACTTTAAATTTTAAAGGGATGTAAATGTTTTGACAAGGGAACCGCGCAAAGTGATAATTGAGTTTTTAAACAAAATATACTTTTTTGGGATGGTTTTAGGTCCCTAATGATCATACTAAAATATTGCGTGCCCCTTTTTAGGTTTATGTACTTTTTCGGCACTTTGAAGTTTTGTACCCTCATGTCCAAAGGGGGGAGTACGTGCTCAAAAAAGTGAAAAAAATAAAAAATTTTAAAAAATGTTAAAAATGGTTGGGAATGTTAGTAATAAGCTTATTAAAGATGCCTATAAAATATTTTTGCTTAAAAACGTTTTAAATCTACTTTTTAAAGCAATTTGAGCATGCGTCAAGTAATGGTACAAGAACTTTGAAGCGTTCAAAAATAAATTTATCGGCCTTCTGGTGAAAAAATATTTTGCGTACGCTTATTACCGACCCTCAAGAACAATTTGGAGCAAAATTTGCGAAATTTGAAAAATTTCAAATTTTTTTCATTTTTGAATCCAAAGGGGGGAGTATGGCAAATCGCATAACTTCAAAGTGCCGAAAAAGTACATAAACCTAAAAAGAGGCACGTAATATTTTAGTATGATCATTAGGGACCTAAAACCATCCCAAAAAAGTATATTTTGTTTAAAAACTCAACTATCACTTCGCGCGGTTCCCTTGTAAGTTTTTTGATTTCAAAAATTCAGACAAATTTAGGTTGCCTGAAATACAATACAAACAAATCAAAAACCAGTGCTATGACTCCCCCGCCCTTTCCCCGCCCCGGGGGCCCCTTTTTTCCCCTCCCCCGGGGTTCGGGGGAGGGGAAGGGGGAAGATTTGTCAAATTGCGGGGGAAAGGGGAGGGGAAAGGGGATGTTTTTGAGTCCAAGAGGGGAATTCCGGGGGACATTCATTTTCATTCAAGAATTTTTGACTGAAAATGGAAAAATTTTTACTAAATTATTAATCCGAAATCTCTTTTATTACATAATTTTTATAAAATTTAACATTTACTACAAAAAGGCTGCTTTTTTGAACAATTTTGAACCATTTTTTAAAAAAATTTCTTTAAAGTCCCTATTTTCGAAAAAGCTTGGAGGGGAAAAAAGGGGAAAAATCGGGGGAAGAGGGCGGGGAAAGGGGACTTTTTCAAAAACAGAGGGGAAAGGGCGGGGGATTGGGGAAGTATTTTTGAGCTCGCGGGGAAAGGGGAAGGGGAGGGGGATGAAAAAGGTCAAGTCACAGCACTGTCAAAAACTGAAAACCGAAACGAGCAAAATCCCGTTTAAACGGGAATTCAAATTATTTTTGTATTTTCCCTTTTTTTGGTTTTTATCGAAATTTTAAAGATTCAATTGTGATTAAAAAATTTCGATTTTTTGTCCCTGATTTTAGAGCACCTATCTCCTAAGACCTTAAAAGAAGATGGTTTTTTGTTACTATTTTAAATCTTGGTATTTTTTCTGATCCCTGAAATTTTGAAAAATACCTTATCAAAAAACGAAAAGTGTCTATTGTTTTAGTTTTCAATTAATTTTTAAAAAAATCAAAAAACAAAGCTATCTGTAAACTTTAAAATAGTAAATAAAACGACAGTTTCCTTCTTGAGTTGTAATCACCCTTTGGGAGCCAACATCAAAATTTGCATAATTTTTTTTCACTTTCATGTTCCGTGGTCTCTGAATATTATGGATTTTGTTATTATGCAAATTTAAATTCACCATTATTATAATTTTCTTAACATTTTACTATTTTAGTAATCAAAGCAAAGGTAACACTCTCATTTGATGGGGTCAATACCACCGGGTGTTATGATGCAGCTTCAATCAATTCATGTGCGTATGATCGGCTATCTCATCAAAAGATATATTCTGCTTACAATTGTCCCCTCTTCCCAGCCTTCCTAAATTGCTCTTTACAACTTATCGCAGCACGCTGTTATGAACCATATGCCCAAATGCATTGTGATTTTATGAATCTTATTGTCTCTACCTATCATACTGCCTGTGGCATACAACCATTTAAATGTTCAAAATACAATTTTTCTGAGGAAAGAATTTTTGGTGCCATTGAATATAGTCGATTTGAGGCAAATTTGATGTATTTTGGGCTATTATATTCAACTCACTTAGATCCTGTCTCCCGATGGATAAGATATTTTTATGCTTCAATTTTTATTGCACTTTTTGTGTCAACATTTAAAAAGAATTCTCCAATAAAATCGTCATTTTTTGCCATATTTTTAATTATTCCTTTTTATGATATTTTATATGTTTTATATTATATTTTGGTATTAATTCCTTTTATGTCAACAACTTTATATAATTGGGGTGTATTGAGTGCCTTGAATGATTGCTATGTTACGCTGTTTCCAGCTATTCTCTGTTTGATGTCTTTCAATCGATTTACTGCTATCAATTTTCCAGTTAAACATGGAAAAGTAAGCAATTTTTTGACTTAAAATTACAGTATGTCCTAAAAGTTTAACAGAGGTTCAAAATTTGATGAATCTGACAGAATTTTTTATCTCGGGTAAAACTAAATTTTTAAAAAACATTAAAATCATGGCTTTTAAAAAACTACTTTTAAAAAATTTATATCATGGCTTTCACAACTAACAAAGGGTCGCGGTTTTTCTTTTCTGATAGGGATCAGGGCTGTGCGAAACTGAGTTTTGTTATGCGAAACGAAACGAAATTTTTTCAAAATGTTTTTAATTGTAAAATTCAATCACAAATTGTAACTACTTTTAACAATTTTTTTTTTGTAAGCGAACTTTCATTTTGATCATTTAATGATGGAAATAGTCCATCAATAAAGCTTTTATTCCCAACTTTAAGAGCTTTTTTAACGTCCAAATCAGGCTTTTACTAGTTGATAGACATGTGAAACTGTAGTATCTCTTTTTTGCAACTAAACTTTCTTGAATAAAAACGGCTTAAAAGCATACAAAAAGGTGCAAAATTTTGCTAAATTTTTCGCGAAACACGAAACGAAATGGAAAAAAGTGCGAAATTTCGCGAAACGCGAACCGAAACAAAAATTTCGCACAGCCCTGATAGGGATGAATTGCCCTTGGGGCAAAGGCTTTAAGCGCTTATTTAAAAAAATAAGAAATACACCATTTTTAATGGATTTTTGTTCCTTTGCAATGAGAACACTGGTCGATTTTTTGAAAAAAACGGCAAAGAAAGAATTTTTGAATGCCAACGCTTTGGCAAAATGCATAAAGTTTTTTCTCGAGGAAGCTTGAACGTTGACATAACTTTTTTTTAAATTTTCATTTTAAAGATCTCAAAAAACATATTTTTGTAGCCCTTGATCCCCTGATTAATAATATATAAAGATATCATAACTTTGTTCTTCAAAAAATAGCGGAAAATGACAATGAAAATTTGTTCTTTTTCCTCTAGTATTTTGCTTTTTTCATGGGAACAAATTTCTTTATTTTACCGTTAAATCTATAATACTTATTCTGAAATTCTGAGAAAGCATATTTTTATAGTATTTTTTGTGCTGATTCTGATTCTGAAAAAATAAAATAAGGTTGTTTATCTCAATATCGGGGAAAATAACTTTTTAGATTAATGTTAAAACTTTGTTTTAAAAAAAGGTCCCAAACGGAAAACAACTTGTTTCAAAAATGCGGTTTTGCCGTTTTTTTAAAAAAATCGACCAGTGAGAAAATAAAGTTCCTAAATTTGTGTTACCCAGTAATATCTTGATTTTTTTGTACAATAGTTTGTGCTTAAATATTTTTAAAATATTCAAAAAAAGGAATAGACTGAAAAAAGTATTTTTTGAAAAAGTGTTAAATGGCATTTTCTTTTGCATCTTCATTGAAAATGCCATTGACGAAAGCTTTTTTTTCTGGCAAAAAAAGGAAGTAGTAGAATGGAGCTCTCTGTCCCTGGCTGTGTCGCTTCTTTCACGTCCTTCTTGATGAACGTTGGGCCATGAATGAAATATAAAAGAAAATTTTTTTTTGCATTTTTTAAAAAAAAGAAAGAAATCAAAACTAATAAAACCAAAACCCTTTTTTAGGCATTGCTTTTTGAATAAGAAACGGGTGTGCAAAAGATAGAAAAATAATCAATTTTTTTAAATATTAAATCAAAAAAGGGAGCAAAACAAATCTTTAAATGTGATCTTTGGAAAGTGTCTTTAATTTTCGTTGAATAAAAACACGTTATTGATTTTCTGCGCAAAAAAAAACGTGTGTCAAAGGGACTCGGTTGCTGCAAAAAAGCTTTCCTTTTTTCATTTTTTGCGTTCCATTTTTATTCGTTTTGGTTCATTCAAAATAGTAACAAACTATTTTTCTTTGAATATTTTATACATTTTTAAACCTGCAAAAAGTGAAGTCATTGATATTATTAAAGAATGATAAATTTGCATAAAGTAAAAACTGACGATGCGGGGCACATAATTCCATTATTTACCATTGTATGTAGACCAAAATAGAATTTATTTATAATTTGAAATTTTTAATATTTTTAAATACAATCTTGAAATGATAAAATTGTTTATCAATAATTTGTGTATCGGTGCAGCTTGCGATTGTCTAAAAGATGATATGTAAGAATCATAACTGGCAAGTTGACTGTCCCAAAAAAATTTGAATTATAAAAAAATGAAAATTAATGAGAATTATTAAAATATTGTTCAATTAAACAGAGTTTTGTAAAAAAAAACATTGGTTAAAGGGAGCGGCCGGGATAGAAGAAATAGATTTTTGTTAGTCCATGCGGTCCCAGCCCGAAAGCTCTCTACTAATCGAGTAAAAAAAAATTTTAATTCTCCAAAAAAAATTTTTTTACTCAATTAGTAGAGAGCTTTCGGGCTGGGACCACATGGACTAACAAAAATCTATTTCTTCTATCCCGGCCGCTCCCTTTAACTCAAATTTCCCAGAATGTTGAAAATATAATTTTTGCCGTTTTGGCACTTTTTAGAGTGTCGTTTTGCTCGGCGGGAAGATATCATTGCAAAAAAATATGTAAATAAACATAGAGAATTAAGATTCGGGGATACTGTAAGGGTACTGTAGATTTTTACAGAATTTGGGATAAAAAAGAAAATTTAGATTTGGTAATACTGTAAAGAGGTACTGTAGGTTTTTAGTGAATTTGGAATCAAAAAGCAATGTAAACATGTTTTTCTTAATAACCCAAAAATTACAGATATGGAATTCATGGCTAACAAGTTTTTTAATATCCTTATTAGCATTTTTAACAATTGCCATTACCCTCATTGAAAAAAATATCCAGCTTTCGGCTAATACAAGTTTAACATCATGTTTAAATCAAAGATCATTGCAATGTACCCTCCGGGAATCTTTTGACATGGCAGAAGTTCTTCGAGGTTACAAAATTTTTCGATGTATTTGGGCTTTTTCAATGTGTGGTATTAGTGTTATACTTTTTTGTGCAACTTTTATTCGATATGAACTTTGCCTAAAAAATCAAGTATCAGATATTTTAAAAACTGCAGAAAAACGATTGTTTGTAATTACTTTTGTTGAAGTAATCCTAACAATTTTGTATACAGTATTCTATTATTTTCCGTAAGTTTTTTAAATTTATTTTAGGTATTTTGTGAAATAAAGGCATAAAAAATCGAAATAAAATATTTTCTTCTACTGTAGTTGAAATGCACATCTCGATTACGGATTATCCAAATCCGACAGTTTTGAAGTTGAGAGAGGATAAGCAAAAATCTGACGCTCATCTTAAAAGCGGCAAAGATCAAAGGAAAAAATGTGAAAGAAGGGTGGATAAGTTCCAAAACTTGCATTTCTCTATGAAGTTAGATCCGGAAAATCCTTTAGGATTTTCAAGATCTAAAGTCTATCATTTTTCAATATTTTCAAACTCCTTCTTCTCCGCCAAATTTTTTCCTTTGATCTTTGCCGCTTTTAAAGTAAACTATATACTTTTTACAACCCATTCGATGTTTCGAAATTCCAAAATTTAAAAAAATCGTTCGAACACAATAGAATTTTTTCATGAAGCTAGAAATCCTAAAATTTTATTTCCCCTTTAACGAAAATAACCTTTTGCTACTGTATAAACCTAACCTTGACTATTTTAATATTTAAAAAAAATTTTTCCATCTTAAATAAAATAAATATTTTTTAGAGTATTTGTCATGAATTACCAATTAATTTATGTGATCACCCATTCAAAACCAATTGTTTTTCTTCATCATTTTAGTTCAATTGCGTTATTCCTTCTGTTCAGTAAAGCAACCCGAACTGCATATTTTCAATTCTTTTATTTGGATTTTTTGTACAAAAAAATCATTCAAAATAATCCAATTTCAAAATTTACAAAAAGTCACGATAGAGTTGTCACACTTTTTAATAATTCCAAAACAAGATAATCTTTTTTTGTAATAAATTATATATTTTTTGTTTTAAATTTGTGTAGAAATTGTTCGAATCTGCGATCAAGAAAAAATTTGAATTTCCGTGACCCTTCTATCTTTTCTTTAATCTTTTCCTTTGATCTTTTGCCGTTTTTAAGGTTACCGCCAGATTTTTGCTTACCCTTTCCAACCCTCAAAACTTCTGACATCAGATCGGAATAATCCTTTATTTTTTTTAAAAAATTGCTATGAAAAATGCAAAAAAAAATCGAAGATCACGTCAAGACTTTTTCATACACTCCCGCCTGTAGAAATTGCTAGTAAAAATAATTAATTAATGCTTTATTTAACTCGTATTTATTTAAATTTGTGCGAATATTTCAAGCAATAAATGTGCAATAAAAAATCATTGATATTAATATAGACACTGGCGGGTAACACTTTTCCTCTTTCTTTTTCCTTTTTTTTCCTCGTTACAGTATGAAAAATTCAAAATTTTTTTAAAGATTAATAATCTGACCTACCAGACGTATTTTTTTACGCTGATTCCGAATATGCTATTTTTGAAAAAAAATTATCTCGATCAAAATGATCAACATTGGTAAACATGTTTAAAAATGTTAAGTGTTGGAGTTGAACATTTCTTTTGGTGAAATTTTTTTGCTGAATTTTGTATTAAATAAATTATTTTTTAAAATTTAAAAACGATATTTCTAAAAAAGTACACTTAAGTGAAAACATGCGGGTTACAGTAAAAGGGGATAAAAATTGGATATGTTTCAAAAAAAATTAAAAAAAGAATTTAAAAATGTACTGCAAATTTTTTAAGTTTAAAATACAAGTTGTTCTGTTTTTTGCAAAAAACTAATATTTCAATTAACAATTTTATTCAACATTCAAAAATTTTAAAAATGACAAAACACACTTTATTGTCCTTTAACACCCTTTTCCCCATACTTTTCTTTTTGTCTTTTGATTACTTCATCAGCAACAGATTTAAGGTTATATGCAAGCCCAATAGCAGCCCAAAATTCAATGATTGGTTTTGTGGCATTAAAAAGGACAGGCATTTCAGAGGTTCGATAATCTTGTGGAAAAGTATGATGATAATTATGTCCACCTTCCCCTAAGGCAACCAAAGAAGTCCAAGTTGATTCAACTGGAGTAATTCGGGCATCATATGGTTTATATCCAAAAAAGTGACAAACAGAATTAATCATCCATGTAAAATGTAGCAAAATACAGTATCGAAAAACTCCAGCTGTATAAAATGCAACAACAGCATTTTCACCCCAAAAATATACTGGAATAATTGTTGGAAGAAGAAAACACATAATTGCCACAAGTAAAAGATAGAATTTTCGTTGAAATGCCAAAATTGGATTTTTTGTCAAATCTGAGATATCCAATTTTGCGCCCATTTCTTTAAGTTTTGGATGTTTTCGTTGTAAAAGCCAACCCATATGTGAAAAGAAGAATCCTCGATTGGTGTTATGTGGATCGGCATCTGTATCAGTCCATTTATGATGGCATCGATGATCACGGCACCATTCAATTACATCATTTTGAAATGCCATTGTAAATCCAAGCATAAGGAAAACTTCTAAAGGCCATCGAGCTTTGTAAGATTTATGTGCCCAGAGGCGATGTGCACCAGCTCCAATTCCCAAACTTGACCAAAACCATACAGCAATTGCTAAAAAATATTTAAACGATGAGATTTGCATATTCAAAAATGAAGAAAATTATGAATTTGATACTGTAACAATAAATTTTGGTTTACTGTAGCTACAGTAGTTTTTTGGGCAAGAATATGTTTAAAATCAGAGATACCGTAATTTTGACCCTTAAAACAAACCTTTATTGCCGCAATTCTTTTTTTATAAACTCGTGTGGGGTACTGTAGGTATTTAAAATACTAACTTTAAAAAGATACAGTAATTTTTCAACACAACACTGTGTTGTAGATTTTGGCACACTGTAATTTAATCCCTTATAATAAAAACTTATTACAGTAATTTTCTGTCCTATGAATGTTTTTTAAGTTACAGAATTTTTGGACAAAACATGTTTAAATTCTGAGTTACTGTAATTTCGACACTTAAAAGAAATACTAATTACTGTAACTATTTTCTAAACTAGATGGGTTACTGTAGGTATGTAAAATTAGAATAATTTAAAGGCAAAAATCTCATAAGATTTTAGGACAGGGTTATTTTAAAATTTAAAATAAACTATTTCAGTATTTACAGTAATTTTACCAAAATATTTACAGTAATAAAAAAGTAAAACAACTTACTCCAGAGATATGTTTGCCATTGAGCAGCAAAAATTAGCATATGCAATCCAATCAAAGCTCCAACATGTAAAGCTGCAAAAATTGCAATATTTCTTGGAACCCATTTTGGCTTAAATTTATCCGTTTCAGCTTCTTCTTGAAGTTGATGAGTAACTTCAAAGTCTTGAGTTAAATATTGATTTTTATATAAATCTTGAAGATTCAGTTCGGGTTCATCAATGGCATTGGCGGAAGGTTTTGGGGACATCCTTCAGGAGATGGAGGGAAGGAATTGAAGGGGAAGAAGAAAGATGAAAGGTAGGAGTTACAAAAACTCTTTTCACCAAACTGTTGAAGAACAGTGAGAAAAACAATGAAGAAAAAGAAGGAATTTTTACCTGCTTTTATATTGGTCATCGTTGCTGCTGCTTTTCAAAAGGAAGAGAAAAGGCGTGGTTTTTGAGGGATCAGACGCGTACCAATTCTGTCTGTGAAATTGGAATGTCTGGGAATCGGAAAAAAAGAGAGAAAAATTGCTTTTTTGCAAGAAAATGCAAAAAAATGCCAGGAAATGAATCATAATTTTTCTACAAAGCAGCTAAAAAATAGAATATCAAAGATTTTTCTTGATCAGGTGATGACCAAATATTACAATAAAAAAAGGAAACCTTCCAGATTACGAAAAATAATGTTTTCTAAAAAATATTATTTGATCGAAGAACAACATTTTTTTTGAATATTTGATTAATATTTTAGAAATTGCTTATGTAATTTAAACGAAGATAAACTTTGTATGAAACAAAATTTTTTACGGATTCTACAGTAACCGAAGAAAAAGTGTTACGACAGACCATTTCTAATCTAATAAAAGGTTTCAATGATCACAATAAAAAAATTGGAAAATTTTTAAAAATTAATTTCTTAACAAAAAATAATATTAATAATTTGAAATGTAAACAAATTTGAAAAATCGCCATGCAAAAAACCCATTAACCAAATAGCGTTTATTAAAAATTTTCTTGAAAAATGACACAATAAAAATAATACAAAATTCAAATTTATTCCGGTTCTTCAGATAACAACACTGAAGTACTGTAAGCATGATCCCAGTAATGACTAACTCCATGTTTTTCAAGAAGATCACGAACTTGTTTTGGTGATTGAAGAAGATGAACTCGAAAATCATTAAAAGCACGTCGTCGAACAATTCCTTCCCAAACAAGTTGGCATTCATTAAAATTCTTTACAGCATGTTCATCGTCATCTTCTTCATCCTCATCATTAACGACCTTCTTTTTCTTTTCTTGTCCAATAATTTCTTCAGACCATTTAATTCGATTCAACATTAAATTTTTGTAGAATTTTTGTTGCTTTGGACCTAAAAATTATCATGATAAAGGTATAGACTATACAAGGGATTGTTCAAATCTGATGTCGGTTTTTCCACGAAATTTCCAAAACCCCTCCGCCTTTTTACAGATTCTTTGCTTTGATCTTTGCCGCTTTTAGACGTAAGATTTTGTCTAATTGGCTACCACCTTCAGAACACCCGACAGCAGATCTGGACAATTGTCAAACCTTCACAAACCTCCTTCAACAACAATAAGATTTATATCTTTGTAAATAACCATCACACCAGTCATTGCCAATTGCTTTGCATTTGTTTCAGCTTTGAACTTTTTACTTGGATTTGCAAGTGATTTGATACGGTAGATTGACACTTGAACATTTAAAGTTGTATCTTCTGCAATCTTTCTTCTCTTTTTCTCTGATTGTTCTTCTTTAGTAAGCTTCCGATCAGCATTTGCTTGCTAAAAAAAAGTCCAATTAATCATAGTTAAAAGCTACCGTAATCTTACCAAATGCTTTTTCATTCTTGCAGACATTTGTTCTCGAACATGCGCTTTCATCTTTGTTGGATCTTGAATGGCATCAGTTCCCAAAACTTTCATCAAATTTCGAATTTTAACTTTTGGTTCTGGAGGTGGCATAAGTCCAAGTCGAACTTTCTCTGCTTTTTCTTTAAGAATTTTTCGACGATTTTGACGACGTAATTTTTTTCGTTCTTTTTTAGTCAAATATACTTTTGGCATTGTTGGAACAACAGGTTCATCAGGAGCCTTCAGTTGGATTGGATGTTCAATAAGCCGAGTAATTGTTGTTGCATATCGTTCTACAGGTGGAAGATCCATTGGCGGCATTGCATCATAACTTTTGTTTTGAAGAACATCTTCATCCCACCATTCAATTGATGGAAGATAATTTGAAGTTCCTTGATCAACATCTGGAGTTACAAGTGCAAGCTTAACAGCTGTTGAAATTCCAGTTTGTTTTGCAACTGTTTCAATTTCAGATTGAAGTAAATGCAGCCGAGCAGTATTTCGTTGAATATGAGCTTGCTTTTGATATTCACCTTCTTTAACAAATTTAAAGGTTGTTCTATTGCTTCGAACCCATTTTGGCTTGAATTTATCCGTTTCAGCTTCTTCTTGAAGTTGATGAGTAACTTCAAAATCTTGAGTTAAATATTGATCTTGAGTTAAATCTTGAAGATTCTTTTTGGGTTCATCGATGGTTTTGCCGGAAGGTTTTGGGGGCATCCTTAGTGAGATAGAGGGAAGGAACTGAAGGGGAAAAGAAAGATGAAAGGTAGGAGTTACAATAACTCTTTTCACCAAACTGTTGAAGAACAGTGAAAAATAACGAAGAAAAAGAAGCAATTTTTGCCTGCTTTTGTATTGGTCATCGCTGCTGCTGCTTTTTAAGAGGGAGAAAGAAGGCGTGTTTTTGAGGGATCAGACGCGTACCAATTCTGTCGGACAATACACAAAAAAAATTGTGAAATTGGAATGTCTGGGAATCGGAAAAAAAGAGAGAGAAAAATTGCTTTTTTGCAAAAAAATGCAAAAAAAACGCCAGGAAATGAATCATAATTTTTACAAAAAGCAGCAAAAATATTGAGTATCAAAGATTTTTCTTGATCAGGTGATGACGATATTGCATTTAAAAAAGAAAACCTTGTAGATTATGAAAAATGTTTTTAAACAAAGACTTCATATTTGATCGAAAAACAACAATTGTTTTTGAATATTTGATAAATATTTTTGAAATTGCTCATGTACTTTAACAAAAGCTAAACTTTGTATAAAACTAGATTTTTGCGGATTATACAGTAGCGGAAAAAATGGTTTGAATTAAATGCCATTTCTAATCTAATAAAAGGTTTCAGTGATTACCATAAAATATTTGAAAATTTTTATAAATCAATTTCTTTACAAAAAAATAGTATTAATAAATTTGACATTTACACAAATTTGTAAAAAAGCCTTGCCAAAAACCAAATATTTAAATAATGTTTTTTAAAAATTTGATTAAAAACTGACACAATAAAAATAATACAAAATTTATATTTATTCTTTGAGGCATTTTGATCATCCTCATCAATACCAACCTTCTTTTTCTTTTCTTGTCCAATTTTGCGATCTAAAACGTAATTTTTTTGAAATTTGGCATCAAAACTGTCATTAGCCAAAAACAAAAACTTTCAAATTTATTTGGCACGCAAATTTCTAAAAAGAAGCATCTCTTTTTTGATGATCAAAAATTTCTTTTTATTTGTCTTTTGCAAAATTATTGCACCTGTTAAAAGCTTGTTGAACTTGATGTTTTTAAAAATCTTAAAAAGTTTATTATTGCTCGTGGTTGTCGTTCCTTTGATATTCATCATTTCGTTGGATTTATTACGGTAATATTTTTTTGGAAATATTATTAAAATTTTGGTAAACTTTTTAGAAACATCCAAATGTTGAATTTTTCTTTAAACTTAATTTATTGGCTCGAAAAGCAAGAAATGATATCTGAGAAAAAGAAAAGCAGTTTTGTGAATATCTTCCTGCCACTTGGGGATTGTCCAGAAATCACGTGACCATGAAGAGGGAGGGAGGGGGTAAGCCAAATGATCACCCGGCTTTGATGTTGTCGGTAAAAAGCTTTGATCTTTGGTCACGGAGGGAGGGAGGGGGTCTGAAAATTACGTTTTGTTGGTCACGTGATTTCTGGACAATCCCTTGTAAAGTTGTCATTAAATACTAACTTTGTCATTTTCTGTGTTTTGCTTTTGTTTTTTAAGATTTTTTGAAAATTGTGAAATAAATTATTCTTTTTAAAAATTCAAATGATGTATATAAATAATAAGAATAGAAGAAATAAAATGTTAGATGAGTAAAATTTGTTGTAATAATTGTTTTTTTTACCTCAATTCGATAACGATTTTACAAAAATTTTATTGTAAATTTTTGAAAAAATGATGCAATATTATTATTTAATGGCATTCACCCCATTCTTGCCCAATACGATGAAAACATTTTTGTCCTGGGTGACAATCAGCATCGCACTTGCATAGACCAAGCAGTGAAGGAGGTGGCGGACGACGAACTTCTTGTCGTCGATTGCCATCCCTGTCAAGAACCTAAAATGTTTTCATTTTAACTGGTATCTTTCTTAAAATTATTTGATCCAGAAGAATCTGAGAAGATGCATTTTTCTGGAATATAAAAGTTTTCAAAAAAATATGCATTTACAAAAATCATGTAAATTTTTTCTCTGAGGGTAGAAAAACTGTCTCTAAGGCAGATTAAAAGGTACTTTAAATCTGCCTTTAGAGAAAAAAATTACAAAAAATGATGATGATTTTTGTAAATTCGTTTTTTTGAAAACTTTTGTATTTAACCTCTTTATATCTATGATAATTTTAAAAATTTTAAATTAAATAAAAACTTACAAAAGCATTGCCAACAAAAATTGCAGCAAACAAAAAAAGGAGCGCAAAAACTTGAAGCTTCATTTTTAATGCCTTTTTTCTCTGAGAAAGAAAAATGATACCTTTTCTAGAAGTTGAAATTTATTAAATAGGATCAAAAGACAGACGGCATTAATGGATCATATTTTTTTTTGAATAATAATAATTTTAAATAAAAACTGCATTTATGTGTCTTGCTAGTTTTTAGGAAAACTGTAAAGCAATTTTTTTGCACTTTTGGTTTCTTTCTTTGTTTGTAAAATTTTAGGATTTATTATTTTTTTACAGATTTTCCCACGTACTTTTTTTATGATTTCATGCTTTTAAAAATGAATTTTTTTCACATCAAAACTGCGACTCTATATATGCCGGCAGGCAAAAATTAAAGTTTTTTTATGGAAAATGTTTTTAATGCAAAAATAATTAAATTAAGCAAATTAATCAATTACCAATGATTGGTGTCATTGTTAATAAAAAATGATATAAACATTTCATCAAAAGTTTTACTTCATCAACTTCAAAAAAAAGCATGCAAATCTGAAAAAAAGCACGAAAAAAACAAAAAACCCAAACAAAAATTGTAGTTTTATATTTTCTATGTAAATTTTTGTAATTTTTATTTTTCTATCAAAAGAAATTTGCACCCTTTTTTGAGACAGTTTGTTTGAATTGTTGTTATGCAAATTTAGACTCATTTTTGCACGTCATCAAAACATGCATAAAATTAATTATTGCTACTTCGTTTTTTCTTCTTTCATTTCATTTTTTTCCTCGTTGATCGACGTCGTTCCTTTCTTCTTCCTGTTGCTGTCAACATTTTCAAGAATGAAATACTTTAAATTTTTGTTGATATTTTTTGAATTATTTTTTGGTATTTTTGGAAAACGTTGTGACCTGCATGTCAAAAATGTTCCTTCAAATGAATTCAATGATGCTGCTTTTGATGATGGGAAATTCAATAATTTTGGTCCTAATAGTCTTGGAAAACTTGAAGATGCTATTATTCTGACGGAATTTACTCAAGATATTGACATTGAAATGCCTGATGGTACTGTTTATTTTAAACATGTTTTTGATGAATGTGCCTGGCGAAAGTAAGGATTTTTTGTCCATTTTTTCATAGTTTTTATTACATATTTATAGGATCATTGTAACTGTTAAAACTGTTGAAAAACCGAGATCTGAAGGAAAGGGTAAAGTTGGAGAATCTTCACATTGTGTTTCTATGGTTGATGAAAATGTGGTAAAAGTTAATGTCCAGGGTGCTACAAAGAATTGTCCAATTAAAGTTGTATGTTTATTTCTACTTGAATAATTGCAAGCCCGTATCCAGGATTTTTTGGTGGGGGCTGAAAAATTTTGAGGGGGCTAACCTTTGATCTTTTGCCGCCGAAAGTAGCTGGCGGCAAAAGATAAAAGAATTCTTTCCATTTTGGTGGGGGCTTCAGCCCTCCCCCCCCCCTAGACCATCTCTAAATACGGGCTTGAATAATTAATTTAAATGATTAATTTTTGTTTTAGATTGGTTCAAAACGATGGCTTTCACTGAGTCCTATAGCAATACGATCAACTCCAAAAATCTCAATTAAACCTGCTCCACCGCCATCATCATCAACTTCTGGATCCTCTGTTGCAGATAGTGAAAATGATACAATTTGGACTGTTGCTAGAATTGTTTGTGCAATTTTGCTTTTATCTGTTGGTGCTGGATTAGGGTAATATTTTTGTTGTATACTGTAGTAAATAAATATTGTTGTTTTAGATACTGGATTTACCTTACTCGAAATCGTCGAAAAGGTGGAAAAAGGTATGGAAGAAAGATCAAAGCAATGCCGCCGAAAAATATCCTTCGAACTTCACCACCAATTTTGAAGCAAAAACCTTCTAAAGAAGTCATCAAAGAACCAACAAAAGCTGAAACAGAAGAAACAAAAATTTGCATAACGAAATCAACAACGGCAGAAGCAGAAGACAAAAGAGAAGATGTGGCAGAAGTGGCACTGATGCTAGAAGTGACGGCACAAGAAGAAATCCAAAATGATTCAATCATTCAATCTCCATCACCTTCATCAAATAACACCACTTCTGAGTTGTGCCCATTCATACTTTATTCATTCCTCTCTCTAATTTACATTATTCTGTACTCGCGCTCTTTTGTCGAAATGTTCTTCTTTGACAATATATTTTGCTGTTGTTTATTTTGGTAAATGTTTCTCTCTCTCAATCACTCTTTCAACTCAACTCGTTCAAGTCAATCCTTCTTCAACCTTTAATCGTCGATTTCTTTATCGTCTTCCTCTTTCTTTGAATGTGTTGTTGTTATTTATTATTGTAAACCTGTTTATTAAATATATTCTATGCTTCTTTGTTGGTTTATTCTGCGCAATTGGTGCTTAAATTGGTGTAATGGATAGGTATGATCTTGGGGAAGGGAAATTACATATATTTAGCTTCAACGGGCCAACAGCATAACATCTGAAGAAGTTGAACTAGTTGTTGAAGAGCCTGTTGAAGAAAATCTTCCACAATTACCTCCTCTGTTTTCTACAACAATATCGTCATCAACATCCCCAAAGGCATCAAAAAATGGATCACAAAAATCTTATCCTCAACAAACTGATTCACTTCCAGAAAATGCGACTTCTGAATCAAGTAATTTTAAGAAAAATAAATCTGAAGCACATTATGCTTCCCTTCTTCGCTCAAAATATCTTGGAAATAATATTTCTTCTTCAAAAGCTCGAGAAATGCGACGGTAATGATTTGCTTTATCTTTTAGGATTTTATAAATCCCAACCTATTTTTGTAGAAAATATCCCCGAAATGCTGGTCGACAATTACGACATCGTGAAATCAAACTCTTTTCTTTAACAATTGGTGAAATGTTTATTGTAGTTAATAAAATGTTGTAAGCTTTTGTTAAATTACAGTAATCCTATATTATGCAAATTTTTAAGTGATGATGCTGAAAATGATCTCAAAAGTTATGGAGTTGTATTTGATGAGGAAAAAAGGAATTACAAAAATGACAGAAGCCAGCCGAGCATTTATTGAAGATTCAAAAACTCCAAATTTTATTGCATATTTTGCATTTGGAGCTGAATATCATGAATTTTTAGATTTAGATATTCAAGAATTTTCAAAGTTCTCAATTCCTCTACTTTTTGCAATTTCAATGACTCCAAGATTTGATGTCAAAAACGTTGAAAAGCTCTTTCATGGATTCGGTAAGTCTTTTAATGCTACAGTAATGGGATATCCAAAAAATATCTTTTTTAGTCGTCAAATTCCTAAAATTCGTGATTCTTTTTCTGCTGCTAAACGTGATGAAATGACATTTCCTGTAAATGCCTTTGAAAAGGTGTATGAAATGTCTCATCAAAAAGGTGTTGAAAGCTCGGATAACCTGAAGACAAGTCGAGAATAATTGGAAGATAAAAGACAACGAGATTGTCAAGAAGCTGCTGAAAATCGGGTTTCTGGAAGAATTGGAAAAAAGAAAAGAAGACCTTTGAAGGATATTGTAATTAAATATGTTTAATTTTTTTATTTGTTTGCTAATTCTCTTTTTATTTATAATATTGTGTGTCTTTTTGAATGTGAAATAAATAAAGTTTTTATGATATTTTTTGTGGTTTTAGGTATTTTCAATTTTTGAAAATTTAAATAAATCCCAAAAAATTACCAGAACTGACAAAAAATGTAAGAAAAGTTTTGGAGAAGAAGATGAATGCTTCCAAATGGTTCGTTTCTATTCTTGATGATTGCCATACTGTGTTTTCATTCTTGTTTATGACAATTACTTATTTTCAGTTGTATGAATTTGCAAAAACTGAAGTAACATGCGCTTTTTCTTTTTTGAATAAACAATTTTGTAACTCAGTTGTTTTGAAATTTGCGTCCCCGAGACAGAAAATTTTTTTTGGTAAAGCTTTTAATATTTTAGATGTTATTACTTGACAATTAATATTAAAAAAAAGACTTTTTCAGTTAAATGTTTTACAACATGCTGAAAATAAAATTCGGACAACAAACTCTGAAATGCATCAATAAATAAATAAATTTTAATTGACTGATTTTGTACTTTTTAAAAATGAGATTTAAACAATAAAGATGACTGATATAAAGTTATTTATTCACAAAAGTTTTTTAATAGTATTCAAATAAGATTAAAACAATGTTTAATATTGAAAGCAGATTTAGTTTTTAAAAAACGAAACTTGGTATGTGGATTTTTTTTAAACACTGAGAACAAGAATTAAAGATGTTTAGGCTTAAATATAAAAAAGCAGCAAAAATTTGAAGGTTTTTTGGTCTCATGGCGATTGATTGCTATTTTTTCTAGCAATTTCTATAGGCGGGAGTATAAAATAAAAAAGACTTGACGTGAAATAGTAAAATTCAAAAAGACGAAAAAAAATCAAACACAAAATTTTCACTCCATTAAATCGTCAAATATGTTATACGAAATCTTCTGCCAATATATTTTCATCGTCCTCGTTAACTATGATTTGAATTCTTCCGGGTTTACGATGATAATAGTACATTAAACTGATAATTACCACTAGTGCATTTAAAAATAAGATAACGACGATATGGTGCCAATGATCTTGAGCCGAATTACTCGTGATTTCTCGAGGAATGACTGGCAATATTGTTGTTGCTGATATAGAATGATTACACCCTAAATCATGCAAACCTGTCAATTCAAAAATTGATGATTAGTGACACAGAACTAGGAAAAATTAAGCTTACAATCGATTTCATTTTCATTACAATAAATCACTTCAATATTTACTTTTTCTTCTTTGATGACAATTTCATTTGTGCAAAAACCACCAGACAAATTATGCATATGTGTTTCAGCTAATGCTGAAGGGGAATTACATTTTAAATCATTCTTATCTGTTCGTCTTAACACATTTTTTAATTTATCAGTAATTAAAGGCTTTGAAGAGTTTAAATCATTGATAAACCATGCCATTGAGCAATTACATTCCAGTGGGTTATTTTCAATTTCAAGCTTTGTTAATTTTTTCCAGTCAATAAGTTTCTCAGGAAGTACAGAAATATTACACCAATATAGATCCAATACACGTAATGTTGGTGAATTTTGATTACTAATACGTCCAAATGCATTTTCATGGATATATGATAATTCTGCATTAAAAGAAATATCAATATTTTGTAAATTTGGAAGTAGACAAAATGTACAATTATGCAGAGCTTTGATTTGAGAATGAGAAATATCAAGGGTATGAAGATTTGTGAGTTGGTTGAAAGCTTTCGGAATAGTTACAAATCCATTAAAGGCGATTTTAAGGGTTTCAAGATTTCTATAAACAATAACTATTTTACATGGTCTGTGGACGTTTCCCTGATTCCCGTTTCCCTGACTACATATGCAGATTGTTTTAACATTTAAAAAAAGAACTTGTTTTATCATTATTAATAATTATTTTTAAAAATCTGAAATCATTTGTTTGAATTTGTAAAAAATACCAAAGAAAGTCAGATTTCCTCCGATTCCGGATTTTTGAGGAATTATGTCAAAAATCTGTCATAGCAATTTTTTTATCATGTATTTTTACATATATATGCTAAATTTCAGGCTTCATCGTTGTCTCCAGCTGCTTCCCTCAAAGATAATGTTAAAAAACAATATCCAATGATTGAAATCAATATAGCTATAAAATATTCATTTCAATAGAAAACTGAAATAAGATTTTTTTATGCACTCCATGGGGTTCGATCCTTCTTCACCTGTTTTAGACCGTAGCGCATGCATTCACAACTGCGCTAACCATCCGTCTCACAATGGTCTTGCAATCAAAAAAAAGAAAAATTTCGCCTTTTCTTCTTTAAAGATTGAATCGCATCATGCAAATGGTTAGGTCCATAGATGAATATAGGGTAACTAAAGTTACCCTACAGACCGACCGACCTGAAACCGAAAATTCCCGAAAATTGCCCAAAGGGGGGAGTACGTTGATTTTGTCAAAAAAAATTTTTTAATGTCATTAGGTAAATTGAGCAAAAACTTAGTTTGTTTTTAATATTAATTTATTAACAAATATATAGGTTATAAAATGATCACAAAATTTATATGAAAAAATATGGTTAAAATATTTCTTTTAAAAAAGGGTAGCTTTAAGCAAATGGATCAGGTACAAAGATTTGAAATCGTTGTTCCCACCGGTTTTTTGTTTCTTCATCTTTTGCAACGTTTTCAGCTGGGTCATCACTTTCTACGATATCTTTATTTTTACGTTCAGGACCACGGGCTTCCCGAGCATCAGAATCAAGGTGACCAGCTGCATTCCATTGTTCTTTGTACTTGTAACAAACAAATTGATTAAGGGGGGGGCATTAATTCGGATGTGGAGGATGTTGTCGATGGTATTAATGCTTAGACGACTTCTTCTTGAATCGAGTGAATGGAAAAGAATTGAAAAACCGCGCTCCGCGTCAGCACTGCCGACGGGAACGGTAAGGGCGCTTGCAAGATAATCCAAAAGCTCATCACTCAAATCAATTATATCATCATTTTCAGCTGTTTCAAGGACTTTTGCATAGAAGATCTCCGGGGGAAATTTAACCCATTCTTTAAAAGTTGCAGCACTTACAGTAGTGTAAACATTATTTAATAAATCTTCGTATTGCTTGCCAATATATGGAGTATTAATTTTGAAACGTTTGGCGAGTTTGTCATGTTTTTGTTGAAAACCTTGAGGGAAAACAATTCTCTGATCATTTATATCAAGAGATTTTACATTGAGTGCCTCAAATTCATAAATGTTATCTTCTTCATAGTAACTTTTCAGACTTTGGATCAGAACATCAATAAATCGCTGACGGTAGGTAACCAAGCTGGGCCAATTGTAAGGATCAGATCTATCGTACTGAATAAATTGGAATCGATAAAATTCTTCCAATTCATCATCGCTTTCACCGTCATCACTTTCATCATCATTGCTGTTCATTACAACATCATCATCATCATCAGTATCAAATACATCTGCATCGACATTCATATAATGATCCATTTCTTCTGCACGTTCTTCTTCAACTGCTGCAGCAGCAGCACGGATTCCATCATTTTGATTTTGATCAATATTTGATTTTCTTATCATTTTATGATCAAGAAAAAGTATTACACTATCAGCTGCTCGAAGTTCACTGTCGACGGCATATTTTTTACATGTTTGGCTGGGTTTAATATTTCCATGATTAATTGTACATTTGATTCTGTTAAGTGACGCTGTTAAAACTGGTCCATCATCAATGGCAAGAGCTTGAAGTTCAGTTTTCAACTTTTCATATAAAAGTTTTTGGCCGGGAAGAACGGAAGCTTCCTTTTGATAAATCAATGAATATTTTTGCATTGTTTGAAAAGTGTCTTGAAGAAAAGCCAAAGTGAGGAAGAAGTTTGCATTTTGAAGATTCTTCAAATACTCATTGGCTGCAGCCAAACAAAGAAAAGATACATGTATCTTTTCTTTGTGCATTGTCATTGCTTTCATCATCGCTAATTTTTACAAGATCTTGCCAAACACAAGAAAACATTCGTAAAACACTGTTGATGGCAACTACTTGAGTGGCTAAACCAATGAACATCGCTTGATAGATAACAGCAGTCACCCTCACTTTCTTTTCAATAACAAAAATTGAAAAGAACAGCAGCTATAAAAAACAAAAAACAATCGAAAACATAAAAAACAAGGCACCCAAGAAAAAATAACCCCTGAAAGTGTGAAAGCAAAAAAGAAAAGGAAAGAAATTGAGAAATAAAAGAGAAAAACGAAAACAAAAAACAAAAAACCTTCCCTCGAATCTGAAATGAGGAGAAAAAGAACAAGAATTAAAAATAAAACTAAAACTGATAACAAAAAACAAATTTAAATTAAGCAAAAAATTTACCAAATTAAGAAACGATAAAAAAACAATAATGCAAAAAAAGATCAAAAGATGCCGCCTTTGATCTACCGCATGCCGCCTTTGATCTATCAGATACCGCCTTTGATGTGCGGCATGTATTTGTAAGAAAAAATTTTTCGCAGCGGCGCGAAGCGCCGCTGCGAAAATTTTTTTTGCAAAAAAAGGTCGTTACAGACCAACCGAAAAAATTTTTCCAGACAAAAAAATTTTTTTCCCCAAAAAGGTCTTTACAGACCTATAGCCTCGGAGAAAAAAAGTTACCCCTCAATTCATCTATGGTTAGGTCTGTGAAAGGAATTTCAAGCAAGGAAACGTCTACCAACCATTTTATAGAACAAAATTTTTTAATTTTTAAGCTTACTTCAAGTTTATAAAAACTTTTTCATCAAGTTCATTTATCATGCAGGATGAAAGATCCAGGATTTTTAGATTGGATAATGCCTCGGGAAAAATTGTAACATTAATGCCATTTATTAGATTAAATGTACTAAGCCCGATGTTATTGCTTAAATCTAACTTTGTCAGTTTTTTTAAATACTGAAAAGCAGACATTGTAAAATTTTGTAGATTATTCGCTGCTAAGCTTAAATCTATAAGTTTCAAACCAAGTTCTTGTGTTAAAATTCTATTATGAACATTTTTAATATTATTAACTTTTAGATCTAATTTTTTAAGGGAAATAAATCCATCAAATGCGCCATCTTCAATGCTGTAAATACCATTATATGCAAAGTATAGCTCTTCAACAGTGTTTTTATGTTCCGGAAACAATTCATTCTAAAACTTATTTAATTAATAAAAGAAACACCAGGAATCTTTTTCACAGGGTTGACTCAAAATGTGTTTTACAGATATATCTATCATTTCGGATTGATAATTGTCGATTATCAATCCGAAATGATAGCGATGTGCCCAGTGCTGTTCCTGACTCACAGTCGACTCACCACTTTAAAAAGGTCTTTTCTATATGAAAAAGTTAAAATTTATCTCATTTTGTAGGCATCACCGGTGAGGTAAGCATTTTTTTGAAATTTCAACGTGCACTCACAATGTCAGAGAAAAATTCACAGCGAAATTCTGTGACAGAAAAATCCCGGAATTTTGATTTTTGAATTTTCGAAAGTGCCATCCTCATCTTCCCCCTCCTGAATTTCCCCCAAGTTGCGGCGCTGATCCTCATTATCCCATGCGTAGAAAAGGCCCATTTTGTCAAGGAAAGAGAAAAGTGAGATATTTCGTGACACTTTTGTCCAGTGATTTTTTTTTTGATTGTTATTGCCCAGGTGTGATCTACAAAATAGCATACCTTTTTTATGAACTTGAGATTGTTTAAAGAAAAGTTTATAATTTTGACAGTAAAATTTTTGGCACGAATCCCGATTTTTGTATGATCAAATTTATTTATGTCGTGTACAAATTCATTGAAAGACCTTCTGCAGTTTACGGTTTGATTATAACAAACACATTTAGGATCTGCAAAAAAATTGATTTTTATACTACAAAAAGATAAAGCGTACTTTTTTCAGATTTTTTTTCACCACAAACATAAAAGATGTCATTTTCATCGTTATCTCGATGGAAACCGTCAGCAATCGAATCTGCCATTATTGTAGTCCCAAATTTTGAATAAACATTTGAGTGATTATTTGTTGGAGCAGTATCATTGTAGGCATTAATAATAAGAATTACGTGCTTCAACAGAAATGCTACTAGTAGAATATTTCGGTGCTTCATCCCAAGATAAAATATTTAATGGACAAACTATAAACATAAACACCTCAATAATGTTATTGCGACGGTACGAATATCTAACTGGATTTTCTTCAGGTCCAAAAATTCTCTAAGAGAAAAAATTTGAAAGACCGCCCTGCAGAATGCCAATGAGTTTTTTGATAGATAATTGTGCAGACGCTTCAGTACATTTTTAAAGTCCAAATCAATAAGAGAAAAAAGTTAACCTGATGGCACAAAGGAAAGGTCAACTTATAAAATAGCAAGAAACAACATGTTGTACAACAAGAATATAGACGATGAAAATAAAATGCGCACCCATTAATGGTCTCTTTTTTGCTTCTATTTTGTCCGGTTAAGTTGCGTTTTGCTTAAAATGGACCTAGAAATCTCATTTATATACCAAAAGAAAGCTAAAAGCTCACTGATTGATATAAACTGGGTGCCTAACAATATCGCTACTTCTAACGGATTCTGGAGCGGGATTCAGAATCCCAAAAAAAATTTTTGCCCTAAAATAGAAAAAATTCAAGTTTTTGCTGGTTTTTAGCACAAAAATAGTTTATTTACTAAAATTTGCGATATTTCTAACTTTTAAGACCGAAAAATAGAAAAATAAATTTTTTTTATTTTTAAATTTTTCATGTGGTCCCCCCTGTGCCCAAAAATCCAAAAAATTATTTTTTCGTTTTTGGGATTGAAAATGGTCGGAAATGACAGGAAATGATCAAATTAGAGTCTAAAAATAGTTTCTAACCAAAATCGAGGACTAGAAATCAATTTCTTTCGAATTAGACGAATTTGGTTCTCGAACCTGTACATATTGGTGTAAAACGATAGAACTTTTTTTCCATCGATGACAATGTAATTCTGGAGAGTTAGGGTCTTTCCCTACACTATTTTTGAAAAATTGACGAATTTTTTTGTGGATTAATGCTTTGGTTACCATTTGGCAAACGATTATCTATATCATAACATTTTTCACTACAAAAATGAGCCATGTTAAAAATAATAGAACAATTTTTAAATTAAAGTTGGAGATTTAATTTGGTCTTTATCTTATCAAGTACATAAATATCAAAAAAAGACGGATTCTTTTACGTATTACATTCCATGTTCAAAAGATAGAGCGCCTTAAAGTTTGCAACACCAAAATATACCGAAAATTACGAAATTTTCGGGGCGTAAGAATTTTTGATTGGGGCATGCAATAGCTAAAATGGTGTTTCTAACTTGTAAAACACATCCTAAACTTAAAATTTTCAGAACAGTTTTTCAATTAATGCATTTTTAAGATCAGGGCAACACAAATAGTCCAAAATATGCAATTTTTACACAAAAATTAAACATATTCAGCTCGTAAGAAAATGATCGGGGATAACGTTGGCGCAAATCTTTTGTTATTAAAAGTTTCCATAGAAATAGTACTCTTAAATGCCAGAACAGTTTTTGGATATCTTATCTGCATCCAATTATATAGAGCTAAATTCGTTAAAAACAGCCATTTTTCATGATTTTCTAAAATGTGACGCACCTTTGTAAAACACCTTAAAAACATCTGGGATATGGTTTTTAATCATTTTTAAGCTATTTTGGACCATTTTGGGCCAAGGGCGCGTTAACCGGACGCAAAAATAGACCGTGCAGTATTTATGAGAAAGATATGAAGTAAGTTGAGAGAAAAGTAATAAATTTATGTTAAAATTCTAGCCATACAAAATACAACCATACATGGGCACCAGGGTCCACGGATTTTTGAAATTATGCCCACTCCAAAATATCCAAAAAAATATATATATCCCTGTTGAATTTTTTTCTTTCTTTTTTTTAGTTTTTAACAGGTCCCTGTTGATTTTTTCAGAAATACACATTGTTGTTTCGAATCAACCGTAAATTGCTTTTACTTTAGTGTAAAAAAGGGAAAGGGGAAAAGAAGACCAAAAAAAGGCGGAAGAAAGCTGTAAAAAAGGAGAAGGGGGAAAAAAGGCGGAAGAAAGCTCCTTGCAAGCGCCTTCTTTTCGTCTTTTTTATGCGAGGATTGTTCATTTTTCCGTCGTTGTCAGTTCGGGTAACGTTTTTATTTTTGTGTTAGTTAATTGATTTTTTTGTCATTTTCTCTAAACTGCTTTTATTTATTTGAGATAAAAAGTGTGTGTTTTTTAATGTTATTGATTTTATGTATTTTAGGTTTACATAAAAACACTGTAGAACGTTTTTTTAAGTCTTAACGTTTCATCTCTTTTACAATGACATATCAATTGTAGAAAATGGACTGCTTCATTTTTTATCCTTTTTAGTACAGTGAGTATTTGCATGCCCCCTTTTTTTGATTATGCAAATGTCTCTCTTTCAATGTTGAATGTGACATAAAAAAAGAGTTGCCTCTCTTTTTCTCGATCCTTGGCAATTTGCGCATTGACCTTGACCTTGGAATGGCCTTCAATGTGCCAAAAACAAAAGCATTTTCTTTCTTTCATTTGGTTGTGTTTTTGCAGCTTTGCTTTCCTTTTTTTGAATATTTTATTTTCATTTTTAACAATAAAAAATTTAAAATGTCCTGGAGTCAATTTCACATGTTGTAAGCACAGCATTTTAAACATAAAATTCATTCTCGGAAGCAAAAAGAAGACGAGAGTGCATTATTTAAATCCAGCACTCGTTTACCGACTCGAGGTCACTGACGACCCATTATTTTAAACTTTGAAGCCTTTTATGCCATTGCCACTTTTACAGAAGGTCATTAAAACAAGACGGATAAATATTCGAAAAATATTTGGTAACACTCTTGATCTCGGATATTGCAGTTACAGGGACCAGAAACATCTTGGACCGTAATCATCCAAAATTTTTGATTTGATTTTGTTATCGTCGAAATGTGGATGTCCTGTTTTAATCTTTTTCTTTTTTGCAAAATTTTTGAGGTTTGTTAAAAATGATGCAATAAAAATATTAAACAAATATTGTATAAGACAAAGCTATTTGAATGCATTGTTGCTCTTTTAAAGATCTCGTATATCCTAATTTCTTACATTTGAATGGCACATATAAAATTGTAAAAACTTGAAGGATGTCTTTTTTGTGACAAATCTTTCAAGTTTATTTTGGAAGATTACATCATAAAATTTCTTTCCATTTGCCAAACTTTTCTCACATATTTGTTTTTCATTTTTGCATAGTAAAAAAGTGCATCCAAGGAAAAATGTGGCATTGATTGAAAAGCTAAAATTTGTTAAAAAATGTTTGAAAAACAATGGATTATTTTTCTTGTAAATTTAAAAAATTGAGACAAGAAAACAAAAACAAAAAAATATTAAAAAAAGCCAAACCCATTTTGGCGCGCGAAATTTTGGAAAGAAGCTTTTATTTTTTTTAAATGCAACGATTTCTTTTTATTTGTTTTTTTGCAATTTTTGCATCGTGATTTTTTGCAGATTTATATTTTATATTTTTCTAGATTTTCATACATCTTAATATCTTTTTATTATCTGCATTATCGTGATAGAATATGGAATCAAATGGACGCTGTACATTTTCATCTTCTGATGGTCCACCATCTTCCAAGAAAAGAAAAACATTGCTTGATCCTGAATCAGAACTTGATTTAATGAAGCGTGAAAGAGAAAATGATAAAGAATTAATAGAAGAACAAAAGGAAACAATTTATGAACAAACAATGGAAGTAAGTATTATTTAAGATTAATCTTTTTTATCATAAAATTAAATTTTAGATCCGTGATTTGAAAAAACAATTAAAAAAAAGTGTTAATACTTCTAATGTTGATCTTGAAATGGAAGAAACTTTCACCGAAATGGAAAAAAGAGAAGCAGAATTACGATTACAAAATGATGAATTGCAAAAGCGTATCGAAGATGAAAAAGCTGATCATGAAAAATCGTTTGCTAAAATGAATCTTACTTTGACGAATCAGGTACAGTATGAAGATTATTTTTTTCATTATGATAATTTGTGTTTTTTAGATTGGAAAATTAGAAAATGTAATCAACGAAAAGAATACAAAGATTAAAAATTTAGAAGAGCAACTTCCCTCAATTATAGCAATTAAATCTGAACCTGATGACTCCAAAAAGCTTTTGCAAGACAAAATTGATCAGTTGCAATTATCTAATAATGAATCTGCAAAGAAAATCAAGGAATTGGAAGCTGAACTTCAAGCTAAAGCAAATTTACATCAAACAAAGCTTTCTGCAGTTGAAGAACATTACAAACATCAACAAAAGCTTTCTGCTGATAAATTTAAACAAGAAATTGAAACTCGGAACAAGACAATCAAAGAACTTAATGAAAAGATTTCTTTTTTGGAAAAAAGTCATAAAAGTGTATTGGACAAGGTAAATTATAATTTAATGATTTATTAAATATTTGTATTTTGATATTTAGGTCATGCTTGATAAGAAGAATGAAATTCAAAATTTGGTTGCTGAACATGAACAAGAAATGAAGGCTTTAAAAGAAAAGTTTGAAAATGGAGCAAAAAAAGCCAAAAATGAAATGGATGGATTAAAATCAAATGTTCAAAATCTAACCAAAAAGGTAATTTACTAGCTACCGTAACATTTTGCTTAATATTTATATTTTTAGATATCTGAAGACCAAAAAGTTGCAACAAGGGTTCAAAATGAAATTAGTGAATTGAAGGAAAAAATTACTGTTGCTGAAAAAAATGAACAAAAATTGCAAGTTGAAATCGATGAATGATGCTTCTGCAACATCAAATGATCATCAACATGGACAAAGAAATGATTTACCACGCTTTGTTACACTTGATGAAGTTCGAGATGGTTCTAAGATTATATGTAACCGACTTAAGTGTAAAAACATTGTTGTAAGTTTTTATATCAGTTGTAAATGTTATTAATTGTTGATATTTAGGTTGTAAAAGTTGAAAAACTTATGTTTGTTTCTGATAGATGGAGACTTTATTCAACTCTTGATCCAAATGAAGAACCTGTTGAACTTAATTCTCCAAAATCGTGTTGTCAATTTCAAATTAATAGTGAACTTAGAATTGCATCTTATTATGTATCTCAGCTAATGCCAAGACTTCATTCGTTTAAATTTACTAAATTAGATCTTGGTGATAGTCGTATTGAATATGATGATTTTAAAAAATTACTTTCATCTAATACGGTTAAGACATTCAATGGTGGTAATATTCAAAAACAATACAAATTACTCGAAATTGGTGAAATTATGAAGATGCTTTTTAATGTCGAAAATTGTGATATGTGAGTTCATTTCTTTTTGTGAAAGTTTTTTTAATTTCTATTTTTTGTAGTCGATATTTTGGAGATTCTGGTGATATTCAGAAGTTTGTTGAACTTCCTGTTTTTCAAAATCTTAAAACGTTTACTATTTGTCCAACCAGCTCATCATTTGAGTTTAATTCTTTTGTTGAATTTATTAAGGTAATTTTTTGAGTACGATTTTTCATTATTAAAGTTAATTTTTTTAGAAATATCCAAATGTTGAATTTTTCTTCATATTTGATACGTATAATTATTCATTTCCTTCAAAAGCAAAAACTATTGTAAGAAAAAAAGAAAAACAATTTCGTGAACTTCTTCCTTCAAATTGTAAAGTTGTTGTTGAATTTTAACTTTGTTTTTTGCATTATGAATTTTTTACCGTTTTGCGATTTTTTTGTTGAAAATTATGCGAAATAAATTAATTTTTAAAGAATCAAAAAAAAATTTTTTAAATACAAAATGAACCAATAATTTTAATGTTTTTCTCTTTTAAAAACTTGTTATTGTCTATTTTCAGCTATTTGATTGACAGATGTATGACTGCGAAAACTTGAACAATGTCGTATTTTTGTGATAAACAGTATCTTCCAGGTATAATCTAAAAAAGGTTTTTTGAAAGATAACATCTTTTAACAATATTTTGCCATTTGCCTTTCTCACAGCTTTTTTACATCGGTCTTTATTGTTGCTCACTGAAAGAAGAAAATTAAGAAAAATAAGATTTCTTCTTTCCACACAAGGGCAAGTCGGAGGATAGCGGAGGATAATCCTCCGGAGGGTAGAGGGTCGCGTCGGAAAAAAAAGAGGGTCGCGCGAGGAAAAAGAAGAAAAAAGAGAAAAAAGGAGGAGAAAAAGAAAAAAAAGAAGGGGAAGGGGAAAAAGAAAAAGAGAGAACCTGTGAGGGTAGCGCAACTTCAGCAGATCCTTAAATCTGGAGGGTAGCGCTTCTCTTGTTTCAAGACATCCTTTGATTCTGAGGGTAGCGCTACCCTTTCTTCAGAAGATTTTTGGAATTAAAGGGTAGCGCTACCCTTTCCATTTGAATACAAAATTTTGTTAGAGAAAGGGTAGCGCTATCCTCAGAATCCATGAATCTGCAGAAGTTGCGCGACCCTTTGAATACAAAAATCTGTTGAAGAAAGCGTAGCGCTACCCTTTGAATCAAATGATCTTGTGGAACAACAGAAGCGCTACCCTTCAGATTCAAGGATGTTCTGAAGTTGCGCTATCCTTAAGGGTTCTCTCTTTTTCTTCGGGATCAAAATTCTAGGAATTGCGGCCGCCCGGGTATTTACATGAGATAATCACTCAAGAAGGCCAGCAGAATAACCTACAAAATTTTAATTAGACAAATGCATTTGGAAAATCCATGTCTGTGTTTGATCCTCAAAAATTTCTAATTCTTTATGAACTCTTCCTTTCGATTTTTTTCAGTTGACATCAAATTTATGAAATTATTTAGTGTAGTGTTAAAAATTAATCACGATGCATGGTTTATTATTTTTTCCACCATACTCTACAAAAAAAATAGAAAAGAAAAGTTTTGTTGCAAGGTAATCCGATCCGAAGCCCAAAATATCAGATCACGGATCGGTGAAAAAGTTTCACATTTTCATTGAAAACCACACTTAAACCTTAAAAAACGGTTTAACTTGGTGTGAAATAATAGTTATTATTGTTTTTAAGAAATATTAATTAACATAATCGGATATCTAATCTTTGTCGAAAATTTTCTTTTTGGCACTTACCGCAGTCATACCCAACTTACGCCGGGGTTGGAGCTTGATATTTTGTCCATATGCAGGTCTTATGTGGGTATTATGCTTATAAAAAACCTCATTTATGTAATAACTAATTCATAACTTATTGTATGCAATTTTTTCACGGCATTCTTAAAAATATAATATAATTATACCTTTTTGTTTGCTTTTGTTAAAGGAATTTTTCCCATTTTCATGGGTGAGTTCGGCACTTTTCCCAATTTTAACGCTATCTATATCACGGATATGTATGTTTTCGAACACACTTATTCCGAATCTTTAACATTCGAAACAACTTGGCTTCTTAAAATTCCAAAAAATTCGTAATTTTTAGATGTTCATAACCATTTTAGACGGTATTCTGCGTTTTTGCAAACAGTTGTTAAACAAAAAACGATTAGGATTTGCCCATACTCATACCTACATAAGACTTGCATATTGAAAAAATCGAGCTTCAACCCGGCTTAATCTGGGTATTTCTACGGTTAGTTAATATTATTTTTGACACTGTTTAATTGAATAGGGACAATACAAATTTTTTTCTCTTCAATCTTTTATTGTTGAGTTTTATGGCGGCTCTCATTTTGGACATACAGTTGAATAAGCTCAACAACTTTGAACCGAAAAAATTTTATACACCTCTGCTGAGAAACTTATGAAGAAACTAATCTATCTAGCCTAAGCATGGCACCGGGCCGGGCCTTGAACGGAAAAGCCCGGTGCCCGGTCCGGCCCGCGGGCTTCGGGCCGGGCCGGGCTTCACTTTCGACGGGCCGGGCCGGGCCGGGCTTTGATTTTTAAAAAAATTCCAAAGGGGGGACCACGTGAAAATTTACAAAAAAAGAAAACGGGCCGGGCCGGGCCCGGCCCGCGGCGAAAATTTCCGGGCTCCGGGCGGGCCGGGCTTTTTTTTCACCGGGCCCGGGCCGGGCCGGGCCTCCAAAAAGTCGGCCCGTTGCCATGCTTAATCTAGCCTAAATTCAGGAGCAGCACATGTTTCGGTTTTGTCGAGAATGCTTATTTTTATTTAAATAAATCTTACCGTACTTTATAAAGTGCGGATATAATACATAACCAAAGAGGGGACCCTATTAAAATCATTAAAAAAAAGAAAAAAATTTTCGAAAAAATCCAAAGGGGGGACCCTTTGGGAAAAAGGGTCGCGAAAATTTCAAAATCTGTCCTCCGACCATGCCCACGTGTGCTTCTTTCAGCCATAAATTTATGATAAATTGCATTTGAAAAAATTTAAATTTTTGTCAAAAATGTTTGAAAAAAGGATAAACCTTTTTTTGGCATTGTGTTTCTCAACCGCATCTAGAAAGAGCAATCAAAAAAAAGTTTTTGTTTTCTTCCATTTTTTCAACCAAAAATTAATTTTAATTATTACTCTGCTGAATTTTAAATTGTTATTTACAGGAGTTATAACTACTTTTTATGTCTTTTTTTTGTTTCTTCTTCGGTTTATACAGGTCTTAAAGTAGTAGAAAAGATGTAGAAAAATTTTTTATGCACATGGTAATCCTTGAGCTGCTGCTGCCGGTACATACACCAAAAAAACTAAAAATTTAGACGAAAAAAAATTTACCTTCATTTGTTTTGTTACGTGCTAAAAGATTGTATTAATTAAAGGATTAATAATTTGTTATTTACCATCCATTTTTTAGGTGTCGTGAATTCTGATTAACACAAGCTCATGTCTGGAAGTGACATCAAAATGGAACGAGAAACTCCTATTGGAAATGGAAGTGCAAAAAAGCGAAAACTTGCGATGGGATTTGGACAAAGTCCATTGATCAATCTTGAACTAGAAACAAAAAGCTTTGAGATTCAAAGATTGAAGGAAATGGTTCAAGGTTTGCATGAACGGGTACGTTTTGATTATAAAAGTTTTGCTTATTTTAGTTTTATTCTTTGTTTTAGGTTTATGAATTAGAAAGTGCTGCTGCTGATGATGATGGTGATAAAGAGAATGAAGAAATGGAAGTAAAAATGGATCAAAAAATTGATGGTAGCAAAAATGTTGAAGAAGTTGAAAAATTGGAATTAGCAGTAAAAGAAAAGGAAAGCAAAATCAAGGAATTGGAGGCTGAACTTGAAGCAAAGAAAAAGGATGAAGAAAAGCTTCGATCAGAGATTGAATTTCTAAAAGCACAGGTAGTTTATTAATTTTAGGTAAAGGATACTTATTACTGTAACTTTTTAGAACTCAAACATGGATATGGAAATTAAACGCTTGAAGGATAGAATTCCAAGTTCCAATAATGACACCGGATCGAAGAGTATTACTGTTGAAGATATTCATGTTGGTCGAAATATTAATTTTGATGTTCTTATTCCTGAAAATGTAAGCCTAAAAATCCACTTTTGTTTTTATTTTTGTTAAAAATCATCTACTTTTTAGACTTTATTCGTTGGCAAACTTGAAGCAGGAGAAATTAATTCATGGAAGCTTTCTTCAACTGAAACCTCTGAACCTTTTACCATGGATATTGCGGATATTTTTAATCGAACTAAATTCAGAATGTTCGTTCATGGCACCCTTATTTGCAATGATCAAGAAAATCCAAATCGAATCAATGAAGTTCTTCAACCTGTTTCTTCTTGGACCCTTGACACCTTAAATCTTGGCTTTCAAACTCTTGATGAATATGATTATAAAAAATTGGCAACTGATAAAATTAGAATATGCAAACTTCAAAATATTTCTGTTAAAAAAACTGGTGGAACTTTTTTACGTGCTGATGAACTTCTTGCTGCCATTCCTAATGTTGAAGAATTTGAATAGTAAGTTTTTGTTATATTATTTGTCACATTTAATTTTATAAATTTTAGCTGCTTTAAACGTTACAATCATGAACCATTACAAAATCTCTTGGAACATTTCGCAAAACTTCCTCGATTCAAAAATCTCAAAAAATTCAAATTTTGCAATGTCACAAACAAATTTGATCTTGAAACTTTTGGTAAATTTATTACGGTAAGAATACTGTACTTTATTACATAAATAATCTTATGTTTTTAGAATCATCCAACCACATCCTTCATTGTTCAATATCATCCTTTGGGTGAAAAAGCTCAATTCAAAATCCAAGAAACTGCAAAAAAGTTGGCTGAAACTTCTAAAGTTTCTGTTGAATTTACTGATAAATAATTTTTGTATCTGACTGTTCTTTCTTTTTGTAATTGTTATTTTGTTACTTTCCTTTTTTATTAAGATAATAGATGATTATTATTCAAACTTTTTTATATCAAGTAGAAATTTTTTCAAAAGCTAAAGATTAAATGTTACTAATACGAATTTCGTTTGTTTTTTACTAATTTAACGCGATTCCGTTACAGTATACCAGATGCCATAATTCTTTTATCTTACTGTAGACTTGTATTTGCCTAAATATCTGAGATAAAACAGTTTAAAGTAATATTTTTGTGGGCTTTTTTAAGGATGCATTATAATGTATATATACTGTCTGATTGTTTTGATTTACAAAATCTTAATAAGGATTGACCAGATTCGATGTGGAGCTTTTTTCTCCTTAAATTTTCAAAACCCTTTCTATTCTGTAAAATTTTTTCTTTTATGTTATGCCTCATTTAAGGTGAACACGAGATTATGGGTAACCCAGTTGAAACACTCAACATCAGTTCAGATCTGGACAATCCCTTATATGTTTTTTAAAAATTAATCCGTTTTGTTCCTTTCTCTTTTCTTCTAAATTATTGAAAACTAAACCAAAAAATGTGTTGTTTTTGAAAAACTAAAAGCATAAAAAACAAAATGTTGACTTTTGAAAAAAATTGTGCCGTTTTTTAAAGCAAAAACATTCGCGAACGAAATATTTTTTTGTTGTTTTTTTTCTTCAAACATTTGTAAATACAACTTTTTTTCGTTTGTCAAATTTTTTACTTAATCTTTAAATATTTTTTTGCAGAGCTTCCTTAAGTCGAAACTAGATAATGGATCCTTATAAGCTCATAAAGAGATCAGAACTTTTCGGGAGTCGAGAAAAGTCATCGTCCTCTGCAAAAAATGCTGCCAAAGTTCTTGAGCTTCAAATTGCCAATTTTCGTTTGAAAAAACTTGTTAAAGATCATGAAAAAATTATTGAAGAAAAGGTAAGAATTTGTTTCACTTTGAGATCGTCCAGATATGACGTCATCCGAAAATCAGCCTTACCCCCTATACATCAAAGACACTTTTTGCCGCACATCAAAGGCGGCACGGTCGTTACCCCGTCCCTCCCTCATGATGTCATATCTGGACGATCCCTTTTAAGTAATTCTAAAAACTATTACTTGATATTTTTTATTATACAGAAACAAGAATTTGAAACAAAGAATGGCGAATGCGAAGATTTAACTGCCAAAGTTTGATTTTAATTTAAATAATTTTAAAACACGTTTAACAACGATTTTTTTAGAATCGTGAACTGGCTTCTGAAAATTCTACTTTGAAGGATACAATTAGAAGCTTGGCAGCAGCTACAGAAATTCAAGCACAAACTGTGAGTAAAATGTTTAATTTATTATTTTTCAAAAAAGCTTTTTTTGTAAAATCTTTTCAGATTTCTTCATTGAAAGAAGATATTATTAAAACTTATCAGGAAACGGTCCCCCGTACCCATCAACATTAATTGACAAGCAGTCATGCAGTTTTTGCACCAACTTATTAAATTTGAAATTATTGTTATTAATTTTAAATTTTTGTAAGCTGTGTTTGCCTTGTTTTTGAAAAAAATAAATTTGTTGTTAATTCAAATTAGCTTTCCAAAATTGTTATATTTTTTGTATCAGTTAAAATTTTCTTTTAAAAAATTATTCGTACTTTTTTTTGATTTACTAAATCAAGTTATTTACTTTAAAACTTTCAAATTTATTCTGTATGTTTTTTAATCCCCCAAAATGGATCAATAACAAAATTTCGTAATTTATTTTAAACTTTTTTTCTTTCATATTTTTGAATCATAAAAAATGTGTTTTCGAAACTAATAAAGAACAAAAGAAAAACAAAAGGTTAACCTTTAAAAACTTAGTGAATTATTTGTGCCCATTTTTACAGTAAAAAAAGTTGGAAAGATAGAGATTCTTTCGGGAGATCTTTTTTCATGCAAATTCGCGTAAACAAAAATTTTGTTTTCGACTTTGTCAAATTTCTTATTTTTTTTGCTTTTTACAAAAATATTTATATTTTAGAGCCTAATTTATTTCAATTCATAAGATTGAAGCTTTCAAGATCATAGAAAAATCTAAACCAAACATGGATAAACAAAATTCTTCATCATCCTCCAAAAATGCCAAAAACTATTTCAAATACAAATTTTTACAATTTCTAACCTTTACAATAATCTGCAAGAATAATATAGTAATAAAAAAATTAAAAAACCTGAAAAAATCTAGCACAGTATCACTGTGACAGTGATAATGTTTTAAATGTAAAAATACAAAAATATTTAACATAAAAAGTTACTGTAGCAACAAAGATCGCGAAAACTGATGTGACAATCTTTGCCATGAACCTTATAAAAAAGATGCCATTAAATTGAATAAAGAAATCAATCGATGCCAACTTTTTCTTGGCCACTTTTTTATTTGACCTCAAAATCAAACACTCTCCTGTGTTCGGCATCGTCTGTGCCATTTTTAGTCGTCTTTTTTTCTAGGCACAATCGATTGAGTTCAGTGGTGCATTTTTTCTTTTCAGTTAGTTCAACACACTCCTTTTTCTTTTTCTTTTTTCCTTTTTTTCTCTCATCAGACAACTTGTGTCTGACCTGAGACAAATGGTATTTAAAGCAATTCGTCACCTATGTAAATGTAATTATAATGCAGAATACACGGCATCAGAAATTGTCAATATCAAAATTAGTTTATTATTGATTATTTTTATCCTTCACGTAATTCCATATTCTATTTTCTGGATCTCTGTTATTCTACAATATGAAAGCTTAACCAAAGAAGGAGAGTTGCTACGGTCACCTTGTGATTCCCCAAGTTTAATGCCATGGGATACTTACAATCAAACATATCTCTATTGTTTGAATGTTAATAAAGTAAGTTTTTTTGAAAAAATTTTAATAATGGATTAAGGGATTGTCTTGATTTGACGTCAGCAGTTCAAGGAGGGGGATTAGCACATTTATGTAAATTTACCGGTAAATTTGCCAATCGAATGTTAAATTTACCGAAAATGTTAAAAAGGGTAAAAATTAGGTTAAATTATGTACACTATCAAAGAAGTGGTTTTAAATATGCATAATACAGTGATTTATGATAACAAGAAATAAGGTTTTGTTAACACAATAGACAAAATATCAACATTTTTGGGCAAATTAATGATTTTACAAACTTATGTGACACTTGAAAAAAAATATAAAAGGTTTGAAAAATGTTAAAATTTTTTGACTTTTTCTTGAACTTTTCAAAATTTTCTTCATTTATCCAACACACACCAATTTTTCTAATTTACTGGAAAATTAGACCTTGGTAAATCTAACGGCAAATTTATCGGTAAATTTACCACCTCGCAGCCCAAGTGACGGTTCACCTGAAAAACTGTAAAAGTTAAAGCCCAAAAATTCTGCATTCAGTGATACCAAAATTATGTTTTTAGCTAAAGGAAACAAAAATAGAATTTTTGTTGACGTCAGATTATGATAATTTATGACAATTATAATTTACAAAGATTTTAGGAGCTTAATGCAACAATCGAAATAAGCAAATTCCACCAGCAGAATCCTGACATTAAACAATTCATGGATGATCAGATACTATCAAAGACAAAATTGCTCGAAATTTTAAATTCAACTCTTGAAATGCAAAATGATTTAAGAAAACCATGCATCTTAAAATATGCAACTGAAAATGTGTTTCCCCAATTTGCTTCTGAGATTTGGAAGTTCATCTTTTTTGCAGTTGTTGGAATCCCTTTGGTTTTTGTTATATGGAAATATATTTTTATCAGACCTGTTGTAACAGCTGCTGACAATCGATTTTTCATTAGAATTTTTTTATGTTCTATAGATATGTCAACAATTTCAGTTTTTACCGGATTCAACATTTTTTACATTATCCGAAAATATATTATCAAAAATACCTTTGATGTTAACGATTATGTTTTAAATTGCAAATAAAAAAATTGTGAACACGTGAAAATTTGAACATGTTTTGAACAAAGAAAAATGAGATATAAAAAACTGTTTTATTTGCTGTTTTTTTTTGATTTTGCAAGAAAGTTCTCGAAGTTGAAGGTTATTGAAACTCAGGAAGTTTCGCTTTTTTCTAACTTTTTTAACTCTAGAAAATCACGAAAATTGAAAATTCAAATAAAATACTGTAGCTACAGTAACTTAACATGAAAATTCAAATAAAATACTGTAGCTACAGTAACTTTGAAAGTGGTTTTTGTAATTTTTTGCTATTTGGGTGATAAAGAATAGTTAAAAGCAATCGATATTATTGTGCACACTTGCAATTGTGTATAAAGTATTTTTTGTTGCTGAATTTTTTTAAATTTTGACTTTCACAGTTTTTATTCTTGAAGGAACAAAAAAGAGAGAAAAATTTAAAAAAAAAAGAGACAATGTGCGTTTGTCAGTGCGTTTTTATTTTAAAAGAAGCGCTTTTCTTGGCAAAGTGTCGCAAGCGTCAACCATCATTTTTTTGACGAAAATTTTTTTGCTGCTGATTTTTTTGTGGTTAAAAAATTAAAGCAACTTTATTTGTGTTAATCTTTTTTAATTTTTTATCTATTTGTTTAAGCAGTTGGCTATTGAAGATAACTAACTATTAACTGAGATCAACAAGTGCTAAAAACATTTTTTGCAGTGAAATTTTTTGATTGTTTTATGCCACAAAAAAGATACATGAGCAATAACTTTTTACAAGAATCATTGGTGGCCGCCCCGGAGGGGCGGGGCACCTCTAGTTTAAAAAAAATAGCTCAAAAATTTCGTTTGCTCTTAAAAAAATAAATTATTTATCAACAAGTTCTTTAGGGGAGCCGCGGTCGCGGCTCCCGCATACTTAAGTGGGGCATCTAATGATGCCATTCTAATCATTATTTCTCCTTTTTACCACCATCGTTGGTTCCTTTGGAACCAACAACTGTAGCAATGTTTATCAATGCATAAGCTTATTTTTTATCATCTCTCTACCCTCACTTTCTACTATCCTTCAATTCTTAAAACTCCTTAAATTTGCATTCTCATTCTGACATTTACCAAAGAAGCATAAAACTATCTTATTTTTTATTAAAAAGAATACGAAGAAATGCACTTTTCGCATTTTCATTTTTCGTCCTACAGTATACTGATATTCTAATAATCACGTTCTAGCTAATTAGTTTAAATCCATTTCATACTTTCATTGTCACTAAACATTTAAATACCGTGCATTTACATTTTTCGTCCTACAGTATATTCTTTTTGCATGATTAAAACTCAAACAGTATAAGGCTTATTCTTTTTCGCATTTCAAATTTAAAAAAATTATTACAAACATCCTCTAGGTTTGAAATTCATTAAAACAGCTTTCCTACATTTTCGATTTTTTCTCATAATTTTTATGCCCCATCGATTTCCTTCGGAACCAACAACGGCGGTAATAATTTTCATAAATGCATAAACTAATTCGTCAAAATACATCCCAAATAAAACCAAACAAATTTTAAACTCATCGAAAATGCATTCATAACATTTTCATTTTTCGTGCTATAGTAATTGCAAATCACAAAACAATATTACAACCATTGAAAAAATAAATAAACCTATAAAAAAATGCATTTTCTATTTGTTTTCGAACTTCATTGCAAAAAAAGAAATTGTGGGTTCGTACCGAAACCACAATTTCGGATTTTAACCATCCTCAATTTCTTTGAATTTCTGAAATCCAAATTCTCATTTTTGCTATTTATCTTTCATCATCAAACAACCCCATCATTTTAAAACCATCATTCATCAATAAAAATCCCATTCTATGCATTTTCATCCGGCACTACACTCGAAAAAACAACGTAAAACACAGGATCATTTTCAAGCACCATTAATCACCCATAAAGTCATATGCCACTCAGATATTACATACAAAAAACCAACGAAAGTCGCAACCTCCATGGATGCATAAACTTGTTCATTACCACCACTTTTTCATTTCAAATTTTATAGCAAAAAAGGAATTTGTGGGTTTGTACCAAACCCCACAATTCTCACGTTTTACCATCCTTTAGTTCATTGAATTCTTTTTACTTTTATTATCCTTTAACTTCCACGAATTGTGCCATTTAATGATGCCATACATGATTTTTATATAGATACCTTACAAACAATCCCAACATTAACATTCTCATCCATAATTTTAGGACTGTCCTTCATAACTCCCCCATTTTCACAACCATCAATGGTTCCTTCGGAACCGACAACGGTGCCAATTTGCATAAACGCATAAACTTATTCATTAACATCTCTCTTCAATTTAGAAATTTCACTCCAAAACGAAATTTAAAACTGAAATTGTGGGTTCGTACCGAACCCACAATTTCTTTTTTTTGTTATCCTTTATTAAAATTCATTAAAACAACTATCCTAGATTTACGGTTATTCATCCCATAAATTTTTTGCCCCATCATTTTCGCCACCATTACTGGTTCCTTCGGTACCAACAACGGCGAAAATTTTCATAAATGCATGAGCTTTTTCTTTAAAATTCTTCTCACATTAAACCAAATAAAATTTAAAATGATTGAAATAAATTCATAGCATTTTCATTTTTCGTGTTATACTAATTGCAAATCACAAAAAAATAATTACAATCATCAACAAATTACTAAACTTTATTAAAACTGCATTTCCTATTTCTTTTCAAATTGCAAAAAACAAAAGAAATTTTGGATTCGTATCGAACTCACAATTTCTGACTTTTACCTTCCTTCATTTCATTGAATTTCTGAAATCTACATTCTTATTTTGCCATTTATCGCACCCAAAAAACATAATACAATCTTATTTTTATCCAACGTATTTTCAGCATTTGCATTTTTCATCCTACAGTATACACGTATTCTTAAAATCACGTTGAAACTCATTGCTTTAAAATACATTTTTTATTCATTTTTCACCCTATAGTACATACATGCAGCATAAGCATTGCTCAAAATTTTTACATATCATTTTTTTCAAGCTTCAAACAAACATAAAACATTATTAAAAACATACACAAATCACAAAATTCTAAAAAATGCATTGATTTGCATTTTCATTTATCATGCCATACTACATGCATGAAATCACATAATACTCATATGCATTTCTACACTTCATATAAAACTCACATACTCACATAGCATTCAAAAAATGCATATGAACATACAGTAATCATTAAATTCATTAACAAATGCATTCCGTCGCATTTCCATTTTTCATACCATATTACATACAAAAAATCACATAAAAGTCATATTCCTTTTTAACACTCATATAACACTCACATACTCATAAAACACTCATACAATGCATAGAAACATATTTGCATTGCATGGGCATCGAACCCATGACATCCCACACGCAAACCCTCCACACTACCAACTGCGCCATACGTACATCTCCAATATTTACAGACCTCCGGAAATAATTAACCGTTTTTTCGTCATCCTCATGCCATAGGCATTCGATTCATACCAAATTCATCAAAATCCAAGCAGGTCCAGATCCTTACAGACGGACATTCTCAAATAACATAGCGGGTGACAAGTTCTTTAGGGGAGCCGCGGTCGCGGCTCCCGCATACTTAAGTGGGGCATAAAATGATGCCATACTTCACCTTTCATGCCCTTCTCATACATACCAAACAACCCCATCAAAATCATTCACATAGTTGGTTCAAAAATCATGCTACATTCATCATTATTTCTACTTTTTACTACCATTGTCGGTTCCTTTGAAACCAACGATTGTGAACCAACCCCATTATTATCACTTTTGGGACCATCGTTGGTTCCTTCGGAACCAAGAACCGTAGCAATTTTCATCAGTGCATATAAGCTTATTTTAAACATTTTTCTATCATTTTGAATTTCATTGCAAAAATAGAAATTGTAGGTTCGTACCGAACCCACAGCTTCCGACTTTTATCACCCTTAGTTTCCTAAAATTCCTTAAATCTGCATTTATACCACCATCATTGGTTCCGACAATGGTGCCAATTTTCAAAAATGCATCAACTTATTCATTACCTTCTCTCTTCCAATTTATTACCCTCAAATTCATTAAAAGAGCTTTACTACATTTTCCATCGGAACCAACAACGGCGGTGATTTTCATAAAAGCATAGCAATTGCAAATCACAAAACAATAATTACAACCATTGAAAAACTAATAAAATTACAAACAAATGCATTTCCTGTTTCTTTTTATTGCAAGAAAAGAAATTGTGGGTTCGTACCGAACCCACAATTTCTGACTTTTACCATCCTCCATTTCAGTGAATTTCTAAAATCGATATTCTTGTTTTTCCATTTATCGCACCCAAAAAATATGGCAATCTTATTGTCTAACGCATTTTTAGCATTTGCAATTTTTTATTATACAGTATACACTTATTCTTAAAATCACGTTATAACTCATTGCTTTAAATGCATTTTTTATACATTTTTTATCCTACATACATGCTGCATAATCATTGATCAACGTTTTTACATTTCATTTTTTTCACACTTCAAACAAACGTTAAACATTATTAAAAACATTCATTAATCATCAAATTCATTAAAAAGTGCATTCCATGCATTTTCATTTTCGTACCATACAACATGCATAAATTTGCATAATACTCATACTCATGTTTTAAAGCTTCATATAAAACTCAAATACTCACATAATACTCATACATTGCATACAAACATACAGCAATCATAAAATTCCAAAAAATGCATTCATTTGCATTTTCATTTTTCATGCCATACTACATGCATGAAATCACATTAAAGTCATGTGTATTTTTTATGCATCATAAACCACTCACATAACATTCATGCATTGAATACAGGCATGCAATAATCATCAAATTCATTAAAAAGTGCATTCCATGCATTTTCATTTCATACCATACAACACGCAACAAATCACATAATACTCATATTCATTTTTTAAAGCTTCATATAACACTCACATGATCACATAACACTCATACAATCCATACAAATATGCATCAATCACTAAATACATCAAAAAATACATTCCATTGCATTTCCATTTTTCATACCATATTACATACAAAAAATCACATAAAAGTCATATTCATTTTTAACACTCATATAACACTCACATACTCATAAAACACTCATACAATGCATACAAACATATTTGCATTGCATGGGCATCGAACCCATGACATCCTGCACGCAAACCCTCCACACTACCCACTGCGCCATATGTACATCTCAAATATTTACAGACCTCCGGAAGTCATTTAAAAAATTTTTGGCATCCTCATGCCATGGGCATTCCATTCATACCAAATTCATCAAAATCTAAGCAGGTCCAGCAGAAAACATCATTCCCAAATAACATAGTTGGTGACAAGTTCTTTAGGGGAGCCGCGGTCGCGGCTCCCGCATTCTTAAGTTGGGCATTTGATGATGCCATACTTTATTTTCAAAGGGACATATTTCATCTTCAAACAACCATATCATTTTAAAACCGTTATTCATCAATAAAATAAGCATTCTATGCATTTTCATCAGGCACTACATTCCAAGAATCACATGATCATTTTTGAGCACCCATAAACTCATATACCACTCATATATTACAAACAAAAACCAACGAAAGTCGCAACCTCCATGGATGCATAATTTGTTCATTACCACCCCTTTTTCATTTCAAATTTTATGGCAAAAAAGGAATTTGTGGGTTTGTTCCAAACCCCGCATTTTTTACGTTTTACCGTCCTTTATTTCCTTGAAATCTTCTAATTTTTATCATCCTTCACTTCCATAAATATTTACGGGTGACATTTTATGATGCCGCAAACACTAACCACTAACATTCTCATACATCATTGGGAAACCGTCCTTCATAACTCCCTCATTTTTTTCATCATCGTTGGTTCCTTCGGAACCGAAAATGGTGCCAATTTTCATAAATGCATAACATTATTCATTACCATATCTTTTCCGTTTCGAATTTAATTCCAACAATGAAATTGTGGGTTCGTACCGAACCCACAATTTCTTAATTTTTATTATCTTTCATTTCCTTTAAATTCTAAAAAATCCTACGTTTTCGATTTTCATCCAATAAATTTTTAACACCATTATTTTCACCACAATTATTGGTTCCTTCGGAACCAACAACGGCGGTGATTTTCATAAATGCATAAACTTATTCTTTAAAATTCTTCTCGAAAAAACCAAACAAAATTTAAAATCATTGAAAATGCATTCCGAACATTATAAAAAAATCACACCCATCGAAAAATTACTAAACTTAATTAAAAATGCATTTCGTATTTTTAATTAAGTTTCGAATTGCAAAAAACAAAAGAAATTGTGGGTTCGTACCGAACCCACAATTTCTGACTTTTAGCATCCTTGATTTCCTTTAACTTCTACAATCTTCATTCTCATTCTGACCGTAATTATATCCAAAAATAATTATACCCAAAAAACATAACAAAATCTTATTTTTATCTAATGTATTTTCAACATTTGCATTTTTTGTCCTACAGTATACACGTATTCTTAAAATCACGTTGAAAATCATTGCTTTAAAATACATTTTTTATTCATTTTTCATCCTATCATCCTACAGTACATGCAGCATAAGCAGAGCTCCAAAGTTTTACATTTAATTTTTTTCACACTTCAAACAAACATAAAACATATTTAAATACATACACAAATCAGTAAATTCATTAAAAAATGTATTCTCATCATTTTCATTTTTCATCCCATACTACATGCATAAAATCACATAAACCTCATATGCATTTTCATCACTCATATAACATTCACATAGTCATACAACATTCATAAAATGCATACAAACATGCATCAATGATTAAATTCAATTAAAAGTGCATTTTTAACATTTTCATTTTTCATACCATACCATATGCATACAATCACAGAAAACTCATATACATTTCTACACCTCATTTAACACTCACATAGTCATACAACATTCATACAATGCATACCAACATACAACAATCATTAAATTCATTAAAAATGCATTCCCTGCATTTTCATTTTTCATCCCATACTACATGCATAGAATCACATAAAACTCATATGCATTTTCATCACTCATATAACATTTACATAGTCATACAACATTCATAAAATGCATACAAACATGCATCAATCATAAAATTCATTTAAAAGTGCATTTTTAACATTTTCATTTTTCATACCATACCACATGCATACAATCACATAAAATTCATATGCATTTTAAACACTCATATAACACTCACATACTCACAAAGCACTCATACAATACATACAAACATGCATCAATCATAAAATTCATAAAAAAAATGCATTCCCTTGCATTTTCATTTTCATGCCATACTACATGCATAAATTTGCATAAAACTCGCAATCTTTTTTTTCAAGCCTCATTTAACACTCACATACTCATATAACACTCATACAATGCATATAGACATATTTGCATTCCATGGGCATCGAACCCATGACATGCCGCACCCCAACCCTTCACACTTCCAACTGAGCCATTTGGCCAAGAGAGAAAATTCCAATTTTCAAGCGCGCGCAACTCGCGCAAATGGCCACCTCCGGCGCCAAACGGCAATTCCAAAATTCCCCAATTTTCATGCTCTATCCATTGATACCAAACATGCCCATAATCCCAGAAGGTCCAGACAAAAGCGGACATTCTCAAATAACATAGTTGGTGATATTCATTTTATTGCTTCAAAATCTCTCAAAAATGGATATTATTTCTGAAAAAGTAAGTTTCTCGAGTTTAATGTTTTAAAAATTTATGATTTGTATTTTTTTAGGTCACGTTCGGTAATGAACATTCCTTTGATGGAACATTTTTGGTAAATTTGTATGGAAATGTTGGTGGAAGTTTAACCAGTGAAAACAAAACCTCAATTCCTTCAATCAAATACAGTATTTCAATTTATCCATTTGGGAAATCTGCAGCTGAAAGTGGACAAACATGGATTTATTTAAATTTTAAAAACCAATCTGATTCTGAATATATTACAAATTTTAAAATTACTGTTGAATCTGCAAATTTTTGTGTTAAAAGAAGTCAAATTTTGGAAAGAAACAAAGAATGGAAAAGTGTTGGAGTTTTTTGTTGTTCATCAATTGAAATTTGTAAAAGCAAATTTATTTACAAAAGAAAAATGGAAATTAAAATTGATGGAATTTTGAAAGCTGCTACAAATAAGCCATGGAAATTTTGTAAGAATTCTGGTTTTTTAAGTCTTGCTTTATGGAAACAAGAAAATAAAGATTTTACTATTTCTGTTAATGGAAAGAAAATTACTGTAAGTTTTTCTTTTAATTTTTGGATATTTCGCCAAAAACCATTTCGCTGGAAAATTCGTCTTGGATTTTTTGGATGACCGAAATGCCCCAAATTTTTCACACAATTGTAATTCGATGAAAATGTCCAATTCACGAAAATCCAGGACGAATTTGTCGGCGAGATTGTTTTTGGCGAAATATCCATAAAAAAGTCAAATATGCAAATTTGTTAACTTCAAAATGTTTTTAGGCTCATAAATGTGTCCTTGCTGCTCGATCTCCGGTTTTTGCTCGAATGTTTGAATCTGGATTGAAAGAATCAAAAGAAAACAAAGTTGAAATCAAAGAATTTGCATATGAGATTGTTGAAGCTGCTGTCAAACTTTGTTATCACCATACCCTTGTCGGCGAAATTTCAATGGAAAATAAATTTGATCTTCTTCAGTTTTTTGATAAATATGATATTCAATCTCTTAAAGTAAGTTTTTTGTTTATTCAAATTTTGTTATATTTTTAATCAATACTTTTTTCAGGATGAACTTGAAGAACATTTAATTACGCAAATTTCTGAATCAAATATTATTTAATTGATTAACGTTTCACTTTATTCAAATTCTGTTAAACTTGAACACAAATGCTCTAAATTTCTTCGAAAATGTCTCAACAATTCAACACCAATCCAAAATTTTGATCAACTTGATAAAGATTTTGCTTTAAATTTTCTTAAAAATTCTTTTTGTCATTCTTAATTTTTTTTATTGTTCATTTTTTATTTTGTATCTTTTTTTAAAACAAAAATTATGTTATTATTCATCGGTGAACTTTTTATGGGTAAAATTTGTTTTGTTGCGTTTTGTTTTTGTTGATTTAAGAGGACAAAAATCGCACCTGTGAATTCATTCTTCCATCATTACTTTTATGTGCAGCCTTTTTGAACTTTGCTTAAAAAATGAAACATCAGTAAAAGCAGAAAAACGATTGTTGAAAGTTTTTGCGACAATATTTTATAATTTACATTATAAAATTTTGTAACTTTTTTAAATAAAGTCAAGCTAGTAAGAATATGCAAAAAATAATATCCTTTCGAACATTTTGCTTTTGTTCATTTTCATTTTGTGTGTTTAAAAAACATAATACTTACGTTATGAATCATCCCTGATCTATCTTCGGTCAAAAATTTTGTTTTGTTTCAGTTTTTGTTTTTGCCATTTTTGTTGATCAAAGAGACAAAAAATGCAGATGTGAAAAAGAATATTCAAAAGAAAAAAAGCCAAAATTTTGACATTTTTATTTGCGCCATATTTTTTGTTAATGTTTTGATTTTCGTTGAATCAAAAATGAAAAAAGAAAAACGATCTTTTCTATTTTTTTTGATTTACAAATTTGTGCAAAATTTAGAAAAAGAAGTTTTTATCGTCGCTAATTTTTTCTTTATTTCTTGTTAGTTTTTTGTTTAGTAAAAATCTGGGACTTCAGCAGGTTTTGATCTCTGGGGCACGGAACCTCTTTGCCATCATAAAAATCCTTTGATCTTTTACCGCCATCGGCACAAGATCAAAGGCGTGCCCCCTTGAAATGGATTTTGTCCCTTCCAAAATATAATCCCCCTAACGTATTTTGTTTAAAATTATGCAAATTTTCTTTTAAGGTTCACTTTAAATTATAATCGGCTCAAACATGAAAGGTGCTCAAAACGTTGCCAAAATGGCTGAACTTCAAGGTACAATTGCTCATTTGAAACAACTTGTTAAAGAACATGAAGCAGTTATTGAAGAGCATGATTTGGTTATTAAGGAAAAGGTCGGTAATTTTTCTGTATTTTTTTATTTAAAAAAATTTCTAAAATCTATTTAAAAATACTTATTTTACGGATTTTAACCAAACATCTTCTTTTTAGCGGCAAGCTTTGGAATCAAAGCATGAAGTTTGTGAAGCTTTAACTGTTAAGGTTTGTTTTTAACTTGAAAAGATTTTTATTAAAAAATGTAAAAAATGTATTTTTTCAGAATCGTGAACTTGCTTCTGAAAATGCTGCCTTGAAGGAAAATAATCGCAGCTTGAAAGCGGATTCTGAAAGCCAACTTCAAACTGTAAGTTCAGTATTGATTTTAATGCCTTAAAAGACTTTATTCAGAGATGTTGAAATTTTAAAACCTTTTAATTTTTTTTATCTGTTTACCCTCACACCCTTTGATCTTTACCGCCTTTGATGTTTTTTTTATCTTATTTAGTTTTTTGTTGCCGAAGTTTTTTTGATGACATCAGGGATTGTCTAAATGTGAAGTTAGATTCTCCTCTTTGATCTTTGCCGCTTTTAAAATTAGCTTCATTCCCTTTCACCCGTCAAATTTGGACAATGCCTGAGGCATCGCCAAACAATCACATATTTTTAGATTGCTCAATTGCAAGCTGATAATGCTGCAAAAGAAGTTGAAATTTGTCAATTAAAAAGTGCCCCTATCCATTTACCTTCTAATGGTGGTGATACAGTAAGCCTAAAAAATATCCAAAGAGTATAATATTTATGCAAATTTTGTAGAATCCGTACAAGAAGCTTTATGAAACTGAAAAAGCTAAATATGAAGCAGAAATCTCTCAACTCAAATTTCTCATGGTTAATATGTCCAAAATGGTTAGAATTTATTTATGCAAATTTTTTAAATTTTTAATAAAAATTGCATTTTTTAGAATTCCCCAACGGCGCCTGCTGTTGAAAATGAAATAACAAAACTTGAAGCAGAAATTGATCGATTAAAAGCATCAAATCTTGAATTGCAAACAAAAGTTGCGAATCATGTTCAAAATGTAAGCTTAAATTTGGGTTACGGTAGTTGTCCGTAAAGAATAATAATTTTAGATGGATCGATCAAATCCATTTCTTCATAAATTTGGAATTTATCCAAATATTGATTACAATGCTGCTGATCTTCGAAAATATGTTACAATGGCCGATGTTGTTGTTAAATCTGAAATTGATTACAGTAATTTGAAGGAAAAGGTACAGTTAAAAATTGACATTGATAGTTGCAAAATTTTTATGTCAAGAAAAGTCTCATCTTTAAACGGCATCTTTCTTTTAGTTATGCAAATTTTACTAAATTAATGAATCCAAATTTGCATAATTTATCAAAAATAATTTGGAAAATCCCAAAAACTTGTGCCAAAAAAACTTCACTTTATCAAGATGGCACCTTTCCTTCAATTATGCAAATTTTTCCTAAATTTGCATATATTCTAAAAATTAAATTTTTGCCAAGATAAGTTCGGGTTTGCCATCCAAAAATGAAGAAAAGCGCTATTATCGTTGCATGGCACTTTTATTTAAGTATATGCAAATTTTTATAAATTAAAAAAAATTTGCATAATTTTTAATAATAGTTCTAAAACGAGATCATGTCTTTCCTGGTTACATCTCATTAGGGTACTGAATATTCTTATATTTTAAACAATTTTTATAGGTTTTAATTGTACAAAATCTTGAAAGTGATCCAAATGGTGATTATATGTCTGAAAATTGGTATGCAGAAAATGTTAAAATTTGTTTAAAGGACGTTTTTTGTAACGTTTGAGAATTTTTGGCGATATTTGGCATTAGGAAAAATTTTTTGTCTCAGAATTGGCTGAAAATGTGTTCCTAGGGTAATTTTGGTCCAGGAATCCGAATTTCGTCATAATATTTGACATTTTTCAGGTGGATTCTGAGATTCAGAATCCTGGACCCAGAATCTGGATTCTGAAGCTACCTTTTCAGAAAATTCCAAAAATGATACTATTCGAAAGCCCTGGACGTATTTAGTCAGGAAAATGCAAATGTATTCATATTTGACCCTTTTTCATGGTTTTATGCCCCCGGGAAGTTCAAAAATAGCCTAAAATTACGGTAATTGGGCTCCAAAATTCACTTTTACAGTTTACGCAACGGCCATTCATATTTTTTTATAAACTTTAACTGGTTGGGCATCGAAAAATACCATAATCTTGAAAAATTAGGTGGATCCGAAAAAATTTTTCCTGTGCTACTTTTGTCGACTTCAACAAAATTCAATATCTCCAACATAAACAAAAATTCATAACATTTGAAAAAGACTATGAATCGTCTTCCGGTGACTTTTATAATGAAATGTAATGTATTTGGGACATTTTTGGAAAGTTTCAGCCCACTGACATCAAGTATGTACATTTGGGACCAGCTTAAAATATCTGGTTTTTACCTAAATTAACACCAAAATATAAAAAATCGCAAAACTGATTTTTTTCTTCAAGATATTGTTTTTTGTGGTTTATTAATTTAAACTACATGTTTCTGCAATAGATAAACGCATAAACAACGATATTTGGACACTTGTGAATTTTTTAGGAATTTTTTAAAATACCTTATTTTTGGTCATTTTTCATGATTTTCGAATTTCATGAAAAATGTAAGATATGAAGTTTTTTGAGTTTTTACCATGAAATATATGCTAAATAAAAATTTTGGGCAAAGTTTCAATACACTAACACCTATATTGTATATTTGGGATCAAATTTTATTTTAGCAATGTTATCACAAATTTGTAATTATCCCTATGTAGTTCGTTCTGGATTTAAAGGGTTCAAACTTTGCCCAAAATTTTTATTTAGCATATATTTCATGGTAAAAACTCAAAAAACTTCATATCTTACATTTTTCATGAAATTCGAAAATCATGAAAAATGACCAAAAATAAGGTATTTTAAAAAATTCCTAAAAAATTCACAAGTGTCCAAATATCGTTGTTTATGCGTTTATCTATTGCAGAAACATGTAGTTTAAATTAATAAACCACAAAAAACAATATCTTGAAGAAAAAAATCAGTTTTGCGATTTTTTATATTTTGGTGTTAATTTAGGTAAAAACCAGATATTTTAAGCTGGTCCCAAATGTACATACTTGATGTCAGTGGGCTGAAACTTTCCAAAAATGTCCCAAATACATTATATTTCATTATAAAAGTCACCGGAAGACGATTCATAGTCTTTTTCAAATGTTATGAATTTTTGTTTATGTTGGAGATATTGAATTTTGTTGAAGTCGACAAAAGTAGCACAGGAAAAATTTTTTCGGATCCACCTAATTTTTCAAGATTATGGTATTTTTCGATGCCCAACCAGTTAAAGTTTATAAAAAAATATGAATGGCCGTTGCGTAAACTGTAAAAGTGAATTTTGGAGCCCAATTACCGTAATTTTAGGCTATTTTTGAACTTCCCGGGGGCATAAAACCATGAAAAAGGGTCAAATATGAATACATTTGCATTTTCCTGACTAAATACGTCCAGGGCTTTCGAATAGTATCATTTTTGGAATTTTCTGAAAAGGCAGCTTCAGAATCCAGATTCTGGGTCCAGGATTCTGAATCTCAGAATCCACCTGAAAAATGTCAAATATTATGACAAAATTCGGATTCCTGGACCAAAATTACCCTAGGAACACATTTTCAGCCAATTCTGAGACAAAAAATTTTTCCTAATGCCAAGAAATTCTCGATTGTTACAAAAAACGTCCTTTAAAGAATGCAATCTTTAAACTTTTTCTTGATGGTGAACTTCATGTTACAAAGGAATTAGAAGCAACAACCTTATTTGAACATCTTTTTTACTGTAATCTTGCAACCTTGGAATTGCTTGAACAATCTCTTTCATACGCTGAATTCATGAAATTGGTTTCATCGGGAACAATTAAGAATTTAAAATTCTCAAAAGTTTATGTTGAAAATAAGACTGGTGGAAAGGCTCTTGAAATTGATGAAATTTTGAAGGGCTTGAGCAAACTTGAAAAAGTTGAATTGTAAGTATATTTATATTATTGTATCACAAGTTTGCTAATTTGCATATGGATCGAAGACGTCAGCAACAATTTATTTCGGAGGTGGCGGAAACCATTTCAAAGGGTACCGCCTTTAATCTTTTGCCGATGGCGGTAAAAGATCAAAGGATTTTTATTACTTTGGAAAAGGACATGTACCCCACTTTGATGACATATATGACAATATGCAAATTTTCAAACTTCAACACTAAAGTCACAAAGAGTTCTAGAAAACTTTGGGTTTTACAAATTTGCATATTACAGTACTACGTTAAATAAACACCGATAATATGCAAATTTTCAAGCATTGACCTAAAGAAAGATTTTGTCAAAATTATTGAAATTTTACTAATTTGCATATTTTTGTGTCAAATATCCACATCTAATAATATGCAAATTTTTTAGCCGCTTAACTGAATATGCTGATAACTTGAAGCCATCGATGACTCCAGAAACGGCAAAAAAGCTTGGAAAACTTGAACGCTTTCAATTTCTTCGAAAATTTGAAATTCATAATCTTCCATCAAATTTTGATCGGCATGCCTTTGGTAAATTTATGAATGTAAGCTTATATGGGTACTGTACCTGAGGTTTTTAAAATAAAAAGTTTTTTTAGAAGCATCCAAATGTTCAATTCATTTATTCCAACATAAATGCCAATGAAGAAGTTCGTCTTAACTCATTTGAAAAATGCAAGCGTCGAATTATTAATCGTTTACAGTAATCCATTTTTTTGTTTTGTTTGTAACATCTACAGTATGCTACAGTATTATATCTATTTCTTTAATTGGATTTATTTTTTAATATATTTTTTATTTTTGATATGTTTAAAAATTTAAATAAAATAAATTGAAAAAAAGGACTTTTTTTGTAATTTTTTTCCTTCTTCGTTTTTTGACCTTGAAAAGAGAGAGAGAGATAGAGAGAGTGCCTCTTGTGATGTCTGCTCTCCCAATTGAACTCATCTTTCCTTCTCCTTTTTCCATCGCATAAATTCTTTTCCTTCTTCTTACTTTTGGTATCTTTGGCTCACTTGTCTTTGAACGACTAAGCGATTCGCCTTTTACTAACCGCTTCCGGGCAAGTGGGCTCTTAATGAGTTTTTAAAATAATTTTTGGCGGCTTTTCTTTATAGAAAAGCTTATAAATAAATAAATTTATAAAAAAAGGAAAAATGAAGTTTAAAGAACATGAAATATTGTAAGTTTCCTATTAAAAAGAATTCGGATAAGATTTTTTTGAAATTGTAAAATTGCCAGATTACAGTATCCGTTTGTTAAAACAATAATCTATTAAAATAATTAGAAATTTATTTAAAGATCGGCAGTGAATACTTTTTCTTTTCTATGACATTTTTTTCTACAGGAACGAATTTGCGCATACTTTTTTTTACAAATTAACTATGTATCCTACTAGACGTATTTTTTACGTTGATTCCGAATATCCCACTTTTGAAAAAGTTTTTTCTAAAGAGAATACCCAAAAAATTGCATATTTAGATGTTTTTTTATTTTTGACCACCATCTAAACAAATCTTAGCTTAGCAACTTATACCATTCGATAGCTCTTCAAAAAATACAGCTTGGGTGAAAAGGAAAATTATAGGAAAAAATCAAAGCGGTCAGAGAGCTAGAATTGTTTCAAAAATATGATAGCAAAAACAACGGAAAAAAAGGAATAAAAGTTTTTTTGCAATGCGTTAAAAAGGCATTCTTTTTTGTGCAAAAATGAAAAGGAAAAAGTGTTGCTTTTTTTTCGATGACGATTTTTATATTTTGAGCAATTTTAAATCGCCCTTATCGGTATTTTAACACTACTTATTAATTATTTTACTTTATTTTCAGCTTATTCAGATTAAAAAGTACTCTAATCAAACAACAAAATATTTTCTCCCAACTTTTTTTATGACTTGACAGTGTCTAGGTAAAACAATATTAAAATTGATGATGGAGGACTTTCGGATGTTTGATGTAGTAAAAACAAGAATCTATTAGAATAATAAAAAAAATTTATTCAGACAACATATTTATAGTTTTTGCATTTTATATAAAATATTCAAAAAATTGGAAGTTTCTCCACTTTGGAAAGAAAAAATTTAAAAAATGAATGGTAAAAGGTTGCCTTTTTTAATATATTTTTTTAATGAGAAAAAAAGAAATAAAAAATCTGATAAGAGAATTTGCGCAAAACTCATTTTTCCTCCAGATTCAACATTATTTTTGAGAAATCAAGGTCAAAACAATTACGACCTTGAGGCAGCAGCAATTTTATATGATAGAAAAATGAGAATTTATTTTTTGGTAGATTTCAATGCGATCTTTTTTTTTGAATATTTAAGATAGGTTGAACAAAATTATTAATAATCAATAAACGTTAAAAGAAAAAATGCGAAGTTCTTCCAATTCAAAAAAACTACGGTGTTATAGCCAATTGTGTTCAAAATTTAAACACTACATTACGGTACAGATAAAGTAAAGTCGAAAATAATTATTAGCACTTACAAACTTGCACCTCAAACATAGTAAAAAAATTAAACTTATTTATTCAAACAATTACATTAAGTTACAACGTTAAGTAATAAAAAATAAATATATTAAAATCTAAATTCATATTGAATTTTTGTGTCGACCATTGTTGCAAAAATTTCTTCCAAGCTTGTTCCAACGATTGCAAAATCTTTGATTGGATTTTCACCATTTTCAAGTTTTGGTTGAGCTTCAACAAATTGAATAAGACGAGTATAAAGTTGTGACAAAGGTTCTGTGGATTTTGGGATTGACCAAACCAAATCCGCCACATTTCCAGAGACCGAAATTGGATTTGCATCAAAAATAACATGAAATTCATAATTGAGTTTTTCAGCCAAAACTTCACTTGGTTCATTCAAAGCAATTGTTAAACGATGATTATTTCCAAATCTAAAATAATCAATTTAAGCTACAGTATACTTTTTAACATAAAGTTATTACCGATTTTTAAGATGTTGTGAAGTTCCAATTCCAATAAACATGCCATGATTAATAAATCCAATTTTGGTGCAGAGTGCTTCCGATTCTTCCATCTAAAAATATAATCAATGATACAGTATCCACCAATGAATAAAAGTTTTACCGAATGAGAAGTTAAAAGTTGTGAAGATCCAGCTGTTCTTAAAGCAATCAGCAATTCCCAAATATGTCGACGAGTTCGAGGATCAATTCCTGTCGTAGGTTCATCCAACATCAAAATTTCAGAGCTTGTTATTAATGCAATTGCAATATTTAAACGTCGAAGTTCACCACCTCTATAAAAGCATATACGTATTTTCAACATGTAAGATATCAACCATTCAAAGAAAACTTACGAAACATTTCCAACTTGAGTATCTTTAATATCATTAAGATAAAAGCCTTCACAAATAATTGCCAAAAACTCATTTTTCAAAATTACTCCTTTCAAACGAGCAAAAAATTGTAATGTTTCTGCAACAGATAATTCAGGAACTAAACGAGATACTTGAGGACAAAAACCAAATAACTAAAAAATAAAAACTGTACAAAGAAATTATGGTAATATAACTTACAGGTTGTTTACGAATATCCACGCCACCGACATAACCTTCACCACATGTTGGATTCATTGTTGCAGTTAACATATTAAAGAACGTTGATTTTCCAGCACCATTTGCGCCTATAAAATAAAAGAGATTACAAAAGTTAATTTTATTTTCAAAAAAGATACAGTATCTCCATTTTCAGTGATTACCGTAATTCATCACATGATCTATGTTACAGTATCATTTATAAAATCAAATAACTCACCCAATAAACCAAAGCATTCATTTCTTGCAACTCCCATTGTAATATCCCGAACTGCGACCAAACCCGAATAAGTTTTTCTCAAATTTAAAGTATAAATTTGGAAGGCATCAGGACCAAGACTTTCAACTTTTTGTTTTTCTTCCAAAACATCAGCATTTTCTTTGTAGGGTGTAAGATCAGCTGGAGTTCCTTGACAAGAATAAATATGACGTCGCAAATTCCAAATCAACAAAATGGTAGCATAAAATAGTACATTTCCAAAGACGATAAGATAAAATGATCCAAGGCAAGAATTTTCACGAGTAAGCAGATCCACCATACAAACTCCATAAAGGTTATCAGAATATGGAGTTATAAACATTAATAAAAGTAACATTAATGGAAAGAATATGCTTGTATGTGGCTAAAAAGTATGAAGGTTATTATTAATGTTTAAAAGCTAAATATAGCATGGCCGCAACAAAAATAGTCACAAGCTGGATGCATGAAACGGGACAAAAAAATTACCAAATATAATGTCAATTCAAACAATTCAAGTACAACAGAGCAAACAATCGGGAACAAAACATTATATACCAGGAAAACAATCACTGCCATTGTTGAAGATTTGAAAAATAGAGAAGTAACATATGATTGTAACATAAATATTAAAGGAATTAAAAATATTCCAGAAATTATAAATCCTTCCAAATTTTCAGTAAGGATAACGCCTTTATCCATGCTCACAATCAAAATTACTTCAAAAAGAATAGGAATGAAAGCATAAATCAGATCAAAAATAAATGACGCAAACCAATACGTAAATAGAGACATTTGGGTTCTTTGGTAAAGATGTACAATTCCATGACCAATTTCTTCAACATGCAAAAACATTGGAATAACAAATAATGTTGGAAATAGCATAGCAAAACAAATCTTTGAAAGAAGTGAATTTTCAGAAGCAAAAGGTTGTTCAACCTCATTTTGAATTGATATAGTTGTTTTAATTGTTTCTAAAAATTATAAAAAAAGATTAAATATCCGAAACAAGTTTTATTATTTGCAAATCATCGATGACCGTAATCAACTACTGCTCATTTATAAGTGCTCAAACAAAATACAGTGATTTCGATATAAGAAAAAATGGAACAAAACACATTAAGAATAGTTATATAAATTATAACAACACTTACCAATTTTTGTTCTATTGCGAAAATACATAGCATTAAAAAATAATGTCAAACTGACTGGAACACCATTTGGAAAGCCATTTCGATACCATATTTTTACAGCCCAGTCATTCTCATTAATTTCAATGCCAAATGCTAATGGAAACTTTTCAAAATATACCAATGTTTTACTATCTTTCAAAATTTCATTTGAAGTTCTGTTAATAAAATGTACATTATTCGACTCAGATTCTGGAAGAGCAATTGGGAAAAATACGGTAATATTAGGACAATCTTTAGGTAAAGCACCTAAAATATAAAACTCGAAATAGAAGATCAAATTTTAAAAACTGACTTTAATCCTTCTGCCACAGCGTAGTTTTCGGTCCATAAATTGTAAATAAAAAGATTCCAACAAAAACCAAAACAAAAAGATACGGTATAGCAGATCGAATATAATGTCGTCGAGTATAATGAAGCTTTCGAAGAAGTAATCCAAAAATTTGTGATACAAATAATTTAAAACAAGATTCAGATTCTGCTCGTTTTTGATTGAATTCTTGAACAATTTCATTTGCACTTCTTGATACATTTGATTCTGCTTCATCTGTTATTCTAAAAAATCAATGATTTATTCAAAGTTAAAAACCACAGAAAGCATACTTAATAAAAACTTGTTCCAAAGTGCTTGCATGAATATCAAAAGAAGCAATTTGAAGACCATCTTTTTGTGTTTCCAAATCGGTAAAAATTGATGGGAAAAGTTTTTGAGAGCCTTTAGGAAGAAAGATTGAAAATTGTTGACAAACATGTCCATGAATTTTAGCTTCTTTGCAATGAACTTGAACAAATGCTAACGCAGCTCCAGCAAATTCTTGAAAACTTTCAGGACCAATGGCATTTGTAAAATCAACAGTAAGCAAAAAGCCAGTGCCAACTTTGGATTTGAGAAAATTGCTTGAGCCATTACAAATAATTCGACCATTTGATAAGATTATAATCCGACCTGAAACAGCATCCGCTTCATCCATATAATGTGTTGCTAATAAAACTGTATGATCAGATTTTGCAGATCGGATAATTTCAACAAGTTGCTTTCGGGAAAGTGTATCCATACCATGGGTAGGTTCATCAAGAATTATCACTTTACTATTTCCAATCATTGCCATTCCAACACATAGCTTTCTTCTCATTCCAGTATTCAAATCTTTTGCACGATATCCAAGAAAATCTCTTAATCCCAATTTTTGAATCATTTCTTCAATTTCATTTGGATCATCAAAACCTTTCAAAAGTTGATAAAAGCTCAAATGTTCTCGAATGGTAAGATGAGGGAAAAGAGGATCCCATTGAGGACAAAATCCAACATTTGGATTATCACTCAAAGTTCGAGGTTCTTGTCCACAAACATAAGCTTTTCCAGATGTTGCTTTTGTAAGTCCAGAAAGAAGTGAAAATGTTGTTGACTTTCCTGCTCCATTATGTCCAAGCAATGCAGTTACCTAAAACGTATACATGAATGTTGCCGATGTCAATTTAAAAAATTACCTGATTCTGATAAGCTTTGAAAGTGATATCTTGAACACCAAAACGACTTTTTGACCATTTTTTTGATAGATGAAAAACATCAATATCTGCTTCCTTTTCATCTTTATCGTTCTCAAAGTATTCCATATTGTTTTGTTGCCGGGAAGTTTCATCAATTAAAGATTGCATTTCAGTTTCTTTTATACTTTCTGATACATTGTCATATTTCTTTCCCTAAAATAAGTACCGTAATACCCATGTATTAAAACCTAAAAACTTACAATAAAGAAAAGTGGATGCTTTTTTGGTGAATCATCAATTGGAATAACCGCATCAAAATAGAATGCCAAAAGTAAAAGAAATATTGCTTGAAACAATAATGCAAAAATTGGAACACATAATGGAGTATAAAATGGCATTGCAAAGAAATTGATAGATTCATCTAAAAAGGCATTATTCAACATGTCAGTTCATAACTACTATAATGGGTATTTTACCGTATGCATCAGCTTTGACCAAATGTGATAGACCAGTTTTAAAAGCCATTTGTGGAATAAAGAATGAAAAAATTGACGATTCAGAGACATCAAAAACAGTAAATGATAAAAATTTTGTCAGCAAAAAACAAAATAACAGAATTCCAAGTGACGAGAATACAATGACGGTAGTTTTCTTTGAAAGCGATGAAATAAGAAATACATGTCCAATTAAAACATGAGAATACAAAAAAAGTAAGAGAAACATCAACCAGCCAATTTTCTAAAAAATTTATAAACATTAATTATTACATGATATAAAACAGGAACATGTAAATAAACTTACCGCATCAAAGCATACCGCAACAGTAATACCAATTGGAAAAACATAGAGATACATTTTGAATAAAGCAAAAAATAAATGTGATAAAACGAAAAGGGATCGATCCAAGCCCATCACAACCATAAATGTATGAATATTATTTTCTTTTTCTTCACAAAGTTTATGAGCAGTAAATAGCGTTGGAAAGCTAATCAATATTGGAAGTAACAGTTCCAAAAATTTCACAACAGTTTCAAGAATCATCAGTTTTGGATGTTCAGGGATTTTTTCAAAATATAATGGCACACAAAATAGTGATGTGTCATCATAGGAAAACATGGCAAAAGCTTCATTTATGCATTGTTGAGCATATAAAGCATTTTCATTTTCACTGAAGGTAAAGTTCTTTGCTGGATTTCCAAATATATCCGGGACCATATGAGGTTCATTGTGCCATATATTGTTATAATCCTAAAAAACATTATGATTACGCATTATGTGACTCACAAGGGCGAAATTGCCTTGGTAAACTTGGTGACAGTTCACCCCTTTTTGCTTCAAACTCGTTAGGGAAAAGTTAAATTCATACTAGGACAAATGAGATTTTTTTAATCGTTCACCCCCCTTACCTTGGACAAATATTCGGCACTGTCCAAAAAGTGACATGATTTTCACTCCTTTAATACACCTTGAGGAAATCCTATTTCCCTTCCCCCGAACGCCGGGAGAAGGGAAGATTTGGAAAAGTTCGGGAAAATGGTTGAAACCTCGAAACATCAAAGAGACCAATGTTATTTCCCTCTTTGGAGTTTCCTACAGGGCGTGGAGGAGGGGACGAAAAGGGTTAAAAAAGGGTTAAGTCACAAAAAAGTTAACAAAAAACAAAAACTTACGTGAAGAATAAGTTTGTATTCAAAGGAAGTATTACTTAATAATGTTGTAATATTTATTGTAATATCCGGAGTATCAGATTCTTTAAAGGAGCAATGCCATTTTAGGAAATTCTTTTCGAAATTAGAAATATCTGTTTCATTAATCTTTGATGAACTAAAAAAGTAAAGGTTAAACATTAGAAAAGAAGTGCCATGCATAAGTCAAGATGAAGGATTTAACAAATCATGAGATAGAGACAGGTCATAGATAAAAGTTCGAAAAAGAAGTACTTTGTCGTTTGACAAGGGTACTTTTTAACAAATAAGCCACAAGTAGTAGTTAAAATAATAAAGAAAATAGGTAAAATGCCGAAAAGAGATTTTTAAATTTGGGAAAGTCAAAAAAATTCTTTGTCGAAGAAAAATTTTTTCTCTTCCATTTCTTCGTTGGCGTTGAGAAACGTATTGCCAAAACAACATCTTTAACAAATTTTTAGCTGTGCTTTTGATAAAACATTTTATTCTCGTGATCTAATTTCTCATCCAACATTTACAGCATCCACTCAACATTGCGTTTTGGTAAATATTCAACCACTGGACATGTATCGGATATAGATATAAAATCACTTACTAAACAATATTGACATCTTTTGCAGGTAATGATCCTTTAGCAAATTCTCTATTCTCTTTACAATATGACACATTTCCTACTTTATTCAAAAATCCTGGCTTAGAATTCAAAATTGTAGCAGCAGCTTCTTCCTCCAAAAGTTTCACCTTTTTATCCATACCATTTGCAGCCCAAATATTTAGAGCAATAAAACCCGGAACAATAATAAATAATAGAATAATTTCAGTAATAAAAAGTTTTTTCTGCCGAAATGTTGTTTTTAAATCTTTCAGCAGCAAAAGTTTCAGCACTGTTCCAAACATCTTTCAAGCATCGATGAAGAGAGTAATAATGAATTTGTATTGATGAAGTGGCAGTTTTCGTTGAAATGAATGAAGAAAGAGGTCAACGAGCATTGATATGCAAATTTAAATAATTAGTATTGACAAGTTATTGTTGTGATGCAAATTAGTTAAGTAAAAAACTTTATTAATTTTTTAGAATTTTTGTGAACTGCCAAGTTCTGGAGAAACAACATGTCCGGTTCGGAGGATTTGAGGGCAAAAGTTATTAAGGATACAACTGAAAATTTGCATAAATGTAGTTTTAGCTATAGTATTTGTGCATGTCATGCCATGGCACTGGGTGCTTATATGCAAATTTGCAAAATTGAGGATTCTATCATTTAAGATTCTACAGTATACTGAAGACATTATTTTATTTTTTTTGCAAAAAAGCTTATTGAACTAAAATTTTCCCACAGACATTTTAAAATGTCATAAATAATATTTGTTATTAAAGCAATGATAAATACTAAATTTTAAAAAGGCCTTTATCAAAACTTTTTAATGCTATAAAAATGTTTTTCTTTGACAAAAAACCCCATTTTTGGTAGTCTTAAAAATGTTGTTCTTCATCATTCTTGCAACTTTTATCCCTTCAATTGCCTCCATCGTTCTCGAATTTGAAGCTCCGTATACATCTTTTCCAGCAGGATGCCATAATTTTGAGGGAAAACTTTCATGTGGAAGTGGAACCCAAATTTTGCCTGGGGCAAAAGTTATTTTAGCTGAAAAGGATTACATAACTGCTGATGATCATCTCGCTGAAATTCCTCTTCAAAATGATGGCTCCTTTAAAATTCATAAATGTGCAACAGATTTTCCAACACCAAATTTAGAGCTGTACTTGAAATTTGAAAATGTCTGTCAAAAAGACGACAAAAAACAAAGTGGAATTTTGAAGGAAGATGTCCTGATGGAATACGTCATCTATGACAATGAAAAATATGCTCATACAGCTATTAATCATAATGGTCATTAACTTGTAGTTGTTTATTAATTGTTTGTAAAACAAATTAAAAATTAATAAATATCTTTGACACAATCTAACATTTACAAAAAATAAATTTGCTAAAACTACAAATTTATCCTTCCCTAAACTTGGATACTTATGTGATGTTGCAGAAAATACGACACGAAAAACAATATAAATGTAATTTCTAAAAAATTTAATTTGATTAAAACAAATTTTAATGAAAAAATAAAACTTTAAAATCGAAAGCAAACTTTGTTGGAGATAGGAAAAAAAGAGAATCATCTAGAACGATTACAGTATTCTGTCGTTCGACTCTCTTTGCCAAAGCGAGTCAAACACAAAAAAATGCTTGCCCAAAAAAACGTTGCTTTTTCTTTCAACGTTTTTTCCGTTGCTTATTTTGTAATTTTTCAGTGTTAATATACTAAAATAATGTTAAATTAATCTTTATTTAAATATATTTAACTTCATTCAAGAGCTTCGTCAGCTTTTTCTTTGTTTTTTTTGTACATGTAACATTGTATGTCTTGCTCCTTCCTCATGCGTGTTTCCGTGTTCGAGTATTGTTAATTGATTATTACTTTTCTACTTTTCCTCTTTCTATCTAACATATAATTTATCTATTACAGCTTCGAAATGGCACATGCAACAACAATGGAAGATGTTAATGGTCAACTTGAGAAGGCAATCAATGATTTTAAGGAAGCAGTAAGTCTTTTTCTTCTTACTCTTTTTGATGAATATATAGCTTATCATCTTGTTTTAGATTTCTGATGGTATATCTCCAGCTGGACGTGAACGTTTAAATACTTTGGTCAATACGGTTGGTTCTCGTCTCTTCCTTGATATATTTATATATACATTGTTTCAGGTTCATTACGCTTCATCCTTCTATCAAAATAATATTAAAGTCGTTGCTGATGAAAATGCTGAACTTGCTCAACTTAATCGTGATTTGAAGGCCACTGTTAAACTTATAGTTAATGGAGTAAGTTTTATGCATGAATATGAATGACTTATAACATTCTATTTGTAGATTACCGATTTAAAGATTGCTAATGATAATGAAAATGGTGAAGCTGTTCAACTCAAACAAGATAATGATAAAATGAAAGCAGCTATCGAAGATCTCTCCAAACAAGTAAGCTATTCTAATAAGATCCATCTTAACTTTATGTTTTTAGCTTGATGACTTGATGAAAGTTTGTGAATCAAAAGAAGCTGAAAAGGAAAAAATGGCAGAAAAGATCAAAGATTTGGAAGCTCGTGCTTCAACTTCTGGAGCTGGTTTAAAATCTAAGATTGTTTTTGATCAATCTAAAAGCTCATCTTCTATGGCACCAAATGCTTTACAAGTTCAGCTTGATGAAAAGAATAAGACTGTAAGTGTTCTATCGATGATTCCTTCGCTTACTGTAAATGTGTTTTTTAGATTGCTGCCTTGGAAGAAGAAACTCGTCAACTTAAAAGTGAAAAGGCTCAGCGTGAAAAGAATGTTAAAGTTCTTCAAAAAATGGTTGATGATCAAGGCAAATATGTGAGTCTTATCATTTTTTTACAGTTGGGCTAGTTGCTTGACTTATCGTTGAGTTTATCCAAGTAACTAGTTAGTAACTTTAGCTACAGTTACTAACTAATACAGCTGTAGTACTTGATGTAGAAGATATACCTCGAAATGTGTGTTTAACGAATTCATGATTAAATATAAAATTTCAGATTGAAAGACTTGGAAGATCAGGCAATGCTGCTCCGAGAATCAAGAAGTCCGGACCTTCAAGTGTTGCTAGTGTTGAACTTGAAGCACCATCATCAAGCTTTATGAATGCTGATGTTAAACATGATGGAGCTCATGTTGGATTTCCAGCACGACGAACTGATGAAGTTCACCTTGATGAACAAGATGTTATTGCTTGTCTTCCTGGTGATCCATCACAATACATTCTTTTGAAAGATGCTATAATTGGTAATGAACTCAATTATAATCTTCTTTATCGTAAAGTAAGTTGTTTGATATTTTCTTTTCTTCTTTAACTTCTGCTTTTATAGGTCCTTGTTGTTAAACGGCTTGTCAGCACTGATGATGCAATGATTTGGGAAGCTTACTCAACACTCGATGATAAGCATGAAAAGCCAATTAGAATTAAAACCAACAATGCTTCTTTTAAACTTCATTTGAATGGTTCATTGTCAATTCATAAAAAGCAATCAAAAGAATTATTTAATATGATTCAATCTTGCTCTCTCTCGGATCTACGCTTATACTACATTACAATCAGTTATCAACAATTTAAGAAATTGGTCGGCTCTGGTACCATTACAACCTTTTACTCAATTTTTGTTGTTGTCCAAAATGAAAGACTTCAAGATTTGCAAATCCAAGAAATTGTTCGAGAAGTTTCAAATGCTGAAGCTTTTTCATTGTAAGTTTGTTTTTTTTTTGATTGTTGAATTCTGTAGAGGACAAATAAGGTTGCAAATACAAGCTGTGTCTTCTCTGATTACTGTAATTAAAATTTTTTAATAATCGATTCTTTTTAGTGTTTTTCCACGCAATACTCAAGTAACTCCAAATAGTTTCTCTCAACTTCCATATCTTCCAAATCTCAAGAAATTCACTTTTGGCAATATCCCTGAAACTATTGATCGATCTGCTCTTGATGAATTTTCAAAAGTACGTTTTTTGTTTTCTTTTCAAAGTTGTCATAATTTAAATTTTTTTAGAAATACCCAAATGCTGCTTGCCGTTTCAACTTCCTCAATGATTCCACCACCTCTTCTAATAATAATTATTCTACTCATTAATCTCATTCGTATACTGCTATGTTTTTTTTCGTTTTCTGATTTTGTTTTCTTCGTTTGATTATTAATAAAAGTTTTATTTTGTTATTATTGCTTTTAAAATATTTTGGGAATTAAGTTTTTATTGAGTAGCTTGTTACAGATAATTTGTGAGTTGATATGTATCATACTTTTAATGGCTGGATATTTCTACTTATTTTTATTCTTTTCACATTTATTTCTGATATCTTTTTTACTTCATTTCTGATATCAGCCCCCGAGATAGATTTTTTAAAAATTCAAACAAGTGATCGCTTCAAATTGTAATGTGCCTGAGAAATCATGTAACAATTTTTGTTTATAAAATGAAATTTAATGGACTCTGTTTTTATCATTAAGAAAATGTGTCTAAAGATTCATGCACAAAAAAACTACTTTTAAAAACGCAGACATATGTATTTCACAAAAACACTGTGAAAAATAGAACTTTGTTATTAGTTTTTCAAAAAGCTTTTATGTTTTTTTCCAAGGTTTTCAGACAATCAATATTATTTAAATTATTCATAAACGAAATTTCTTATTATAAATAGCAGGGACAGAAATTGTGATATTACGCCATTAAAAACTTAAAGAAAATTGTTTAAGAAAATTTAGGGAAAGAAACATGAATTCTAAAATCATTGGATTGTTCCTTGTCTGTCTTACTGTAATGATCAGCATGGTAATATTATTTTAAATTTTAACAATTTTAAATTCTAAACCAGACAAAGAAATTGTTTTATGCTTTGATAAATTTAAACAAAAAACATATTTTTACTTTTGATTACTGTACCGTAATATTTTAGAGTGATGCTATATGTTGTGGTCCAGCAGGTGCAGGTGTTTGGCCTATTTCTGGCTGCAATGGAGTTGGTAAATGTAATATGTGAGTTTTTGTTATTGAAATGATTTAAAAGAAAATTGTTAAAATTTAAAGCTTTTGTTGTAACTGTGATGATGGATGTAAATCGTTGAATTTACGAAAAGCACCAAAATCCGGGCCTGGAATTCTCTCTGAAGATCCTGAAAAACTTTTTGCCGAAATTGACACAAATAATGACAAGGTTGTAACATTTGAAGAAGCTCTGGATTCTATTGTTAAACATGGTGGAGAAAAAACAAAATTTGAAAAAGACCGAACATGGTTTACTTCCGTTGATACAAATGGTGATGGAAAAATTCAACCAAGCGAAATGGAAGCTACTTTAAAACATTAATTTTTGGTTAAAATATATTGTTTTTGATCTTTTACTGTTTTTTCAAACTGGTGAACAAAAAAACTTAATGAATAAAATTATGAATGCATTTTGAAAAATCCGTCATTTTAACAATCAAAATCAACATTTTTATTTACACAGCAAAATCTAATGTGTCTAGGTTTTTTATTTACGAATAAAATTTAAATATTTGCTAATCGATAATTGTCAAGTCCCTTTTAATAAGTGCTTCTGATATTATTTGGCTATAAATTAAAGTTGTGCTAGATCATAACTTTGAAATTTGATTTTGCACTTGAAATATAGATTTTCAAAATTTACCTGGTATTCAAGTATACTGTTTTATGTCGAAATTTCTTTCAAGAAAAACTAATTTTTGAAAACTCAGACACATTTGTTTGAAAAAAGTTGAAAAAATAAAATCATAAAAAATGGTTCAAAAAGTTAGTTTATTAAAAAACTTTTACGATTTTTAGATGCTTTCAGACATTCAATATTATTTAAATTATTCATAAACAAAATTTCTTATTAAAAAATAACAGGGACAAAGACTTGATATTACAACATCAAATAAGTTTTTTTTAATTTCAAAAAATATTGCCACAAAAATTTTAGGAAAGAAACATGAAACCACAAAACATTGGATTGTTCCTTGTCTGTCTTACTGTAATGATCAACATGGTAATTGGTTTTTTAGAACTTTTGATTGTTTTTAAAGTTGATATGATAACATTTGTTTTTTTATTTTCGATTACTGTAACAACGTTACCGTATCCATTTTTTTAGTGTGATGCTGAATGCTGTGGTTCAGCTGGTAATTGGCCGAATATGACTTGCAATGGAGTAGGTCCATGTAACATGTAAGTGATTTTTTCTTGAAAAAGCTTTAAAAAATAAAAGTTAATGTTTTTTAAAGATTTTGTTGTAATTGTGATAATGGATGTAAAAGGGATTATCCGTCACTAAAAATGCGAGAACCCGGATTCAAAATTCCTTCTGAAGATCCTGAAAAACTTTTTGCCGAAATTGACACAAATAATGACAAGGTTGTAACATTTGAAGAAGCTCTGGATTCTATTGTTAAACATGGTGGAGAAAAAGCAAAATTTGAAAAAGATCGAACATGGTTTATTTCCGTTGATACAAATGGTGATGGAAAAATTCAACCAAGCGAAATGGAAGCCACTTTTAAACATTAATTTTTGGTTAACAAAATGGCATTTTTGGACATTTATTAAAGTGAATAAATTTTATTAAACATCATGTGTAAAACATGCCGAAGTTGAAACTAAAATTAAAACTGTAAACCATCCAAAAAGAATTTAATTTTCGAATGACATCCAATATGGGTATCAAAAACTAATTTAAGAAAAAAAATTTATTATACAGTAATTTTTTCAAAAAAAATATTTTAACAGATATTTAAATAATCAAAAATTGGAAAAAATGGTATAAAATTGGCAAGAAAAGTTTATGGTTTTTGGCACTTGGAAAATAAATTGTAATCGATTGAAAAGTTCAATTTTAAAAAACAGGAGAATTTTAAAGTTCGGAGTTAAATGATTACAGAACAACGGCTTTGGTGACGAAAGATTTTTGGCATTCGTTGATGAAGGGTAAAGTAATTTTTTGTTTCAGTGGTCATACTTTCATTAATGGGTTCATTAAAAGTGAAGCTGGTTTGATAGGGTGGAATTGAGATGTTCTAAAATTAGGTTTTGGAATTTAAAAAAGTAGTTTACAGTAATTTTTGCCAAAAAAGTATAACTATTATTCATGTGTCAAAGGAAATGGCAGTTTACGAACTATTTTGATCCCTGATTTTCACGTTTGTGCGACACGATCCTGAAAATCAGGGTCTTTTTGTCGAAACAAATTCATTCAAATTTGTTTTCGTTACGGGACCCAAAAACGAAAAAAGTAAGTAGCCCGAGGCCGCTTTTAAGTTTTTTTTAAAAAAAAATTTGCATACCTTAAAGAAATCCACAAGTTTATCAAATGAAAATCCAGCTGCTGGTAATGCCATCGTAAGTCCAGTCAATGGTGCTGTTCGTTGCCAGCCAATTAAATCTCCAATTGGATCATCCGAATAAATCATATTCGAAATTTCCAAGCTTAAATTTAATAAAGTTTTACCTCCAATTTATGCTAATTTAAATCCTTACTGAATATGCTTGCATCCTTTTAGAAGTTTAAGGACATCAGAAAATTGAGGGGGAGGATTAATACTTACCTGTTGGAATTCAGCAATTTCTAAAGAATTTTTAGATCTAAAAAGTAGATTAAATTCATCCTTGGAAAGGTTAGTCTCAAAAACAAAAATATATTGACAATTCCAAAAAAGTTCAAAATTTGTTAGTTTTGTTAGTACACCTTCTTCAATGTTAGTAATCCCCAGCTTTTCAAGAACAATTGTTTTTTCAAGTAAATTTTCAAGCTTTGGATTTCCAAGAGAGACACTTAAATTGCCATATTCAGATGATAAAGGCATTTCCCATTGTGGAACACCCTGAGGCAATGCCTAAAAATATAGATAAAAATTTACATAAATTCTGCAATATTAGGGATTATCAAGATCTGACGTCATCAGTTTTGAGGGTTAAAGGCAAAGACATCAGCAGCATTCTAATTTGGAGAGGGCAAGGCTTTGATCTTATGCCGATGGCGGTTTAAGATCAAAGGATTTATATGATTTAGGACGCGACAAGTGTCCCCGGTACCCCTCAATATTATGATATCCCTAGTGGAGGGAGGATAATCTAAAATATGATGCTCACCTTGAAAGCGGCAAAAATCAAAGAATAAAGAATAAAAGGGGAGGGTAAAAATTTGCATTTTTGCAGACATTAGATCTGGGCAATCCCTAATGGCTATAAAGTATACTGTACCTTTCCATGAATAGCTAACGATGAAATATTTTTGTAGCAGGAAGCTTTAACAACGGTATTCAAATTTTTACAAGTTTTTGCTAATTCCATGGCATCATCTGGATGGCATAAAGTTAAAAATCTTTCAAGAATTAAAGGTTCGAGTTTGAGCAAATCAAATGAATCCATCTCGAAAAAGAAAAATGCTGGGAGGGATTAAAACTTTGCTAAAAGGGATTTCATTAAAGGTCAAGAAAAAATAAATGATCATGGAAAAAATATCAAAACACGAGAATAGCCCTCCAAGAGCAAAATTATTCTACCCTTAAAGTAAAACGTTTGAGGCAAGTTTTTTTAAGAGAAAAAAAAGAACGCAACTTTTGAGAGAAAATTTGGCGGCAAAAAATGTCTTGGTTTGGAGTCATGTTTGAAATTTGAATGAAAAAAAAGAGAACATTTTTTTGCTGCAGCAGCAGTGTTGTTCTTTTAGAGATAACCCCTTAGAGAAAATTGAAAATAATTTGATGGTAAAAAAAACAGGCAGACATGGAGGTGAAAAATTTATTGCCTTCTTTTGTCACAAAAGTTATGTGACAAAAAATATGTCTGCTCTTTTTTCGTTGCTATTAATTTTTTCGAGTTTGTTTTTTCAAGGACCGGACTAGAACGGGCTCAAAGTTGTCAGCAGCATTTTTATTTCGGAGGGGGTAAAATCCGTTTCAAGGGGGTACGCCTTTGATCTTGTGCCGATGGCGGTAAAAGATCAAAATATTTCTCCAGCCTTCAACTTTGAAAAATTTGCATATGTTCAACTGCTTTTCGGATGTTTGATGAAAACTCTTTTTGTGAATCACAAAATGTGACAGTTTTATTATTTTGCACATTTAAAAATTACCTTTAAAATTTAGTACATCTAAAAAAACATTTGTCACATCACCAAACCAAAAATCACATTTAGGCCATTACCGTAATATGTATGTCTTATGTAGGCAATAATAATAGCATCTAACAAGGAAGTAAAAAAAACTATTCAAATTTTTTCAATGTTTCTGTAATTTTAAAAGGTCATCATTTGATTAACAAAATGCTTTTTTGTGTAATATTTTTATTACATAAACTTATATGTTTTTGGCATTTTTTATGCATAAGAAAGCCAAAAAAGTAGTTTACAATTTTCTAAGAAAAAATTGTAAAATTTACAACATTTAAAATACGACAACACAATAAGACACTAATAAGCAAAGCATTTAGACAACCCTTTTTTTGAAGTAATTTGGAGTAATAAATTAACAGAAGTAATTAAATGTTAAAATTAGATGACACATACAGACTTCAACAAGCTCTAAAATAAAACGGATGCAATTACTTTGTTCATTTTTTGTTAAACAAAAACTGTAAAAATTACTCCATTTAAAAAAATACTTCCATTTGAACTAAAACTACAGTCTGAAAAATGGCGTTGAATGTATATTTGATTATTGTTGAAATATTACTGTATTTCTTTCATTTATCTGTACTTATTTTGTTAATTTTTAAGCGAAAAACAACCTTTAAAGGACCATTTTATTCAATTTTTAGAATTGTTATGGTTGCTGATTTCTTGAATTTTTTCTATGTGAGTTTTGGGTATTTTTAAATAAGTCTGATGTAATATTTTCGTGTCAAGAACCTTGAAAAAAATTGGAGAAGTTTCATGATGCATACTGTAGCCTCAGACTACAGTAATCTTTGTACCACTTCATCTGTAAAATAGAAGACTGAAAGTCAATTTTAAAAAAACGCAAAAATTTAAAAATGAAGATCAAATCATATCTGAAGTCTTGTGGGTTGGGATAAAAATTATACAAATTTTTATGACAAATGACGTCATGAGCATTTTATTATGGAGGACAGAATCATTTAGAAGGTTGACTGCCTTTGATCTTTTGCCGACGGCGGTAAGAGATCAAAAAATTTTTATAGTTTCACAAGGTGTCCCTGGAGTCCCCTGTTACTGATATCCCGAGATTGTTTGCTTTAAGAGACGGCAAAGATCAAAGAAAATTTAATTTTTTGCAGAAGAGGATAAATATTATGCAAATTTTGCTTTCGACGTCGCTAGAAAAACTTAATACCAATTTGGTTTCTAAAATTTTCATGTCAAGAATTTTTCAAAAATTTGCATACTTTTTAGATGGTCGGATACCAATACATTTCAATCATTCCAATTTTGGTCCCTTTTTTTAAATCCAATTATTGGTTTGCAACAATTATGATTTCCTTCTTTTCTTATGTTATCGTAATTGTATTTTCTGGACATTTATTTATGGCTTTTAATCGATTCACGCTTATTTGGTTCCCATTAAAATATCAACAAATTTGGGCTAAACAATGGTACACATTTTTGTTGGTATTTTTGCTGCCATTTTTAAATGTTTGTTGGAGATTTCATGAACCTGCAACATATTTGTATGTAACTGAAACCAGCTCAAAAGTTGTATATTTAAGTGAAAAAACAACATTTTTACATTTTATTATTTCAACAATTATCTTTTTATCAACAACATTTTTGGCAGCAATATTTAATGGACTTTCGTTGTTGAGATTTTGGTTATATAAAACTTCAGCATTAAGTGTTAAAGAACGGCATTTATTGTGTAAGTACAAACATTTAAAAATTGTTGTTGATTTGCATTGCCAAGGACGTCAGCACGATGTGGCATTTTGGGCACGTATCCTCATTGAATACTAAAATCCTTTGATCTTTTACCGCCGTCGAGAAAAGATCAAAGGCGGCACTTTTGAAATAATTTTTTCTCCCTCCAATATTAAACGTCCTTGAGCATGGCACTCTGTGGTAATATGCAAATTTGCATAACTCCATGAAAAAAATTTACCCATAAACTCGGGGGCAAAATAGTTATCCCACAAATTTTTGGCAAGATTTGTCGAGGCCATTTCCATAGAGAGACAATTTCTAAAGTTTTACAAATTTGCATATTACCACGTTTTGCCTTGGCATTCACTAACATAATACCTAAAATGACATTTATGCAAATTTTCAGTTGTATCCCTGATCACTTTTTGCTTTCAATTCCTTCGAACAGGATATCCTGTTCAGCAAGTACTTTTCCCGGATAACGCTACTCTAACAACTTTTTTCATTCAAACAATGCCAATTTTTACTGATGGTTTTGCCCTTTCTGGAAGTATTTCATTGCTAATTTTGAGGTATATTATTACTAAATATTTTTAATTTTTCTGAGAGTGTTTAATTTTTAGTAAGTCTTCGAGAAAATTATATATTTCATTTTATTTTGGAAAATGTTTAACTTTAATTGGAGTATCAAAACCTACAAAGACAAACATGACAATATGCAAAAATCCAACTCAAAATAGCACTGCAAAAAATGGAATGTCAATTGCCGTAACACCTCGAATTCAAATTAATTAAAGGATGAGACCGACCATACATAAATTTTCTTCCCTTTCATTCATTGGAAGTCCCGACACGAAAATTTTAAAAACCCAGAATCAAGAATTTAGCAAATCTATTAACTTTCTTTTTCATTTTTATTTGTTTATTTAAAAATTTTTATGACGAACAATTCTTACGTAACTTGTTTGTTAATTTTTTCTTGTTAGTCTAGTAATTGTTGTTGACCATTTTTTAAAATTAAAAGCATGCTAAATTTTAAATTTTATTAAATAATGAAAAAAGTTGTTGAACTAGAAATTATTATGGTTCAAATTTTTGTACCCTCTTTTTCGTTTTATTATTGTAGCCTAAATTTCTTCAAATCATGTTTATTGTTATTAATATAAAAAATCAGATGACGAATTTGCAAAAATAAAAATAAAATTTAAAATTCAGCAAAGATACTATTTTTGGAAAACAATTAATACAACACTTTAAAATGGATTACGACATTCCTTATTCAATGATAAGAAAAAAAGATCCCACGTTTAATTGCTATATTTCTGCAAAAAATTTTTTTTGATTTTTTGATCATTGATTTTATCAGCATACATGAAAAAAACATAAAAAATTGATTAATGGTTTGCAGCTTCCTTTTTTTAATGACTGTTTGAGCTGATTTTTTATTGATATTTTTGATTTTAAAGGAAGCGGCAGTTTTTACGTACTTTTTTGATCCCTGATTTTCAGGGTTGTGCAGCACAAACCTGACAATCAGGGTCTTTTTGTTGAGGAAAATTCATTCAAATTTATTTTCGTTTCAAGACCCAAAAAATGAAAAGTATATTAACTATCGCGTCCTTTAACAAAAATTTGTAAAAGAAGGTATCAAAATGTCTCACCCCTTTTTGAAAGGGACTTTTCCCATGAAATAGCCCTAGGGCAATTATGCATAACCTTAAAATATCTCTGGTAAATGGCCTCTTATTATGCTAATTTTTGGAAACGAAATTTGAAAAATGTGCGTGAAACAGGGGTTTTTGAAAAATCGTCGACACGCAGGGGTCGTGAATTGTTCAAACTTCATTTCCAAAAATTAGCATAATAAAAGGCCATTCACCGGAGATATTTTGGGGTTTTGCATAAATGCCCTTGGGCTACATAATGGGATAAGTCCCGTTCAAAAAGCGGCGGGCCAGCTTGATACCTTTCCTTGTTAGTCATGTTTTGATTTAAAATCTTCTTTTTGTAGATATGTATATTCTATTCAATATTTTAATTTTATCCCTTTTCAATGCCATCTTATCAGCAGATGACAACAATAATAATTCATCAATTTCAATTATCCAAGCATATCCGGGAGTATTTGATGAAGATCCGGATGTTCAAGTTACAAATACCTCAATTTATGGTATAAATGGATTTTCGATTAATAAATTCTCAGATCCAATTCGAAATCATTACGATAGTCGAAAAGGTTCAACAATTAAATATTTAATTATGCATTATACAGCGGTAAATTTTACAAATACTGTTGAAATTTTTACTTCTAATTCTTCTACAAATCGTGTGAGCGCTCATTTTGTGATTACTGAAAAAGCAGAAAATAATTTAATTGGTGGACAGGTACGGTATTTAATTAATAGAAATATTTGTTTGAGAGGCTTAAATAATGAAATATGCAAATTTTTTACATTTTTTTAAATATGCAAATCCCAGTTTTAAGTAGGCAAATTTTGTTTCCATATTTTCTTATAATATGCAAATTCTGCTTTTAAATTTCTTGGAATATGCAAGTATTAATCAGAAACACGCAAATTTTGTTTCTTAGTTTTTCATAAAACATGCAAATTTTTGGTATTTCAAATATGCAGTTTTTTAATAAAACTTTTCTTGAAATATGCAAATTTTAGTTAAGGGCTTTGATTATCTTTTTTCAAATCAGTTTTTAGTTCAATAATCAATAAAAATTATGAGTTCAATTTTTCGATTATAAAATATGCAAATTTATTTGCAGATTTTACAAGTTGTCCCAGATGACCTCAGAGCTTGGCACGCTGGGGTCAGTACATGGAAAAACGACTCCAGTTTAAATTATTATTCATTGGGAATTGAACATGTTAATCTTGGATTTGATGTTGAAACAACAACTCACAATTTAACCTATTATCCATATGACCCCGACCAAATTCGAGCTTCTGGTTTGATGAGTAAAGAAATTATTAAAAAGTATAATATTTTACCACAACATGTCCTCGGGCATCAAGATATTGCAATACCTCGAAAATCTGATCCTGGACCATTATTTCCTTGGGGGAGATATTTCCATGAATTTGGAGTTGGAGCATGGTTGAACGATGATGAAATGACCAAAGAAGATATTGTTCAAAAATATAATCCCCAGAGGGCATATCCAACAAAGCCGGATCAAGCATTATTGTTGGAGATGTTATTTGCATATGGATTTAGTCGAGAGGGAAATGCTGAAAATGATAAAGCTGTAATTTTGGCATTTAAGGCTCATTTTTCTGCTAATCAACACCCTGAACTTTATGATGATGTCATTAGGGAGGAGGATATGTTTTGGGCATGGGCTTTAGAAGCTAAATATATTACAGCAATAACAAATTCTCAAACGACTACCCAACCACCAGCAAGTAATACTTCAACATCTTCAATAACTACAACAACAAGTAATACAGGTTACGGTAATTCAAACTTGCTTACTGTAAGCCATTGTATTTGTTTGATTGTTTTTCTATTTAATTATGCATGTTTAAGTTAATGAAATTACGGTAATTTAAAATATAATTATAAACGTAATATCAAAATTATTAAAAAAATTAAAATAAAATGTTACTTAAAAACCCTCTATGAAAATATTTTCTAAATTTTGTATGCCAAAAGTAATATTTTGCCATTGTTTGAAATGCTGTTGATGATGATTTCTTTAACTTGATCCAGCATTCACTGCTAACATCAAAAAATAAAAAAGTCAAGTTTTTTCATTTTTAAATTTATCCAATTGAGAAATTGATTGTAAAAACAATTTAACAATGAAATTCGTCTAAAATTATTTACAAAGAAAATTAATCAAAATAAGCATGCTAAAGATATTTCAGTGGAATATCTTTAGCTTTATCTTCTTGTAAGCTTGGATGGACCAAGCAAAGACGACTTAAAACGCATTCCACCAATATTTTTTAAATGACCTTCACGAAAAATGGGTCTTACCGCGAAAATTTTGAAACGCGGACTCGAGATTCGGATTCCTCGACCTCGAAAACCTATATGGGTGCAATTATACCTAAAACTGATCAAAGGTGAATATATACCGTAGGAAACAAAATAAGTCGACTTTGGCATTCTCGATGCTCTAAAAACGGCATTTTGCCGAATTTCGACCTAAAAGTATTTTTTTCCTGCTTCTTAAGCATGTTCGAAAACATGGGTAAAATAAAAAATATTACAATTTTTTACCGGTGCAGATTTTGTCAAAATTTTAGAAAAAATTGGTGGAATACGTTTTAAATATTGCTTTTTAATCTCAACACGAATATGAAAGACAAGAAAAAAATGCAAAAAAAAATATGCTGGAACGTAATTTTTATGTTTTTTAAAAACAGTAAAATTTCCATCTTTAATTATATTTATTTCTTTTCTTAATTAATTACGGATATAAACAAATGGATCTCGAACAATGCAATTTTCTTGCCGAAGATATTTCGTTAACGGTAATAATAATAATTTCTTTTAAATTACTCTTTTATATATTTGTTGTTTTTTTTGTTATAGATAATGCCTCGAATGTCACTTGATGTTGAAAAAATTGATGGATTATATTTAAATTTTGAACCTCGGGTGCCAACAGAAGTTCCAGTATGGGTGGCAATGTTTTTAAGGAAGAAACAAAAATGTACAGTGATGGTAAGTAAATTTTTTTCAAAGCTCTGCTTAAAAATGTATAATTTCAATAAATTTTAGCCACCTCAATGGTTATCGATTGAAGAATTGAATAGAATTTGTCAAGCAGAAGTTGATTCTCCAACATTTACAGAAATACCCGAACGATTTTTTGAACTTTCACATATCCTGATTACTCAATGTCAAGAAGATTTGGAGAATTTGGAACAAGTAATCTTTACTTAATTTAATTAATAAGGTTTAATATCAAAACATTTAAGCTAAGAACGTTGGTAAAAGATATATGGGATAAAAGATCCTCAAAATTGCGAACTGCAACAATGGAATCTTTTGACAGAGTTTGTTTTTTAAATTTTTATAACCCAAAACTTATGGTTAATGTTCTTTAGGGTGATGGCGGATTCTTTCAAATGAATAAAATTACACAATTTGAAATTGCTCATACGCGTGATTTTCTCCTTGATACATCTGCAACCCTTGGAAAGCTCAGCAATGTTTATCAATCAATTGACGATGAAAATTAACTATTTTTCTTATTTTTTGTACAAATTTTTGAACTGAATAAAGTTTTTCATTTCATTTTGTTGTTTTGATTTATTGGTTTCGTACTACCATTGTAATATCTTATTGAATTTAAACTGATTTTAATTTTTATTAAATTAATTATTTCTTCTAGAATTATGTCTCTCAATTTTCCACGTTTAGCTGTTTCAGCTGTTCGTCGCATCGGTTAAGTTCAAGCAACTCGTAATTCATCTGGCAGTTTCTATGGCTCAAATAATTTTGATCATTTCCGTAAAGAATATGTTGGTGGATGTAGGTTTTTTGTTATCAATTCATACATTTGTTACTGTAGCTTTTTAATTATAGTGAAACTCGCAGAAGGTACAAAAGAAATTTGGAAAAAATCTTTTGGACTGCTTCAATTTCATGCTTGGTTTTAACAGTCTATGCTGCATGGGCTGATCATTCAAAACGTCACGGTTTGTTTTATTTATCTGTATTTTAGTACTATTAATCTTACTTCTTTTAAGCTTCTCCTCGTCGTGAATATGTCGAATATCCTTATTACTCTATTACTCTTAATATCCTTATCTCAATGTAAGCTTTGTTATCAAGACGAAACATATTTACTGTAATTTTTTCAATTATAGGTTCGTAAATCATTCTTTTTTCCATAATGAAGCAGAACAATATGTTCCTGGTGTCGGATTCGAAAAGGAACGCCATCATCATTAAAAAGATACTTTGTGATTAATCTAAATAGAATTGCTTTATTCGACATTTGTAATTTTTGAATTATATGTTTTTTATATAGGCGTTCAATTTATTTGTCGAATAAATATGCATTTGTGGTAATTTTTGTTTATTATTTACAAAATGTGTTGCTACCGTAATCTTAGCAATTTGTCATGTCTTCAAATAATGCAGGTCAAAATGCTGTTACGTGTACGTCACTTACAGGAAGTATACTGTAGTTTGTTAAAACTATCACAGATGTTCGGACATAAAATTTAAAAATGTCTTCTGATGTTTTTTGGTTTTTCTATTAATTAAATCCTTTTCCATTGTAGCAATTTTTTTTGTTAGCAAAGTAGAACACATGCTCTTACCGAAATCATAATAATCCTTTGATCTTTTACCGCTATTGGCACAAGATCAAAGGCGGCCAATCTCGAAATAGTTTCTGCACCCTTCGACATTACCATAAATGCTGCTGACGTCCTTGTTCATTTCAGTTTTAAAAATTAAAAACTTAATAAAATTGTTCGACTTTTTTTTACTTTATTTCTTGAAAAACTTTTTACAAAATAAACAAAAAAAAGTTCAAATGAAAATAGTTTTTTCAACACAAAAAATCATTGCTACATCCAATCTTCATGAAGTTTGACCTTTTAATTCCAACTTAAAAATATCACTTTTCTCTTTCCTCTTTCTTACTTTGTGTTTGACCTTCACATCGTTGCTGTTGTTCTTCCTGCTGCTGCTGCTGCTGCAAAAAAAGATGAACTACAAAAAATGTGTGTTTGAAAATTGAATGATTGTTCCGTTATTTATTTTTTTTTGCATCAAAAAAGTTTAGTTTTATTTTGTTTCAATTTTTCACTAAAACAATCACTTCAATTTTTTTGTTTATTAAAATTAATTTTTTTGCTGATAAAAACAATTAAATAAAAATGAATAATAAAATTGCCATTTTGGCTTTGGCCCTTGGCTATTTAAGTTATTACAAAATGCCAAAAGAATGGGAAAAGTTGAAATTTGAAGTGGTTGAGTAAGTTCAAAAAATTTATTGATTGATTAATTTTTGACCAATGATCTTTTGTTTTAGTTTAAAAACCCCTCCGGCGCTTACCGGTCCATTAGCAGAGAATCAAGTCTTGGAAAATGCTGAAATTTTGTTTAAAGATAACATGATCGGACCCGAATCAATTGTAGTTGAAGGAAGTATGCAAATTTTCGGAAGTGTTAGAATTGTTAAAAAGTCTGTTTTTAGATACAATTTATGCTAGTGCAATTAATGAACTTGTTAAAATTGTTAATGGAAAAATTGTTAAAAAGATTTATATTTCAACAACCAAAGATTGTTGTAAGTTTTTTTAATCACTTTTATTTAGAACGTCCTCAAAATTTTATTCCGTAGGGGGCAGAAGCCATTTTAAAGGAGGCCGCCTTTGATCTTTTGCCGACGGCGGTAAAAGATTAAAGGAATTTTATCGTTTTGGAGGCGTCTTTCCCTTTGTTGGTCTATCTTGCTGACATCCCTTATTTCGTCTTTATAATATGCAAATTTGCATCTTATCTCCCTGATTTTATTTACCGTAGTTTTTGTTGCAATTTTTTAAAGTTTAAATTAATTTATCAAAAAAGCGTGTTTAAATTTTCACACTTTTCTGTTCTTATTATTATACCCAAAAAGTACAGTAATTTTCAAATCATTAACTTTTAGTAAAAAATCCTGTCTCACATTGTGGCCGACCATTAGGGATTCGACGATTGAACAAAGATGTCTTTGTTTTTGCTGATGGTGTTAGAGGTTTATTTACTGTTAACTTTGAAACTGGTAAAGCATCCAAAAATTTATTTTGTAACAACAATTAAACAAATTTTAGAAGAAGTTAAAACTCTTATTCATGCCGGAAAGAAATATAATGGTCGATGGATTTCATTTGCTGATGATGTTGATGTAATTGATGAAGATAATGTTTTACTTACTGATGCCACATGGCTATATGATGAATCAACAATTTCTCCATCATTTTTTGGAGCATTGGCTACTGGAAGGTAAGGAATGTATACTGTAGTTGGATCTATGATTTATCCGTTTTTATCCGCTTTTTATGCAAATTTATTTCCTTGCTACAGTATCAAATTAGGCCTACCCCGATCTTTATTTGATTTATAATATCCAATCTTTATGCAAATTTTCTTTTTTCCTACAGTATTACAGTAGATCTAACCCAAGCTTTAATGTTTTTTAAGTGTCCAATTTTATGCAAATTTGGTACTTCTTTACTTTTGCACCCCCTTGCAACTTCCTCCCTTGAACGGTAATTTTCGTTGTTGTTTTTCTTCAAAGTTTTTTACAAAAAGTAAAAACTTTGAAGAAACACAGCAAAAAAAACCACCGTTCAAGGAAGGCAAAAACATGTCGAAAGAACTCGATTAACGACATCCAACAGCCTTTTATACTACAGGGTGATTCAAGATTTTTTCCGATTGTAAAATGCTTATAAAAATTTTTCTATTAAATTTAGGAAAAAACGGATTGCACCATAGAACTCAGCTCTGAATAGGAAAATTTTTGATATTAAAAAAATTAAAAAATTAAAACTTTTTTTTTCGAATTTCACGTACTCCCCCCTGTGGAAAAAAATCATTTTTTGGTCAAATTTCTCTTTTTTCACTTTTCTTTTCATTCACGAGTTTTAAACAATAGGAAATTTTGCATAGTTCATTGTTTTTGGAAAAAGAAATGAAAAAAGGCAAAAAAAAAAGAAATTTAACCAAAAATGGATTTTTTTCCACAGGGGGGAGTACGTGAAATTCGAAAAAAAAAGTTTTTATTTTTTAATTTTTTTAATATCAAAAATTTTCCTATTCAGAGCTGAGTTCTATTGTGCAATCCGTTTTTTCCTAAATCTAATAGAAAAATTTTCATAAGCATTTTACAATCGGAAAAAATCTTGAATCACCCTGTACTTTGAAGCATTAACATAATTTGCATTGATAAATTTGAATTTACGAATGAGGGAATGCAAAAAGTACAGTAGTGTAGCACTAGTTTGCTGCTTTTACTGTAATTTTGCATTACTTTTTCATTTCGCGAACAATTCAAAAAAGATGCAAATTTGACAAAATCACCAAAAAGTCAAAAAAGATGCAAATTTGACAAAATCAAGGAAGGAAGTTGCAAGGGGGTGCAAAAGTAAAGAAGTGCCCAAATTTTGTCTCCAGCTACAAAATAATTATTAATCTCACCAAATCTTAATTGGTGTCACAGTGTCAATTTTTTATGCAAATTTTGTATTTAGTTTCACATTTTATGCAAATTTTGACTTTTCCTACAGTATCATAATTGATCTAACCCAACTTTTTATGGTATTTCAGTATTCACTTTTTTTGCAAATTTTGTTGTTACAGTAAATTTACCCCAACCTTTAATTTTATATCAGTATTGAACTTGTATGCAAATTTAGTGTTTTGATACTGTAGCATAAGTGATCTGCCCCAATACATTACAGTATTTTAGCATTTTTTCTAACCTTTTTAAAATTAATTTTTTTAGAGTTTACAAATACAACATTAAAACTGATACCCTTACCCTTTTGATGGATGATATCTACTTTGCCAATGGCATTCAAATTATGCCAGATAAACAATCCTTCATTGTCTCCGAAACCATTACTGCTCGAATTCATCGCCATTACTTTGCTGGCCCCAAAAAAGGACTCACCGAAATTTTCATGGATAATCTTCCCGGACATCCTGACAATGTCCGACTTTCATCTGATAAAAAAACAATTTGGATTGCATTTGCTATGCCAAGAATTGCTGGAAAATATCAAGCTTTTGATTCAATGCTTCGATATCCAACAATTCGAAAAATTATGCATAATTATTTTCCTCATACAATTTTGACATGGCTTTTTCAATATTTTAATGATCCAACAAAATCCAAAACTTACGGATTAGCAGTTCAAGCTGATCTTGAAGGAAATATTCGACGATCTTTTCATTCCCCTAAAGGCACAGTCAATAATTTGTCACAGGTTTGTTACACAAAATTTTTGTAACAGTTTTTGCTACTGTAACTTTTACAGTAATTATAATACCAATTTTAGTTGACCGATGATGGAAAATATTTGTACTTTTGTTCATATGCAAATCCATTTTTGGCAAGAATTAAACTTTGAAAAGCTTGATTTCATTTCCAACCATTCCACATGTATTTTAAATTGTCAAAAAAGCATTATTGATTACCGTAACTTTACATGTTAGTTTTTTGGCTTTTGTAAAGTTGTAGCAAAAATACATTTCTACAGTATCTTTTTGTAATTTTTATTTATAAAGTAGTAATAATTATTACATATTGAAAACAAGCTTGTTTAAAAAAGAGTAAAATTTGCTTATTTTTTAAAGTTTATTTTAATAAAAATTACAAAACTTAATAAAATACTCAATTGCACAAAAAAATATAAAATTTAAAAAAAAGTAACAAAATAAAACAGTTTTTAAAATACAAAATCGGTGAAGCAAAAACTGCTGAAAACAAAAATTTTTTTCATCTATTTAAAAACAATTTAAACAAAAATAATAAATAATAGTTTAATAAAATGCATTGGCTTTGATTCTTTGCAGTCAGTCACTTGATTGATTTGAAATCAAAGATTTAATTTCTCCAAGAAATTTTTCACATCGAAGTGAAACATTCAAAAACCAAGCATCAAAAGCAAATTTAAAGATGCAAAAATAAAATGGTAAAACAAAACTGTTATAAAATTTTGCTTTGTAAAAGGGAGAATAAGAATATGAATCATCAGTACATAATGCAACAAAATAAACAAAAATTCCACCAAAATCAATAAATAAACTGATATGCTGTAAAAATATTTGTGATTACTGTAAGAATACAAGCAAAGACGCCAGCAACATTTTCATTTTAAGAGGGCCGCCTTTGATCTTGTGCCGATATCGGTAAAAGATCAAAGGATTTTTATGAATTCACAGGGGCTGTCTTTGATCAAATGCTGATGGCGGCAAAGATCAAAGGGTTTTTGTGATTCCGGAAAAGGAAAATCCCATTTCAAGAAGGCCGCCTTTGATCTTGTGCCGATGGCGGTAAACGATCAAAGGGTTTTTATGGTATGAATGTGTCCCTACCCCCTGCCGACGTCCCGGATAATAAGCATTAATAAATATTACTTACCAAAAGGATGATCAAAGGTATCATAAAATATGGTCGATTTTCAGAAATACCGTAAAAAGTACTAGTTGAAATTATAATAATCGAAATGGCAATAATTAATGGAACATATGGAAATGTTGAAGATAAAAAAAAAAGACAGGCACCAAGGATATATAAGACACAAAAAATTTGAGTTGCTGTTGTAACATGGGATCCACAAAAGGTTTCATAATCTGATGAGGGGGAGAATTGAGGTTCAGGTGTTCCAGGAACTTCGATATTAACAGGCATTTTTAAAAAGTAAATTGACTTTTCTAAGCCTATAATCGATTATTACAAATAAGCAGCAATGAAACTGAAATGGAAATAAAGAAATATTTTTCGAAAAAGCACTTTCGCGAAAAAAAACTGCATAAAAATAAGAAAATGATCACGGGTTTGCTCTTTTGGTTTTCTTTAGAAAAAAGCTCCATTTCGACCAAAGAGAAGTGTAAAAAAACTGGCAAAAATAAAAATTGTTTTTTTATAAGAATGTTTTGCCATTCTTAAAAAACATTGTGAGAGAAAAACATTTTGTGCCTTTATTCATTCTATATCAACATTAGATAGTTGATATATATGTACATTACATATTTGAAAAATTAAGATAAAAAAAATAAGAACTGTTTTATTGTGTTTTCTATTAGCAGTCGTCAGTCTACTGTATAAATGAGCTTGCGTATTTTATTCATTTGTATTACAAAAAATACAAATGAATAAAATAAAGAAACAAAAAAATTAACAGAACAAAATCTGACTGAAAATTGATTCAAAAAAGGTTAAAATGTTAAAGCTTAATGCTTGATTAAAAACATTATTTCTTGAACATTAATTTTTTCTACATAGATTTTAAGCAGCCAAAAAGCATTGTTGGTTACTGTAGTTTCTAAATGTTTTAGTTTCTTTTAAAATTTGAATAAATTTCCATTTCTACAGTATCTTTTTGTAATTGTTTTTTGATAGATTAGCAACAATAATCCCATTTTTGAGCAATGTTTACAAATAAACTATTGTTTTATAAATATTGCGTCACTCCATGAACTTCTTTAAAGAAAACTATTCCCAAAAATGCAATTAAATTTTTTAAAACAATTCAAAAAAGAAGAAGAAGGAAAAGTTTGTTTGTTTTTCAGACATTTTTTTTTAGGGTTCATTTTCTATGAATTAAGCGTCATCAGCCTTTTTTCACTTTGATTCTTATCACTTTTAAAAAACAATAATTTTTCAAGTAAAAAATGTTAGGTTTTGTAGTAATTTTTTTCTTGGTGGTAAAAATTTTTGTCTTTCATTTTTTAATGATGACATCTTTGTTGTCTTTGTTGGTGTTGTTATTGTTGCACCCATTTTTTTGATAAGACTTTTTTATAAAACTTTTTTCTTGTTTTTTATTGCTAATGTAATCCTTATTTATTTTTTTGCATTCCTTTCTCATTACATGATGACTCGTGGAGGAAACTTTTGAACAACATTTAATCCATGTTTTTTTTATTTCAAGAAAAATAAGCAGCAGCAAAAATTTGAAGAACAAGAAAGACTAAAGCTTAGTTTTTTAACTCATTTGAAAGGTGTCATTTACATAATTTTAATTCCTTAAAAGCATGAAAAACTTTTATTTTATGCATTTTATGCTTTTTCTTTTTGCTCAAAATGAACAAGAAAAACAAAGATAAAATTTTGTTTCAACTTTTTTAAAAAGTTTTTAAAAGCTTAAAAGAGCTTTTTTGATCCCTGATTTTCGGGGTCGTGCAGAATCTGACAATCAGGTTCTTTTTGTCGAGGCAAATTTATTCAAATTTATTTTCATTTCGGGACTCGAAAAACGAAAAAAATACGTAAACTACCGCCTGATAAAAAAAGAAGATTCGAAGAAGATAATGAATTTTTGTGTTGAGGACATAAAATTTGCATATTTAAAAGTTTGTTAGAAGTGAGTCTCCCCCTTTTGACAAGAGAAAAAACTTTTTTTTCAACTTTTTTCTAAAAAACGAAGTTTCATCATAATTTTTAACAAGTTACTGTAAAAAAGTTGAAACAAGTTGTTACCAAAAATCTTATCAAATATCTTTCTTCTTTTTTTAGTTGCTGACGCATGCAAAATTTTTTTAAAAAAAAGTTTGCAGTTGCATATCTCTTTCGAAACCTTTTTTTTTCACTTTTTTTGTTAAATCAGAACATCGAGACTTTGAACTTTCTTTTGTCATTTTTTTTCAGTTTTTTTACAAAAACTTTTTCAAAGCATTGTTAAAGCTGCTATTGTGTTGGGGTTTTTGCTTTTATACTTTGATTCTCAAATAGCGGCAACTTTTCTTTAATGTTTTTTTGTATAAAATCAGTTTTTTAACACTACTTTTAAGCTGGTGAAAAGTCCATTGTTTCAGTTATTATAATTTAAGCCGATCAAAATCATGAACGTTCTTTTTTGATTTTTTCTGTTTTTTTCAAAAGTCATTTTTAACAACACAAAACACATTTCTTTCACCTGTTTTTTGTTTTTCAATGACTCCTTTTTTTCTTCCCTTTCTTCTTTTTATCGTTAAAGTACATCTTCCATTTTTTTGTTTTTTTCCCATCTTTTGCTCCCTCTCTTTCTCGAACGAATAAATGAACATGATGGCACCGCGATCAGTTTTTTGCGTAATATTTCGAAATTTCCATACATCCATAATTTTAATGTCCCTTTTTTTAATTTCTCCCTTTTTTTTCTATTGTCCACTATTATTATTACTACCACCCTGCAACAGCAGCAGCAATAACAGCAGCAGCAAAAGTTATAAAAACAGCAGCAATAAAAAAAAGTATACCAAGGGCGCGAGACATACTGTCCTCAATTTTTTTTCTTTTCTTATTCCTTTAAAAAAAGTAGAACACTTACGAAAGAAAGAAAGAGAAACCAAAAGTCACCACCTACTTTTACTTTTATATTTTTGGTTGTTTTTTTTACATGAGCCCAAGCATGGCAACGGGCTGGGTCGGGCTTTTTTTGGGAAAAATAACAATTTTTTTAAAATTCACTTTTTTGCGTGATTTTTTTTCAAGTTTTTTTTACCATAATTGCTTTTTCGATAATTCAAACTAAAACTGCATTATTTTTAGGTTCTAATAAATTTGAATAATTTTTTTTGGTGGTGGTAAACAAAACAATAACTAAAAACCTTTAGAAAAATTATTTATGACCCATTCATTTTGGTCCTAAAAAAGAAAAAAAAGTCTTTTAGTTCATTTTTTTAAAAAATCTATGCTTTTTCTTTAAAAAATATATACTCGAAAATCTTTTTCCTTCAAAAATGGGACACAAAAAATGAGGCCCAAATGAGAGAATTTATGGGCCAAAAAGATAAACATCTTTTTTTAACTACTGCAAAAAACCACACCATTTTTTGCATTATTTTGCTTTGTTTTTTTGATGTTGTTTCTTCACCTTTCTTCTTTTTTTTAAAGCTGCAAAAACATATATTTTTTTGATAGAGTTGAAGCAAAGGTGAAAAGTGAAAAGAGAAGAAACACGTTGAACAACAACAACGTCAACAACACCAACAGCAAAAATGTGAGAAGAGAGAGGGCAGAAAAAAACTATCTGCACTGAACTGCTCCTTCTCCATCTTTTTGCTTTTCCTCTCTGTTTTCATTGATACATGAAAGACATGAAAGATTGAAAAAAAGGGAAAGGGAAAGGAAAAATGTTTCTCACAGGGCATGAAAAAAAGCAGCAAAAAAAAGTGAACGTTTGTCGTTCAATTTTTTGATTTCGAAATATTGAAAAAAAGGGGTGGCCTCTTCTTTCCTATTTTTGGCGTCGTTTTGTCTCGAGATTCATTTTTTTTCATTCATTGTCTTTCAACTTTCTTAGAAACTGTTACGTTTTTTCCTGAGATTTAATTCTTTCTTAATTTTGTTTCAACTTTTTCCGATACGGGTATCAAGCAAAAACGAAGAAGAAGATCCATCATGTTGCCAAAAAGATTCTTGAAAAAGCTTGCCAAATACATCCGCAAATGTGTACGAAAATTCCTTCGAAATTCATCCCAAATTTCTCCAATTAGTTATGATGCAATTGATGCTATTCATGCCATTGGAAGGGATCAACATGCCATCCAACAATCCTGCCTTGAATTAACAGAAGCTGAAATCTACGATAACATGGATCAATCTGAAGCTCGAAAACTTGCCAATCGTGCCGAAGCCACTGCAGCTGCTGCACCTTCTAATGCCAATGATCTCAAGCCTCTTCCACGTCATTCTTTTGATCTCATTGCTTCTCCATCAATTGAACTTCATTCAATTCCAAAACGGACTCAATTCTTTGATCAAATGATCTCAAAATTTAGCCGATATTCCTTGGACAAATTGATAATTATGGTAAGTATTATTTGCTCAAGATTAAGATATATCAAATCCAAAAAATTTTACTTTTTTTGAAATTTAAAAATGTTAAAAACTTTTTTAAATAAATAAAAAATTCTCGAAAGCTACAGTAATCCTAAGCCTTGAGGGGTTACCATAGTTTTAAAAATTCCCAAAAATCCCAAAAACTACCGTAATCCTAAGTCTCGATGGGTTACGGTAGCTTTCAAGTTCCCCCAAAATCCAAAAAACTACAGTAATCCGAAGCCTTGAAGAGTTACGGTAGTTTTAAAAATTCCCAAAAATTATCGTATTTGTGAGCTTTGATGGATTACGGTAGTTTTTATGATAAATTACCGTAACCCTAAGTCTTGATGGGTTACGGTATTTTCCAAGATTCCCTAAAATCCCAAAAACTACCGTATTTTTAAGGCATGCGGGGTTACGGTAGTTTTTTGCTTTAATTTTAGTAAACTTTTTAACTCAGATTTTTAACTAATTTTTTTTTGTAGAAAAGTTTTAGCTGCGATGATGATAAAGATCTTATTGGTCTCAGCTTTGATAATGCTAATGCCGTAATGATCGTTTATGCAAATCATCCGTTGATCAAACAAATTGCTGGTAGCCTTCTCAAAACTTCAAAGGAAGTTGAGTTTCGTTGGCTCAATCTACGGGAAATTGAAATTCTTAAAAATTATTAAGTCCATTTTCTGTGCCTTAAAAATATGTTCTGATTTTCTGATACTGTGGTAACCTATGCTCTTTCTTTTTCCTGTCTGATTTTTTTTGTTTTTGATATGCATGTGCTGGACCACAATTGTTGTTGTTGTTTCTATTTTTAATTGATTCTTATTATCATTATTATGCTAGTCTAATTCTTTTTTGTTATTATCTTTAATAAACAATAAAATTGTTGACTTTTGTTTTTTTTGTAAAAACTAAAAAGCAGGTACTTCTGCAGTTTCACCCCCCCCCCCCCTTTCCAAAATTTTCAAAGTTTTTATTTCATGCAAATGTTCCAACAAATCGCAAACGCAAATGCATTCACAACTTATTGAAACATTTGCAAGAAGCAAAAACGTTGAAAATTTTGGACGAGAGGATGAACGTCAACCGCATTGCACAACAAAAAAGGTGAAGAAAAAGCTTGAAAAATTGTTGATCTTGTCATTTATACGTTTTTGGCTTATTCGCATGCAAATTACTCTTTCTTCTTGTTAATCGCATGTAAATTAATCATTTACAAAAAAACGAGCAGCTAAATGAGCATATCAGATCAGAATTAAGAATAAGCGGATGAAAAGATGAATGTTTATTCAAATTTTTGATAATTGTTTTTGACAAAAAAATGAAAGAGAAAAATGGAAAGGGGGGGGGGGGTGAAACTGCAGAAGTACCAAAAAGCATTGCACTTTTGTGTTGTGAGAAACGAAAAAAAGATTCTACGTTTTTGAAGACAAGAAAAAAGTGATTGTTTATCAAAAAATATATTTATTTTTTTATTGCATCATTTATTTCCTTTGCAAAGAAAAAAAAGAAGACCGAAAAAAAAGATCAAACGTTTTTGTATAATGATGCATTTGCAAAAATAAACTTTTAAAAATGTTATGTCAGAATTGTAAAAATAATAATGTTTACTGTAATATTATTATTTTTGTTGAAGTGCAACAATAATAAAAAAAATTGCGATTCAAAAAAAGAAAATATAACCAGTGTTGTTTTTTAAATTTTTAGTGAACCATACTGTAACTTCGAAATCTTGACAACTCTGGATTTAACATTTAAAAATAATACTGTTAATTATCTTGTTAGCAATAACTTGAACATTAAAAAACAATAGGTTGTCATTGATTCAATAAAATAAAAATTAATTTCTTTTCATATTCAATTTTGCCTTCATATAAATTACGGTACTTGCTTTAATAAAAAAAATCAAAGAAAAAAACAAAATAGAAAACAATATCTTTCATTTTTTACATGTGCTTTGTATCACTTCCATCACCTTTGTGAATGTGGGGCTGTAGCTCAGTGGTAGAGCAATCGAGGCTTAATCGAGAGGTCGGTGGTTCGATTCCACCTTGACTCAGTCACAAAATTTTTGGAAAATATTTCGCTTTGACTTGCAAATCTTAATTTAGTCAAATGAAAAATGATCAAAAAAATTTAATGACTTGTAAATCTTAATTTAGTCAAATGAATTTATATCTAATTATAGATTTTATTTAACCTAAAAATGCCAAAAAAATGATTTTTAAAAACTATCAATATAAAAAAATTTGTAAGATGCACCTTACAAATTTTCATTATTGATGTTGACAAAAAAAAATTTACAGAAAAATCTTTATTGCTTCTCCACCATTCGCATCCTTTTAGACTAAAGTAGGTACAGGCGCCATAAAAAAAATTTTTTGATTAAAAAAATATTTTTATGTGTGTCCAATGCTACAGATTGTGAGAAATCTAATGGCATTTTCAGATTTTTTCTTACTTCGATAGTGTTAAAGATATCGAAAATCTTCGACGGCGACTTCAAAAGTTTTTTGCGGAGAAAAAAAAGTGCAAGCTTTTGATGCGTTTTTGGAGGATAGTGGTGGAAGGCGCGCGGCCAACGTCCAAAGAGGAAAAACAAGGAGAGAAACAAGAGAAAAAAATGAGCATGTTTCGACTCCCCTCCGCAACCAAAAAAAATTATCTTTAATTTTCGTTTTCGAATAAAAAATTGTGATAAAAAATAATAGAAATTAATCTTAATAATTAAATAATTATATACAAGTTTTAAAAAATGCATTTCTTGTGTTTTATAATATTTTAAATGCATTTTTATGTGTTTTTTTGTCATAATAAAAAGAAGAATCGTAATTAATATTATTAATACGTTCCTTTTATTGTCAGTAATTTGTTTTATTCACTTACTCAAGTTTGCAATACAAAATAGTTTTGTGTACGCTCAATAAAAAAATACATATCTCTGTAATGCTTTTTTAAAATTCCTGAAATTTAGTTGAATTTTGAAGTGTATTTCTTTGACATACTTCATGTTATGTGATATCATATGAGCATCATCAAGAAAAATATAACGTTAGAAAAGTACATTTTAGTATTTTTGGCAGAATCTGTGTTTTTTGTCTGATAACTTTGACATTAAACTGCTTCAAAATGACAAAGTCAATAACTATTTCAAAGCAACGGCTCAAAAATTATTCCAAAATAGCAGAAAATTAATAAAGCGACAGAAATTATTCAGAGATGCCAAGAAATTATAAACATTAAAAAAACAGGTCATCGTCAGATAAATAAAAAAACATTAATTGGTAGGAATTGTCTTACCTAATCTAAAAATCAAAATTTTCCGTTACTCTTCTGCTAAAACAAATCCCCTGCTGTTTACTGCTTTTGCAGCTTTGTCTTGATCCTCTTGATATTTATTACTTCCTAGAATGTTCTGCTAATTTCTTATAGTTATTATTTTTCGTTTTCGTAAGATAGAAAATTTGGTTAAAATAGCTTTTCAATGAAATTAGTTGTGTTTCAAAATATTGACAATTCTACCTTAATCAAATAAACTAAAAGTTCATGAACCGTTAATAAAATAATTTTTTAATAGGCTAAATATTTTTATTAAACATATTAATTTTTCATTTTATTTTTTTACATTTTTAATTTTTTTGAACGCGACCGGACTCGAACCCTCACATTCGACACATGGATCGCGCGCCTTACACCACTATCCTCCAAAAACGCATCAAAAGCTTGCACTTTTTTTTCTCCGCAGTTTTTTTTGCAAGCAAAAAGAAAAAAAGAATGACGCGCCTGTACCTAGACTAAAGGCTTTAGTTCAAAAAAAAAGATTATTATATCTTATCATAAAAAAACACAACACTTTTGGGATCATCCAAATATGACGTCATCCAAAAATCAGCCTTACCCCCTATACATCAAAGACAATTTTTGCCGCACATCAAAGGCGGCACGCTCATTACCCCTTCCCTCCTCCATGACGTCATATCTGAACGATCCCTTTTCAAAGCAGGTTTTAAAAAATGTCTAAAATATACAAAAAAAATTTCTATTCAATGTCTTTAAAAGTTTATTCACTTTATTAAAGAAGAATGAACTGAAACAATTTTTCTCTCATGTGGGAGGAGAACTATTGATTTCATATTGGACTTACACACATTTGCCAATTTTTTGAGACAGTTCAAATCCAACCTATTTTTTGTTTCAAATGCGACAAAACAAATAAAGGACACACAATTTTTGGAGAAAAACGGTCGTCACCAAAAACAGCAAAGAAAAGACAGTGTTGAATGGCATGCCATGGCATTCTAGAAATTATGGATTGATTGTCAAACATTCTTTTGTGACAGAAAAAACAATAAAAAACTCTAAAGATCCTAACTGCATTTTTTCGATTAGAATACTGTAATGTTTTTTTTGACAAATAATAAACTTCAAAACATCAGTAATTTAGATAAAAATGGCTAAAACGACAAATCTTTTACTAATAACTCAATGCAGTAACTCCAACATTAAAAAACAACGATTTTGTTAGACCAAAAATATTTTTCCATCTTTTATTTTGTGTTTGTCTCAAAATAAATGCCAAAATTATGGTACTTGTAAATCGGAAATCTAATTTATCGATTGTACTAATCGACGTTGAATGGGTATGATAAAAAAAATAAATTACTGTATTTTCTCATATCAGCTTTATAAAACGTTTTAACCTTCAAAAAAAAGCAGATTTAAAAAAATGATTAAAATATTCAAAAACTTTTCTCTTCAATTTCTTCTGTAAATTTTCTACACTTCATTGAAGGTCCAATTACAACTATTTTTTTGGCATGTGTCAAATATTGATTTCATTGGCCAACACACACATATGCCCAATTTTTGTGCAAATGTCATCAGATCTATTTTTGTTTCAAATACGACAAACAAAGGAAAGACAAAACTATTTTTGTAGAAAAACAGCCCCGACAAAAATTAAAAAAGAAAGGTTTTGTTTTTGTTTTATTAATACGCTCCGACTACCGAAGTAGTGGAACGAGGCAAAAGAAATAAAAATTTTCAAAATGAAAAATACATACATAAAAATTTACATTGAAAAGTATATATACAATAAAAACAAAGAATTTAAGAGTAAAAGTTTTCTATTTTGGTATTCATTAAAAATTGTTGGAAGTGTTAAAATTTTTGTGTCATTAAAAAATCATTCAATGGCATCCATAAAATTTATGGATTGATTGTCAAACATTCTTTTGTGACAGAAACAAATAATTAAAAACTCTAACGATTGTCCAAACTGTAATTATTCGGCTAGAATACTGTAATGTTTCTTTTTTTGATAAATAATAAAACTTCAACAAAAAACAACTCTGAAATTTAAAAAAATGGCTAAAATGTCAAATCTTCTAACAAAAATTAATTGGAGTAATAACGCCAACATTAAAAAATGTTGATTTTTTTATAACAAACATTATTTTTTGCACCTTAGATTTTCTTTTTTCTTCAGAATAAATGCCAAAGTTATGGTACAATCGGGATCTAATTTATCAATTGTAATCATGAACGTTGAATGGGTATGATAAACGAATAAATTAATGAGAATATGTAATAAAGTTCTTTCGGTAAAACCTTTTAACCTTCAATAGTTTTGGAATTATCTTATCATATAAAAATGCTAACAATTTTTCAAAGCAGATTTAAAAAATGATTAAAATAATCAAAAATGTTTCTTTTCTTCATTTTCAATTTTCAATTTTTACACTTTATTGAAGGTCGAACCAGTGTTTTCGTGCCGCCACCGCCGGCGGCGGCGGTGGCGGCGGCGTCGGCGGCGGTAATCGAAAAAGTTCAAAGAGTTTTGCCGCAGATCAAAGGATGCCGCTGGCGGCGGCGGCGGCGTCGGCGGCGGTAACTCAATTTCTGCCCGGCGGCGGCGGCGGCGGTGGCGGCGGTAATTTTAAAAAACACAAACACTGGGTCGAACTGAAAATATTTTTTTGGCATTTGTCAAATATTGATTTCATTGGCCAAAACATACACACATGTCCATTTTCTTGCCAATGTCGATCCGCTCTATCTTTTTTGTTTTAAATACAACAAAAAAAGGACAACCTAATTTTTCAGGAACCTCACAATAAACAGCAAAGAAAACATTTTATGCCATTAAGAACCATTCAATGGCATCCATAAAATTTATGGATTGACTGTTAATTTTTTTGGCGACAGAACAACGGTTAGAAAACTCTAAAGATTATCCCAACTGAATATTTTTTTACAATGTTTAAGCCACCGTATTTACTTTGTAATTGTAACAAAAATTTGGAGTCATTTAAAAAGAAGGTCACAGAATTATTTCTTTTATTTCTTGTATTTATTCCAGCAATTAATTTGTTTACCAGTTTTGGGGCTGCTTTTGTAACATATTCTGGATCTTTTTCCACAACAAAAATATTTTATCGAAATTTTTTAATTGGAATATTTTTCATTATTATCATACTGTACATTTGGCTAACACTCCGATATCGAAATATAGTAAACCAGAAACATTATCATGTGAATTCTGTAATTTATTTCCTTTCCTTCATATTCGTTACTGTTTCATTTGAACCTGACAATTAGGGTCTTATTGTCGACGCAAATCTATTCAAATTTATTTTTGCAACAATATCCAAAAATAACAAAGAAAAAGAACAGAAACCCCTGCTTTGTTTAATGGTAATTTTTCTGCTGAAATCAATGTTACAATTTTAAAATCTTAAACTCTCTAAATTTTATTCGATTTCTGAGGCGAAGTGGCAACAAATTTGGCAAAATTTTTTATCACAGTTTATTTTTTTCGCGGATTCAATTTTGAGATTATTAAAAATATTAATAAATTTTAATAAATGTATTTAAATTCAGTTTTAAATAACTCTAAAAAATACAAATATACAGCCTTTAACAATATTTTAGTGATGCCTCCAAATAAATGGAAAAAGTTACGGTACTTGATGTAAGAAACAAATTAAAAGCAAAAAACTTGTGTTTATTCGAAATAAAATTATAGTCTGTTAAAGCCGTTTAACCTTGAAAATGCCAAAAATGGATATTCTAATATTTTGTTAATTTAAATTATGTAAATTATTAGAACCTAATTTTTCAATTGCAACTGAAAACACAGAATGCAAGTAATTAACAAATAATTTGTTGTTTTTATTATTATCATCATCTTTACATTTTTATCGTGATCTTTATATTTTTGCAGACGATAATGATTTTTTAATTACCTTATCACTAGCTTCATCATCCCTGCGTATCATATCAAAAAATAAATTTTTTTAAAGCAGATTTAAAAAATGATTAAAATATTCAAAATACTTTTCTCTCAATTTCTTCTTGAAGTTTATTCACTATCTTGAAGGTTAAACAGAACAAACATTTTTTGGCATTGGTCGACCTGTTTAATATTGATTCCATTTGCCACATACATACACATGTTCACCAAAAACGAATAGGTCAATCCAAAAACATGGGGGAGGAATTTTGAGCATAAACGAGTCAAAAAAATTGAATGGCAAGCAATAAATAGAAACCCATCTGTTATAAATTAACTTAAATCTCAGAAAAGTCAGTCCATTTTTCTATCACGCATGGAACATGGATAGAGTTTTTTGAGACTCAAGCCGGCAAGAAAGAACTTAATTTTGTTCCTGGTCTCCCTAATAGGATTGACCAGATGCCGTTAAAAATTTTAAAAGTTTGTCGGCCCCGTTTGGGATAAGAAATCGAAGAGGAACTTTTTTGAATATTTTAGACATTTTTTAAATCTGTATAAAAATTTTTTTAGTTTTTTAATATAAAACAAAGTAAAAATTGGTGGTTTTTTTCGAAACAATGACCCTTCTCATTATTTAATTTATTGCAACCAACAACACTAGCTTTAAACTTTTATAATTGATAAATTATGTTGCGATTTACACAATTAATTTTATAACAATTATTTTAAAACATCATCTTATTGGCATTTTTTAGTTTTAATAATTTCAACAAAATTTAACGTAAATAAAAAATATTATTCTTGTCATTTTTCTTTGATCAAATTTATTACTGCAATTACCGTAACTTTGGAATTTTTTAACAACAATACAAAATTTGTAATGCAAATAATTGAATTTTTGATATCATCATTTTTCAATGTGTTGGTTACTGCTGCAATGAATATTGTGAATAGTTGTAACATCAATTTTTGGACAGTTTTTCCATTTGTAATAAAATTTATTATTGTTCCCGTTCTAAAAATCCAATGTCGCCTCATTAAATGTTAACAAAAGCTTCCTCCAACTCAGCAAAATCAACTTAAAATGTAGCAAAAATTTCATCTTTTTGTGTTTTAACATATGTTTAATTTTTCTTCATCCATTTCGATACAACGTAAGAAAACTTTCAAAACTAATCTTTAAAGTTACAGTATGACCATTGTTCTACTTTGTTCAACAACTGATATCATTTCTTTGTGAACTTTGTAAACAAATTATATTAAAAAAACACAAAAAGAGAGTGAAAAATACACATATTTTGATTTTCCATTTTTTCCATTGTTAATTTTTTAACGTTATTTTTTTTCTTTTCTTTAACATAAATTTTGATGGATGACATTTTTGTCGATTTTTTGGTTCAAAAAAATTTTTTTTTTGAAGTATTTCAGTTATTCGATTTTTAACTGCCAAAAAAGTACAAAAAACAATAATGAAAAAAAATTTTTTCTCCTGCCAAATTGCAGCAGGGACCATTGCTGCCCATCCAAGTTTTAAATCTATAAAGAGACCACGAAAGTTGTTTCTTTTTAGATTTTTATATCTTTTTTATTTGCTCTGCACAGTGATCCCAAACGTAGGAAAAAAGGAACTAGAAATGGCCGCAACGAAAAAAAGGACAAACAATAGAAACTTTTGCTCTCTCGCGCTTTTTTTTTAAAAAAAGAAAAATCACGATTCAGCTTCTTCTTTTTTTTGCGAATCCGTTTCTGTTAAAGTAATCGCTTAGAATTTGCAAAATTAGATAAAGGACATCTTAAGGAATACGGTGATACCTTTGGTTAAGCCATATCATCAAAATTAAAAATAGGGCTAGCTGAAATGTGACGGATTTTTGGTGCAAAAACAGGCGTTTTTTGCACAAAAAAAGCGAGAGAGCGTGCGTCCGTCTTTTTCTTTTTTGTGCCGTTTCTAGTTACAAAAAAAATCACTGTGTCTGATCAATTCAACCTCCCATTTTTTGGCCTTTTTGAGAAAAAAATAAGGAACTGTTTTTGTCCAAAAAAAGTTGTTCTCATTGTTGCTTGATTTTTACTATTTTCAGTTAAAATGTCAAATATGAATGTCTCAGCTGAACCAACATTGGTAATAAAAATTAATTATTTTTAAGAAATTTGTTAATATTTAAATTTTTAGATTTCAAAGCCAAGAACAAAGTTAATTGCATTTGATAAGGAAAAGAAAATTCAATATTTTGGGCCTTGCAGCAATGTTGAAATTAATGCTGCTGGGCGATGTTTGGTTTTAACAACAAATTCAACTGTTAAAAGTATGGAACATTATATTTATTTTAATAGATAATTCAAGAAATATTTTTAGATCTGAAAGAAGTTGCATCAACTTTCAACAGAATTTTCATCCAAAAAGAAGTAAGTTTTTTATTGTTCCTGACCGCCCAAACAAATTTATAATAATGCTTATGTTTTTTAGAATGCTCTTTGTGTCATTGATGGAATGACCAACAAAAATTTTATGATTATATTTTCATCGAAAGAATTTTGTGATCAAGTTTTTGAAGCAATTATTAAAGCTAAAGTAAGTTTTAACTTTTTTTTTTAATTGTCTTGGCATTTTTTATTGCATGCACAGGCGTGAACCGGAACAGCCCGTACCATGCGTGTTTTGTTACAAAGAAACTATGGCTAAGAATTTAAAATAATCAATTAATAATATTTGATATCTATAAACAATTTACAGATTCCAAATATTACTCCACAACCAAAAAATGATCCATCCACCGATGATAATCTCTTTAAAACCAATTTTTATGTTCCGATTTTGGAAGAAATTAAAGCTCAAATTCCTGGATTTAAAGAAATTAAAACAATTATTTTGGAACTTGTCAATTCTTTTGAAGCTGTTAAACGGCAATCTTATTTGAATATGGTCTTTGAAATATTAGTTTTTTCTGCTGGATCCTCGGATGAAAATGAAAGTGCTGTTGTTCAAGATTCTACTGTGTGTGAAATATTGCTTGATGACGATGATACAGTGAATAGTGATGATAATGGGGAAATAACAATTTATGATGAAAATGATGAGTAGGTTTTTTTTAATAAAATGCCTTTTTTAAATGTAGGGTTTTTCAACGGGAAATGATTCTGATTTCCCGGAAAATGTTACAGTAATATTTCACAATTTTACATACAACATTTAAAACTGAGATAGAAAGCTATAAAAACACTGCAAATAGTCAAAAACAACTAAATTTAATACTTAACAATCCTTTTGCAGGTCGTTAGACTGTTTTTGGTAAAATATTACTGTAGTTTGGAATACTGTAACTCCGGTAAATGCCGAAAAAAAATTCCCGCCTTTTTTCGATTTCCCGGGAAATGAACAACCTTAAACTTAAAAGTCTTTACTTTTAGATCTCTAAATGGTAGTTTTTTAAATTCAACAAATCAAAGCTTGAATGATTCAACAAATAGTGGTTATGGTCTTCGAAAACGTTTACGTCCAAATTATGATGAAACGAAATCATTTGAATCTAATGAAATCACCAGAAATCTTCCAACATCCGCAGCAAAGAAATCACGGCAATCAATTACTACTGTCCTCAATGAATCGACCAATGAAATTCAATCAAATACAAAAACTCGAAATTTATCAAATGTTATTTCTGCCAATTATGAATTTGTTGATTGCTTTAGTCGAGGTGCTGTACAAAAACGACTTCTGATTTTCACATCTGAAGAAAAAACTGAGTGCTATGAATTTTATTACTGTACAACAAAAGAATGGCATAATTGTAAAGGGTGTTCCAGTAAAATGACTTCTACATGTATTAAAATTATTTCTGCTAAAAATGGCAAAATTGAATTCATTTTTGGCACACAAATGCATGTTTGCAAACCTGTAAAATATGTTCCTGAAAGTTATTCCAATAATACAATTGATGAAAATGGAAAGAAGAAGTAAGGAAATTTTAGTTTTTCTTTAATCAAGATTCTATTGTTATATTTTAGGCTTCACAGAAGAACTCAATCTGATGTTAAAAAGATAATAAAATCCTCAGATTTTCAATTTTTGGAAGGCACACGTAATGGATTACCCTCTCGAAAATTGATTATCTTTGATAAAAATGATCGTAGCTTATGTCATCACTATAATGTTTATGTCAAATTGCATCAACGATATCGCTGCTGGGAATGTTTATCAAAACACAATCTTACTGTTAGTGCTAAATTCATCAAAAGTGAAGACAATGGAAATAATGGTGACATTGTTGAACTTGGTGAAAATGAACATTTATGCCAACCAAAGAAATTTTCAAGTTGAAGAAATACAGTAACCGTCTTTTGAATTTATGATTTTTATTTTTTGATGAAAGTTTTTTTGTTTGTGAATCATTTTTTGTTGACCAAATTATTTGGTCCAAATAAATATGTATGTTTTTCATGTCATTGATTATAACATTCTTGATACCATAATTTTTGTTTCACGCATGGTGTAAATTTTATACATATTTTGTTTTGATGATTTTTTACTATGATAAAAACCATCCCAAAAAAAAAAAAAAAAAATCGGTTCATTAATATTCGATGAGATGAAAGAAAAAAAAATATTCAGTTTTCTTTTTTTTGGCATATCTTATGCATTCCTAGGTAAGGATGGACAAGGGCGTGGGCTTTTTTTAGGTTTTGAAACAGCCCGACCTAAGCCCAAGCTCTGGACCGGGCTTGGGCCTGAGTTCTCTGGGCCAGGGCCGGGCCTGGGCCTGGTTTTCAACGTTTTGAAAAAAAATACAAAGGGGGGACCAAGACAAATTTGACGAATTTTTTATCCGGGCCGGACCAGGGCCGGAACAGATTTTTTTACAGCTGGGCCTGAGCCGGCCTGGGCTTGAGTTGTCTGAGTCGGGCCGGGCCTGGGCCTAAAATTTTGGCCCTTGTCCATCCTTATTCCTAGGCATGCTAGTGTAATTAGTCAACCATTTTTTCTCTACAGCAATTTTGTTTTTCAAAATTGTTGCTGCCGTTCTAAAAATAAGATATCATTTTCGACGCTGAAATCAGATTCTCGAATTTTTTTCGTAACTTTTAAAATATATTTTGTCACAAATTTCCAAATTTTAATGACAAAAGTCTACAAACAATTTCGAAACTGTTTATTATTTTTTGAACTTCAATGACTCTAAAATTTTAGAGTCTAAATGAATGAATAATAATACAAATGCGTCAAAATTAATTACTTTTTAATTTTGCTTTTAATTATTCATTGACTGAAAAAAGAACTTACAAAATATTAAAGAAGTTCAATTTTTAAGCATTTTAATATTGCCTTAACTGTAAAACCGTCAACGATTTATTCAATAATTTAAAAATGTACATTGACCCTTTCAATCTTTGTTTAATTTTTATCGAAATTATTCTGTATCTATTTCATTTTACAGTATTTTTATTGTTGGTTGTTCAAAGAAAAAATAAATTTAATGGTGCTTTTTATGATTTAATGCGGCTAATTTTTATTGTAGATTTTGTGTTTATTATTGCTGTAAGTTGGGATTGTTTTAACTTTTTAAAAATTTCTATAATTTTTCCTTCCTAAAAATTACGATAGTTACTGTAAGACTGATTTATTTTTATTAGACTGATTTATTTTTATTAATAATTTAGCACATTATATATCTATCAAATATGGATTATCCATAGGGTTGTTGATTTCCCGGGAAATCGAAAAAATTCGGGAAATTTTCCGCTATTTCTTGGAGTTACAGTATTCAAAGCTACAGTAATATATTACCAAAAATAGCTTAAAGACCTGGAAAAGGACTTTTAAACATTGAATTCAGTAATTTTTAACTTTTTTCAGTGTGTTTATAGCAATTGTGTTCCATTTTTAATGTTAATGTAAGATCGTTATTTATGATATTACTGTAACGTTTCCCGAGAAATGAGAACCATTTCCTGCACAATATCGGGAAATTTTGCCGGGTGAGGGAAATAAACAACTCTAATTATCCATGTCAAATGACAGACTGTTTTTCAATTTCCAAGCCATTTTCTCTTTCTTCATATTATTTCCTTTGATCTTTGCCGCTTTTAAAATGTGTGATCTTTGCTTTCCCTCTTCTAACCTTAAATTACTCACTGTAAGATGTTGCATCTGGGCAATCCTATACAGTTCGAAAAACATGGATTTTCATTTGACAACAACAAATTACTACTAATTTTTCTGTTTCTTTATTTCTTCAGTTTCCTAATAAAATTTTTTAACATTGATTTCCATTTTTTAGCAATTTCAAATTCGACTTCCAAATTTCCGAGTTTTCCCAGAGTTTTATAAATCCAATGGAAATTTAGCTGCAATTATTTTAAACACAACCGGCTTTTGTGCATTTGTACAATTTTTTGCTCATGGTTTAATTGCTTTTAATCGTTTTACAATTTTTTGGTTTCCGGTCATGCATAAACAAGTTTGTCAAACAATTAATAAAATTTAACGTTATTCAAATTTTTGTTTTAGCTATGGTCAAAACCATGGTACACTTTTGCCGTAATAATTTTGCCATTAATTGCTTTAAGTCATCGACTTCTTGAACCTGGCATTTTTACTTTTAATGAAAATAATGATGTTTTTGCAAGATTTTTAAATGATAATACTCGAACCATTGCTTATTATATTACTTCCACAGTTTTCTCAGTAATGACAATTATTCAAGCAATTTTTAATATTGCTGCTGTTTTAAAATATTATTATTTCAAAAAACTTAATACTCATGTTGACACAAATGAAGCAAGACTTTTAGGTAAGTCATATATGCAAATTTCAAAATACCGAAAATATATCATTTATGCAAATTTCGAAATGCATAAATGAACACTGCATGGTAACGGTATCTTACACGATCATAAGTTACTGTATATCATTTTGTCATTTATTAATTAGGCATGTTTTTATAATTTCAAAATTATGCAAATTTCAAAAAAACGGATACAGTAAGAAGGTTATGGCGATTTTAGGTAAACTAATTGAATATTTTGTTTTTACTTGAAAAACTGATATGCCTACAGTAGACTTAAAAGTTACTGTAGCTTTTATCCTAAAGATTTTTTATTCTTACAGCAAGGGGGAACGGGCCATCAGGGGCAATTGTTCTCTTCAAAAATCTTTTGATCTTTTACCGCCATCAGAAAAAGATCAAAGGCGGTATCCCTCCAAATGGTTTTTGCCCTATCCAAAACAAAATGCTTTTGACTTGCTTACCTACAGAATACCAAAACAGCTTTGAAAAATTTAACACCTTCAATATTTTATAGGTTTATCCTGCATACTTTTCTTTATTCAATGGCTTCGATGTGCACATAATTTTGGTCGATTAATTTTTCCCCAAAATGAATATTTTAATTTATTACTTCAAACTCTTTTGCCTCTTGTTTCAGATCTTTATGCTTGGACTGGAAGTATTTCATTAATTTTGTTAAGGTCAACAAACTTTAAATATTTTACCTTTTATTACAGTATCCATTTTTAGTTCAACAACAAGAAAAGCATATTTCAAGTTTTATCTCAGTTGTGTGAATATTAAAATATCTGCGTTTGATTCAACTAATATTCCACAGTATCCTATAACATTTAATACTAATACATAAAAATATCAATTATACTAAAATGGTGAATAATACAAATGTTTATTACTGTAACATTAGTAAAGTTGTTGTGGAAAAACAATAAATTTAATAGGGGAAAACAAAAACCTCGTCTTTTCAGATGAGACTGAAAGTGTTGCACATCAAAAGATAAAAACATGGAATCTCTTTATGTCCATCTGTCGCCTTAAAGTTAAACTTTGTCTTTCATATTCCTACAGTAGGAATATCCTTATTTCACGAATACACAAAGTATATACTAATACATTAAACATTAACTCACAATTACAATTGCCAAATCTGTCTCTTTCACACACATGTAATAATATTATAACAGAATAACAGAAAATTTATATTTAACAATTAATTAATTTTTAAATATTTTATGCTGCTGCCGCATCCTTTGATCTTTGGTAAAATTTTTCAAACTTTTCGCTGATAGTGGAAATTTAAAAAACATGTAGGACAAAACAATAATTTTATCAAACAAAAACTAATTTTGTTTTTTTGCAAAAAAAGTTTGCGCGCGAAAGAATTTTAAATTTTAACAGCAGCAGCAGCGGGCAAACGCGTTTGAAAAAAACAAAATTTTTCTTGCGACCGGAATGTTGGAGGTTCGAATTCCGCTGACTGCAAAATTTTAAAAACCCAACTTTTTTAATTGTACTTTTTTTTAAATATGCTTGTGTGTTGTTAATTGTTTATTTATGTATATATTTCAACCAAAGTAATAATCATGTCATAATTTTTTTCAGGTTTTGGTTGATGATTTCTTGTTTGTTGCTGCTGAACTAATTTTAACTAACATTTGTCTTGTTTACTAACAAACTAACATTTTTTATTTATGGATTCAGAAACTGAACATTTTGTAACGGTTTGTTTTGTCTTTGCTTTTTACTTACAATTTGTTAGCTAACAGAATCATTATCGATTCATTGAACTGATTGTGTTGTTGTAAAAACATGAATCAATACAATTTCTTATGCGTGTTCGCTGCTCGAGTTTCTATAATCTTGTGTTAAAAATCCTTGTTCATGTTTTTGTTTTTCCATTAACATTCAATATATTTATGTACTTTTCAGAAAGAAAGATCTCCAATTTTACATGAATGGACAATATCCGAGAAGGCTTTACGAAATCTCTATTTTACATCATTGAAATCTCCAAAAGAATTATGCAGCAATTTCTTTACTGTTCCATCTCGAGATGAACTTACATATGGATTTCATTTTTCTTTTATTGGTGGTGAAGAAAATGGCAATCCTCGAAAAGCTGTTATCAAGTTTGAACTACAAAATTTATGGGAAAAATATGAATCAAATTTAACATTCTCAATTGAATCTGCAAATTTCTCAGTTGAATGTAAAGCAACCCATTCTGGACCATGGAATAATGCTTCAAGAGTTGCAATTTGTCGAGCGGAAAAACTCTTTGATCCAAAGAAGAGATTTATTATTGATGGAAAATTGGTAATCAAATGTGAAGGCTTTATTTTTCATGATGAAATTCATCCAAATCTCGAAGAAATTGATGATAGTGATCTTCATCCAGTTCAAGAATCAAAGGATCTCTGGGAATGTAGTAATGAAAAGAAGTGCAGTGTGGATGTTAATGGAAAGATGGTATATGTAAGTTGTTTTTTAATACTTGATAAATAAAATGTCCTGCAATTGATATGTGGTTATACTGCAATCTTAATTATGGTATTACCGTATTTTTTACCTTGTTACAGTAAACTCGTCAATGCAGCTGCAAAAAAATTAATTTGCTGTTGATGCCTCACAAGTATTCAGATACCGTATACTAACTGTTATAACATGTTTCAGCTCCATGAAGAAATTTTCAATCATATGTTTCCAGAATCATTTCGTTCAAATCCAAAAATCTATGACTTCATCTATGAATCCGTTGAACTTGCGATCAAATTTAATTATGATTTTCGTCTTGTCTATCCTTTAACACTTGAAGAATCTCTAGAAATTTTTAAATTTATGAATATTTATGGACGTAAAGGAATTATGGTAAGTTCTAAAATGTTAAAAATAGATGTTTTGTGGGATTCAGATTCCCTGTGATGACTTTCCGAAAAAAATTTGTACAATTTTAACCCTTTTTTATTTTTTAGTGTGAATTTGAAAGCTTTTTGATTGAACAAGTCACCGAATCTACAGTATGCCAAATTGCAAAATGTGCAGATGAATGTAAAGATCCTAAAATTTTGGAATATTGCACCGGATATTTAATTGACTGTCTCAAACATTCTACTCCAATTGCAGATTTTGATCTTCTCCCAACAAAAATAGCGTTGGAATTGTTTGATCTTTCTTTTCGAAAACGTGTTTATGTGTCTTGAATTATATTTTTATTTACGATTTCTTGTTATTGTTTGACGATTACTGTACCTGATTAAATTGACAATAAATTTAAAGATTTATTTTCTCAAATGCTTTTGCATTTAATACAGTTTATAACACTTTTTATATAAAGTTATTTTTTTGTCCGATTGTTTTATTTCCTGGCACCTGCTATCTCTGACCAAAACTGCTCTTTGCCTTCCGACATTAAGAGCATAGAAGAGAAAAGCTGCGCAGAATAAATTAGCCTTTAACTTTTGGCACCACGATTATGAAAGAAAGAGACAGACATAGAAAGGAACTAAGAATGAATCACTAAAGAAAAGATGGTAAAATAGAGAGACAAAGAAACTTAAAACGCATTCTATCAATATGTTTCGGACGACCGGCACCGCCAAAAAAGGCAACAAAAAATCTTTTTTTACAGCTAATCAGTCGCATAAAATTGTACCTTTGGCAAAGGTCCTTTGCATCCGAACCATATTTTTTATTAAAGTGGCGCCAAAGAAAGATTTTATGAATTTTTATTTTTTGTTTAGCTCTAGAGCTAAAAGCGCTCTGACAAATCCAATTAGTCAAATTTATTGATTTTAAAGGATCTTCATTTCCAAAAATTATTTCGTTGCCGAAAAACGACAAATTCATTCATCTTTTTTTTTTGATTTTTCTTGTTTTCAGCTTGTATGGCAGCAATTATGAGTGGCTCTGGTGAATCTTCAACACTTAATTTGGTAATAAAATTTATTATTTTTAAGAAATTTGTTAACATTTAAATTTTCAGATTTCAAAGAAAAGAGCAAAACTTATTGCATTTGATAAAGAAAAGAAAATTCAATATTTTGGTCCTTGCAGCAATGTTTTAATTAATGCTGCTGATCGATGTTTGATTTTAACAACAAATTCAACTGTAAAAAGTAAGCTTCCATAAATAAGTTCTAAAAACTAACATGATTTCGTAATTGTATTTATTTTAATGTATTAATATTAAAAATATTTTTAGATTTAAAAGAAGTCGCATCAACTTTCAACAGAATTTTTATTCAAAAAGAAGTAAGTTTTTAGTTGTTTTTTTTTACTTTCTTAATTAATAACTCTTAAACTACAAATTTATAATATTACCAATGTTTTTTTAGAATGCCCTTTGTGTTATTGATGATGGAATAACCAACAAAAACTTTATGATAATTTTTCCATCCAAAGAACGTTGTGATCAAAGTTTTGAAGCAATTAATAGAGCTAAAGTAAGTTTTAACTTTTTTTAAAAATTGTTTTTGCATTTTTTCTTTTAAACATTTAAACGCAGACGTGCGCGCAACATGCATATATTTTTTTGCACCTAAAAATGCAACACTGCAAAAAATTTATTTTCGACAAAGTTCAGCGCTGAAGTTTGTTAAATGTAAAATAACCTTGAATAATCCATTAATTTTAAAATATTTTACAGTACCCAAATATTACTCCACCACCAAAGAATGATCCATTCATCGATGATAATCTCTTTAAAACCAATTTTTATGTTCCAATTTTGAAAGAAATTAAAGCACAAATTCCTGGATTTGAAGAAATTAAAATAACTATTTTGGATCTTGTCAATTTATTTGAAGATGATAAACGAAAATCATATTTGAATATGGTATTTGAAATATTAGTTTTTTCTGATGTATCTACTTCTGATGATAATGAAAATGGTGTTGTTCAAGATTCTTCTGTGTCTTCAAATAATGGAATTGTTGATGTTAGAAAATCTACAGTACCTTCCAAAGTTGAAATAATGATTGATGAGGATGATAAGTTAAATGGGGATGTCACTGAACAATTAACAATTTGCACTGAAAATGATGAGTAAGTATTTTTTTATATACAATTTTCTTTTCAAAAAATCATATTTTTAGAACTTTAAATGGTAGTTTAAATTCAACAAATCAAAGCTTGAATGAAACAACAAAAAGTGGTTACGGTCTTCGAAAACGTGCACGTCCAAATTATGATGAAAGGAAATCATTTGAATCTAATGAAATAACCATGAATTTGTCAACATCCGCAGCAAAGAAATCACGGGTATTGATTCCTAATGTCCTCAATGAATCGACCAATGAAATTCAATCAAATACAAAAACTCGAAATTTATCAAATGTTATTTCTGCCAATTATGAATTTGTTGATTGCTTTAGTCGAGGTGCTGTACGAAATCGATTGCTTATTTTTACCACTAACGAAAAAAATGAATGCTATGAATTTTATTACTGTACAACAAAAGAATGGCATCATTGTAAAAGTTGTTCCAGTAAAAAGATTTCTACATGTATTAAAATTATTTCTGCTAAAAATGGCAAAATTGATTTCTGCTTTGGCAAACAGAATCATATTTGTAAACCTGTAAAATATTCTCCAGAAAAGTATGTTATCAATGAAGAAATGAATTTAATGAAGATCGATAACACTGAAAATTGGGAAAAGTAAGGAATTTATTAATTTTATTAAAATTTAATTACATCGATATTTTGTAATTTTTTAGGGGAAGACGTAAATCTGGAGCTGGAAAAGTAATTAAATCAACAGATTTTCAAATTGTAAATCAAATATTCGGAGGCCGAATTACCCAGAAATTGATTATCTTTGATGAAAATGATAGAAGCTTATGCTATCAATATGGTATTTCTAACAAATTACATCAACGATATCGCTGCAATGAATGTTTATTGAAACATAAACAATATGTTTATGCCACTTTCATCAAAAGTGAAGACAATGGAAATAATGGTAATATTGTTAAACTTGGTGTAAATGAACATTTATGCAAACCAAAGAAATTTCCATTCAATACAACAACTTAAAGAATTACAGTAACCTTTTTTTGAATTTTTTTTTTTTTTTTTGTTAAATTATGTTTTTTGTTTGTGAATCATTTATTGTTGACCTAATAAATAAATATGTTTTTATATAACATTTTTGATACCATAATTTTTGTTTCACGCAAGACGTTAATGGACGATTTTCTTATCTTTTTGTTCAATATTATCAGCCAATTCAATTATTTCAGATTTATCAAGGAATTCTTTAGATCGGAGAAGTTGTGGCAAATTTGGAATATCTTAAAAAAATATATAACCGGAAACGGCATAATAAAAAATTTCGCTTTTTCTTTTTCTTTACAAAAATTGAAAAAAATACATTTTTATATGATAAATTTAACATTTTACCACAAATTAGTTATTACTGCACCACTGAGCTTTAAAAAAATTAGGTTAAAATTCAGTATTTTAGGCCTTTAAAAAATATTATGTAAAATTCAGGGGTTTATTAGGTAAGAATTAATGTTTTACCTTCGGAAATGTATTTTTTAATTATTCATCATTCTCACGTAACTACAAACAAAACTTGAAAGCTTTCAAGCTCAAATTAATTACTACAACCTAAGTAATTAATACAATGGGTTTCGAAAACTTCAACTAATTTTTTCCACCTTTTTCCACCTTTTCCCACCTTTTTCCACCTTTTGTAATTAAACGATTTTTAGAGCATATAAAGTCATGAAACCTTTTTAAATATATATATTGGGATCTTGGGAAGACATTGGTACAACTTTTGGCCCTCCTTGACCCCTCTGTCCCCCGGGGCGACCCCGTTTGTCCCCGTGATTTTAAAAAAACATGAAAAATGGGTTTTAAAAAATTGTAAAAAATCAGAAAAAAATATTTATGCTTATTTTTTTAAGGATTTATAGGTAATTAACCATGGGGAATGCATTTCTGATGGTTTCAGGTTTCCCCCGTCCCCCAGATGTCCCCCATAATACCCCACCTACAGAACTTGTTAAAAAAAATATTTTTAATTAAAATTTTTGTGGGTTTAGGGGTTTTTGACCATGGAGAATCAATTTCCGAGGTCAGTTTTTGTCCCTCGTCCCTCCTTTGTCCCCCACATGTCCCCACATACATAACTTGTTCAAAAAAACATTTTTAGTTAAAATTTTCGAGCGTTCAGGGGTTTTTGACCATGGGAAGTTTGAATATGACCTCCATTTTCGTCCATTGTCCCTCCTTTGTCCCCCACATGCCCATTAATAAAACCCCACGTACATAAAATTTTTAAAATAACATTTTTGATCGAAATTTTCGAGGTTCTAAGGGTTTTTGACCATGGAGAATCCATTTCTATGGTTTATTTTTTGTTTTGGCATGCCACGGCATTTTTGTGCCGTTCTGTCACCCTGGCCTTAGTTTTGATCCGTTTTTTACAAATGAAGTACATTCTCGTAGCCCTTGATCAGGGCTACTAGATGCACATATTGGAATTTTTATTGATGGTCCCGCCAAGAAAATTTTGTTTATCGAAATTTTGAAATTTCAATGCCAGATTTGGGTGCCAAAAAGAGAAATAAACATAAAATTTTTTTGTTATATAGATGCAATTTTCTATGACCTATTTTTTGTTATGAAAGAACTTTTGATTTCGAAATGCCTTCCGTGACTTTTTCAAAAAAACCGAAATTTTGACAGTTTTAGGCCACAAAACGATAATCTGAACAAAAACGGAGTTCACTATTGGATTCCCCTGGTCAATTTGCTATATTAGTTCAAAATTAGCGCGATTGGGCGAAAAAAATTTTTCGCCCAATCGCGCTAATTAACTAACTTCCAAGTCATTTTGGCTGTCATATCCATAAATCCGCTTTAACACAGCAATTATCACAATAATATTTTCATTATCACCAATTACTGTTTGTTTGTATTTTTATTGATCCTTTCTGCAAAACCATTTTTAACTTATTCATGTTTGTTATTATTTACACGGAATGGACGCGGGACTTGAAGTCCCGCTTAGTCCCGTCATGTGACGGGATCCAAATTAAGCTAAAATAACACTACTCCATTACTCATATACACCTATTAACCGTATTACTCATATACACATACAAAATTACTCACATACACCTATAAACCGTAACTTTTTTAAAGTATGCTGGGAAAAATCTACATTTTACAATACTTGAAAATTTTAAAAAAATCCCAGTCCCGTCCTGATTCTGTTCCGTCCCGGGACTGCGCGGATTTATATTGACGGGAAAGGACCGGGACGGGATCGGGATCGGGACTGAAAAATGGTCTCGCGTTCATGCCTATTATTTACCAAAAAATTTTAAATTTTAAATAAGAATCGTCATAAACTTTAACCAAAAATACCACTTTGGACGACTTTATGTACGTTGGGTTTTCTTGGAGACATTTTGGGGGATAACAGAGGGACAGGGGTCAGAAACAAACCTCAAAAATGGATTCCCCGTAGTCAAAAATCCCTAAATCCTAGAAAATTTTGATCAAAAATGTTATCTTCAACATCTTATATATTAGTGGGCATGTGTGAGGTAAAGGAGGGACGGGAGACAAAAAATAGAGATCATATTCGAACTCCGTATGGTCAAAAACCTATAAACCCAAATCTGGCATTGAAATTTCAAAATTTCGATAAACAAAATTTTCTTGGCGGGACCATCAATAAAAATTCCAATATGTGCATCTAGTAGCCCTGATCAAGGGCTACGAGAATGTACTTCATTTGTAAAAAACGGATCAAAACTAAGGCCAGGGCGACAGAACGGCACAAATATGCCGTGGCATGCCAAATCAAAAAATAAACCATAGAAATGGATTCTCCATGGTCTAAAACCCTTAGAACCTCGAAAATTTCGATCAAAAATGTTATTTTGAACAAGTTATATAGGTGGGGACATGTTAAGGGACATGTGGGGGACAAATGAGGGACGGGGAACAAAAATGGAGGTCATATTCGAACTCCCCGTGGTCAAAAACCCCTGAACCCTCGAAAATTTTAATTAAAAATGTTTTTTTATACATTTTATGTACATGGGGTTATAATGGGGGACATGTGGGGGACGACAGAGGGACGTGGGACAAAAATGTAGGTCATATTCGAACTCCCCATGGTCAAAAACCCCTAAACCCACAAAAATTTTAATTAAAAATGTTTTTTTGAACAAGTTATGTAGGTGGGGTTATTCTGGGGGACATGTGGGGGACGGGGGGCTAATAAAAAGGTCAGAAATGGATTCCCCATGGTTGATTACCTATAAATCCTTAAAAAAATAAGCATAAATATTTTTTTCTGATTTTTTACAATTTTTTAAAACCCATTTTTCATGTTTTTTTAAAATCACTGGGACAAACGGGGTCGCCCCGGGGGACAGAGGGGTCAAGGAGGGCCAAAAGTTGTACCAATGTCTTCCCAAGATCCCAATATATATATTTAAAAAGGTTTCATGACTTTATATGCTCTAAAAATCGTTTAATTACAAAAGGTGGGAAAAGGTGGAAAAAGGTGGAAAAAGGTGGAAAAAATTAGTTGAAGTTTTCGAAACCCATTGTATTTAATAATCTGTTTTCTAAAACTTTTTGTACTTCAAAAAAATTTGTGTTAAACAATTCATTTTCTTAATAGTAAGTTTTAAGATATATTACTTGTAAAAAATGGATTATTTTCCATATATTGTTATATTCCATCATTTTTTATGTTTTATTTTTTCTAATTTTTCTTTATATTTTTCGATAAAGATTTTATTTAATAAAGCCATTCTTCGAAAAACTGTAAAACTTTCTCCAACAATTAATGTCTATTTTCTTTATGTTTTTATTTTTGGTCTTACATCGAATATAAATAATGCATATTTATTCATATTTTTTCGCCCAAATACTGAAAGCAATTACGATGCGAGGATACTGTATTTTTGTGGATTTATTCCTGGAATTTTTATGACAACTAATTCTGTTATTGAATTTTTTCTTTGTATTGATCGTTGTATTTCTATTATTTTTCCATTAAAATATTCCCGAAAAGAAAAACTGCTTTTTAGTGGAGCAACATTTTTTGGAATGATTTTAGCTTCAAGTGGAGTAATATATTTAAATAGATATTTGGATTTCATTCCAGATACTTCAATTACTAGCTTTCGATTTTTTGGTTGTATGTTATGGGGTAGTAAATATTCAAATTTAATTAAAATTGTATTGATTTCTGCAAATATTGTTGCTGGAATTGTTTTAGCTTTTATGATAAAAACTGTTTTTAAAGTTAACAATTTGAAAAGTAAAAAAATCAATAAAACTGTCCTAATTACAATTATTACTTCAACATTTGTTGAATTGCCACGGTGGAAATGCCACCATTTATTGTTACACATATTTTTGTAGCTGTAAGTTTTTTTAAAAATTTAATGTTTTTAAGAAGGATTTTAAGTTTTATAATAATTTTTTTTAGATTACAGGAACTTCTCTCGGAGCTTATGCAGGTCCATATGGCGCTACCGTAGCTTGCTTAAATATTTTTGTTGCAACAAGAATTTATTACAAAGCGCTTAAACATGTTTATGTACAAAATTCTACCGTCGTCAAAATTGTCAAATAGAAATTGTTTTTTTAAACAACAGATTTTACTAAATATCGTAATAACTTTTAACTAATTACAGTATTCAAAGCGCATGTCAACAATTTTCTCTAAAAATTTGAAACGGTATTTGTTTAAATGGAAGTGTGACATAAAATTGATGAAATTAAAAATCTTACATTTTAACAATCTTTATTACCACCAGGACATGAAAACCCTTACATCATTAAATATCAAAACAAACAGTACCACAAAAATTTAGTTTTAAAAAAATCATATAATAAAATAAAGCAGAACATACAGTAAACTGTGAATAAATTATGGTTCAAGAGAAAAATACAGAATTTCTTTTTTTCCTTGTAGCTTTCGAAATTGTTTTGGACTTAATACTTTGAGGACATCGGCAAGTTTATTGACGAGAACATTCTTTTCAACTTTTTCAAATTGTGGACGAATAAGACCAAGAAGTTCTTTTGTAGTATGTGGACGGCGCATAAGAAGTCGACGAATTTGATCTTCAAGCATATTCTTTTGTTCACGTTCTGTAACAGCTGAAGCTCCAGAAGTTGTTAAAGGAGCAGGGGCTAATTGCTAAAAATTTGAATATGGATGAATAAAGTGTAAGCATTTGAAAGGATACTGTAGCAACAAAAATGGCTAACGAAAAATGCATAATAATTCACATTCTTAATAACCCTAACTACAGTATCCAAAAGTGCAATGAAAAACAAAACAAACCTGAGAAGATCCTTTTTCAGTTTTGATTTTCTTAGGTTGTGATGAACCAGGAGCATCATTTGAATCAGTGGCAGCACGTTTTCGATCATCTTGACGCTTCTATAAAATCACAAATTTCAAAACTACCGTAACCAAAAATCATTTTTCAATTCAAAAACTTACAGCTTGTAAGAGCAATGGAGAATTAATATCTGTTGCATCAGGATCTTCATCATCAGAGTCATCCGAATCTCGTCGATTTTGGCCATCACCATCATTTTCTTGTTCTTTAAGTTTATGAGCTAAAAAAGAAAGAAAATTATATAGCAACAAGAATATATTAGCTTTTTTTTAAAACTCTAACAAAAACCAAAATCAATAAAAAGCATTGAAGGAGAATAAATGGCAAGGCAGCAAGAAGAAGAAAGAAAAAACCGCTTTTATAATGTCCATAAAAAGAAACACGAAAAAAGTGGGTGGTTGTTTGGTTGTGGACTACTAGTATTAAATTTGCGCAAACGTAAAAAGACTGTTTTCTTAAAATGTTTTTTTTCGCTTTTAACCGACGTCGGCATCTTTTAGCCTAAAAAATTTATAGCAGCACTTTAAAAAACATTTTAAAAATTTTATATTTTTTAAAAATTACAGGGTGGTCTAAATAAATTCGAAATGGCATTTTTGATGGTAAATCGTTCGCAGAAGGTCCCAGAAGCTCATATTTTGTGGGAAGGTCACCAACAAAGGGGAGCATCTTTTGCACTAAAAATTTTGGCATTCTGAGACATTTTGCCAAACCGCGCCAAATTCAAATTTTTTTGATCTTCAACGTAGAATAGTGTATGGGCAACATTAATTGAGTTATTATCAACAATTTAAGCTACTCAGGACATCAATTGGGTCAATATTCATCGTTCAACCTCAAAAATTCGAAAAAACATTTTTTTCATTTAAACGCCTAATTTTCGGTTTGTATAGGTTTTCGATGACGGGGAATTCGATTCTGATATTTATTTTCATTGGTTTTAACATATTTTTAGTTTAATCAATACTTTTAGACAAAAAAGTTTAAAACCACATTTAAACTAAAAATATGTTAAAACCAATGAAAATAAATATCAGAATCGAATTCCCTGTCATCGAAAACCTATACAAACCGAAAATTAGGCGTTTAAATGAAAAAAATGTTTTTTCGAATTTTTGAGGTTAAACGATGAATATTGACCCAATTGATGTCCTGGGCAGCTTAAATTGTTGATAATCACTCAGTTAATGTTGCCCATACATTATCTTACGTTTAGATTCAAAAAGATTTGAATTTGGCGCGGTTTGGCAAAATACCTCAGAATGCCAAAATTTTTAGTGCAAAAGATGCTCCCCTTTGTTGGTGACCTTCCCACAAAATATGAGCTTCTGGGACCTTCTGCGAACGATTTACCATCAAAAATGCCATTTCGAATTTATTTGGACCACCCTGTATGTGTGTTCGTTTTCTTTTTCAGCTAACAAACAAACTGCCAAACTTATTCCTAGCTTTCCTTCTCATTTTTTCTTATTGCTTCTACTCCACTGCAGCTGTGTACGGCTACAAATATCAAAAAAAATGTTTCTTTAACTTTCTGGAAAAAACCAGGCCTCTCTTAAAAAAAGTGCTGCTTTGTTTTAAACTTTGCTCTTTAATTAAAAACAGGTGTTATGGACGTTTTATTTCCTTCTCATTTCTTTTCTACTTCCTTGTAGTGTATTCTTCTTTAATAGTTCTTTTTTTACAACCACGTAATCATTGACTTATCTCTCAAAAAAATTACATAGTATTAAAAAGAAGTCATACCTAATTCCTTGTTTTCTTCTGTAACTCCTTCCTCATCTTCTTCATCAGATTCCTCACTTTCTCGATCATCAATCATATTCTTTAAACCTTGTTCATCACCAACTGCAACAAGAGCTTCATCAACTTTTTCTTCAGCAGTTTTTGTTTCACGACTAAAAATAATTAAAATTAATGATTTTGATGGTACATATTTTTTTGTTTAGATTATTTCTGTTAGAGTTTTTTCGTTTTTCACAGCTTTATTAAATGCATACGGTAGAATTTGCAATAATTTTTCCTTCTTTTTTACATTAGAATGCCAATGCCAATCCCTTTTTTCTATATTTTTCCAGAATGAACCATTTGACCTTTAACGCTTTCAAGATGCTTCTTAGAATGCAAAAAACAGACACCGCTTCCTTTTTTCGTTCGTTCTTTTTGCAACAATCAAACCAAAAACCGCGTTTAATTTCAATTCAAAGCATTTTCAAGGGTGTTTTCCCAACATAAAAAAACGAGAGAATCCCTTTTTCCTATTTTTTTTTCTTTCATCTCCGTCTCTGACATTCTCATAGTTATATTTTTCATTTTTATGTGTGTGTCTGAGAAAAAAAGAAAGAAGGAGAGTTCTCTCCGGAGAGAGGGGTAGTTGTTGTTTTCTCCACCTCCCCGTCTATTGGTAGCTCTTTGGAGTCTCCCTTTTTACATGTTCTCTTTTTTTATTCTCATTTAACAAATACATCATTTTCATGTCTAGTCTCTATTCTATCTTATGAAAAATATAAAATAATTATTCATAAACTTCTTTTTTTATCTTTTTTATGATCAAGATATTGATGCCACAACTTCTCTTATATTACTTGCTTATGTTTTATCTTTCTTTTTTTCTTATTCTGATGGTGTTTTTACTTTTAAAAATACGTGCAAATTTTAATTTGAGCATCAAAAACCAAAAATTATCTTTCTTATTTTCACATTCACCGAAACTGTTCATTCCTTTTCCCACCATATAAGCTATTTTTGTTTACTCATTTCACCTTCATTTTCTAGACTTATCCATTACAACAAAATCATGACAAATCTGAAAAATGTCAGTAAAAATGCTACAAAAGTTACTCGGTCAATGAGAAATTTATGGGTTGTTCGACATGGTGAACGACAAGATAAAGTAAATCCAGATTGGCATAAAACTGCACCAAGAGGAGCATGGGATGATCCACCAATTACGTAAGTTTATCTCTGATTCAAATCAATGCCAATAAAAGTTTCAATCAACTTTCTTACAGTGATAAAGGTATTCAACAAGCTAAAGAAGTTGGAAGACGGCTACAGAATGAAGAAATTGATTATATTTTTTGTTCACCATTTATTCGATGTCTACAAACTGCAAGTGCTATTGTCAGTGAATTCAAAACCAGCACAAAAGTAAAATTATTTGTTGAACCAGGTTTTTGTGAAGCTTTATGTGTAACACAATTTCCACCAGGTTGCTTAACAGCTAAAGAACTTTTGTGAGTTTTTCTTTTTTTAAATTCTTTTTTATTTGCTTCCCACATTAAATTTAAAAACGTCTAAAGAGTCGATGACGCAAGAAAGAAGAAAAGAGAAAAAGTCTCAAACACATGTGTTCATTTAAGATGCGTAATTTTTTTTCATTTAAAAGATAATCAATTAGATAAGAAAAAAGATTGAAACAAAAAAGTTTAACGAAAAAATATATAAAAACAAGAGTACAAAAACCATGCGTTGATGCGTTCTTTGAAACTGATAAAAAAAATTCAAGATCAGTCACATGGGGATTCATTACGGTAAAAAGAAAGACACCTTAACCTTTAATTAACTTTCAAAAAGCTTTTGAAATATATTTTCCAAAAAAGGTCTTTAATACCAACTAAATAATACTAGCTAATAAAAACAAATATTCTGACCTTTAATTATCGCATTACATCTACCTATCATCCTACTCATTCTGTGAAAAACAAAAAAATACCAATATTTGAATGTTCTTTGCTTCATTCTTACGTAACGTCAGTCAAAAACAAACAAAAGCTTAAACTTTTTATAAAACTAGAATCAATAAATTTAATCAAACATCCATTTTACAGTAACAATTTTGACCTCATTGATTCCGAGTATGAACACTTTTTCAAAGAATTTCTTCCAGAAGATGATGAATATGTTTGTGAAAAACGTATTCGAAAAACTATTGAATCAATTTTAGAAAAATATTCAGGTATAACAATTCTCTTTATCTTTCCCCTTTTAATCCCAAATCTTTTAGGAAATATTTTAATTGTTTCACATGGCTCTCCAATAGCTGCCATTCATACTGTACTTGGACGAAAATACCGTTACGTTGGGTATTGTGGTTTATCAAAATTTGTTGTTACACCAACATCAGAATCATCACCCACAAATCGTGAAAATAAAAATGGTCATAATGATATTCATTCAAAGTATCATTTTAAATGTGCATTAGCTGGTGACATTTCACATTTATCTGATCATACCAATTTACATACACGAGAACTTCTTTAATTTTTTCCTTCATATTTTACGGGATTATAATAGACTCAAGTCAAATTATTTCATTTTTAAACATGATCATTTTAATATGCTCAATTGTTTTTGTTGCTTTAAAAGCAATTCTATACACTTTTTACGATATTCGTAAACTTTTAATAAAAATTATTTAAAAACAAAAACTTACTCGCTTTCTGAACCAGAATCAGACATATAATCAAATTCTCTTCCTTCATCATCTCCATCATCTGATTCATACGCAGCAACTTCATCACCATTTTCAACTCGAACTTTTTTATCCTTCTTTTTATTATTTTGTTGTTGCTTGATATTTCGTTTCTTTTGCTTCTTTTTAGCGTCATCAGCACCACCTTCTTCATCATCATCGTCATCTTCTTCATCAGTGCTAATTACATCTTTATCTTTAATAATCTAAAAAAGAATGAGCATTAAAAAGATGCAAAGCTTTAATTAAAATTCTAACCAAATTAGATGCTCGAACAGTTTTTCCACCATCTTCTTCATTATCTTTCATTTGTTGTTGAATTTGTGCTTTTAAAGCAAATTGATTCATTACACGACTACGTTGTTGAAATTGCTCTTCAGCTTGTTCAATATCCAAGACTTTATGTTGAACTTGTGGCAAAAATTGATACCATTCACTAACTTTATGAGCAAAAAATTTATTTCCTTGCTGAAATATCATGCTTACAGTATACATAACAAACATCCACAAAAACCATACCTTAACAAATATCCAAAAATCTGCATGTTCACCGGTTCTTTCAACGATGGATTTATATTTTCGAGTTTTTGTTTCACTTTCTTTGATATCAAGTAGCCAAGGCTGTTTATCAATTTGATAAGAACGTGCAAGACGACCATATTTCTTTCGTCTTGCTTCTTCTCGTGCAGCTTTACCATATTCTGATCCAGCACCATAATCTTGTACAATTGCATCATTGAGGACTTCTTTTCGATTATCTTCACGTCGTAGATGCACTTCTTTATTCGTCCATTGATTAATATCAACATTGAGATTGGTATTGAATCGAGCAATCGAATATCGCATCAAAGGATCACGTTTTGGAACATTAATAATGAATTCTTGCTTCTTCTGAGCTGCCATTTTTCTATAGAACATAAATATTGAGTTAAAATGTCGCATAACAACAAGAAAGAATCAAGAAATATCAAATGGTGATAAACCATTAACATTCAATCGCAACAAAAATAAATATTAAACGATCCTATTTATTAACCATAAACAAAATCAACAAAATTATTATCCCTACAATAACATTTCCTAAGAGAAGAAGCTACTCTTCTTCTTTCGGTTTTGTAATTCATATTTAAAAACTTTAGTTTTAATAATATTTGCAATTTCTCGAGCACGACGATTCTGGCCATAATAATCATGAAATTGTCCATCAGGATCAATCAAATACATAATAACTGTATGATCAACAATATAATCATCTTCAGCAGTTTTAGGGCCTTGACTATGATAAACTCGAAAAGTTTTCGCAACTTTATCAACTTGTTCTTTACTACCAGTAAATCCACGAATAAGAGGTGAAAATTCTTTGCAATATTCTCGAACCCGATCAATGGTATCTCTTGCAGGATCCACAGAAATGAAGACAGGAACGATCGGAATCTTATCGTCTGATTCATTCAAAATCTCTACAACACTAACCATCTTTTCAATTTCATCCGGACAAATATCTGGGCAATTTGTAAACCCAAAATACATCAGTAACCAATTTCCTCGAAGTTCTTTTGATCCTTCTAACTTGCCATTAGTATTTAGAAGTTCCCATTCACCTCCGATTCGAGCTTTTCCAGCCATTATCTTTTGTTGTTTCTCCATTTCTGCATCTCTCTAAAGAAGGATAGAGTTTTAAAAAAAGTTATAGTAATGATAGTGCGAAAAGGTTTACAGATTTCTTCATATAAAATAGCCATGCTAATCCAGTTCCACCAACTGCAAGAGTAATAAGCGTAGATTTCCATGTAAAAATATGTGAACGTTCATGTGCAGCTCGCTAAAAAGGTACATAATATAGAAGTTGTTATTGAATCGACTAAATATATGAGTTATTTATAGCTTCAATAACTTGTTGTAAAAGAAGTTACATAAGGTAGGTGTGGAAAGAATCACCTCATTTGTAACTCAATCGAATCAGTTCAATTCCGAAAAACAAGCTACTACCTATCTAAAGCTTAAACAGCTATTCTTAAAGCTCATAAAAAAAGTTTTAGTTTACCTACAATACAAGTTTTCCAAGACACCCACAACAAAACCTTACCTCTCTTTCTCGACTAAAACTCATAAACTTTGGATCAACATTTGGTGTAGGATCTTCTTCAAGCTTTCCAGATTTCAGCGTCTTTTCAAGCTTTTCATTAATATCACTTAAATCAATCTTAATTTCATCATCATCTTTTGTAGGAGGCTTTTTAGAATCAGAGAAATATCTCAATGCTGCAAGTGATGGTTGTTTTTGTCGTAGCAGGAGGCATCTTGCAAGTCGCAGATTTAACATTGTAACTTGAAGGAAATATTTCTAAAATACTAGTAAAGTTAAACAGTAATTGATTTAAAAATAAAAAAATTTATTCAATTTTAAAACCGCATCGAAGTCGTTGTTGAAAAAAAATGTTGTGTTTTTGTCGTTGAAGAAATATGGAGGCTGGCAATGTGTAGGCTTTTTGCCAAATGTTTGAAATGGCAGTTTTCAATGTTGTTGAAAATTTCAACTTGAAATTTACCGTGTCTTTTTTCTATAGATTCCACTTTGCTTATTCCAACTTTACTTAATTTTATTAAAAAATCTTTAAAATTGACAACACCTTGAACAAGTTTTTAACAAAACAAATATTTTGTTTGCCAAAATTTTTTCGATAAAGACAGTTCAACAATTTTTTTGTTGCTGCTTTCCAAAAATTTGCAGCAGCAGCAATCAGATTTTTGCAATCTTGATCATTTCCAAAGCTTTTAATGATAGCTAAAAAACTAACTGCTACGATTACGTCGACCGCATGAAACAAAAATGATGGAGTTTAGGGCTACACCGAATTCTGGTACCGTAATTAGTGGAATTTAACTGTTTTTTTTTATTACTGTATCAGCTTTTAGCATTTGGAAGATCACCTAAATTTTTTTTGTCAATCATATGATATATGTTAATATCTATTTTTATAAGGAAAAATATTAGATTTTTTGTCTTTTTGAAGAATTTCTTTATTATACAATGAAATTACTGTACTTAAAGTATAAAAGTAATAAATAATTAATTTTATTGAAATAAATTAAAAATATTTACAGTAATTTACAAATGTTAAAAAACCGATTGAAATTTTAACAAGAACCACAGGTGCAACTATTTCTTCCATCACACCATGTACTTTGATCTTCACCGGCAGAAGGACAACAACGGCCACCTTTTTGGAATCGATAATCACAGTAGCTGTTGCAATCGGTTACTTTTCCAAGGGATTTCGTCCACCAAATTGAACGCCAAAGTCCACGTTCAATTGGTCCATCAAAGTTGTAACCAAAAAGGCATGAACGACCTGAAAAATGAGGAGTTTTGAAATGTAGAACAAAGGCATTGATGGGCGATAAGATAAACAAAAATTACAGTATCTTTTCAAAAGATACGGTGTAGGAAAATTTTTTTAAATAATAATATCTAAATTGAAATCAAAGAAGAACTTGGTCTTCAATAGATTGTCTGGATCTGGAGGTACCAGTTGTAAGTGATAAGTATGTGAAAGAGTTAGTCAAAAATCTGAAGGCGGCAAAGATCAAAGGAACAACTATCTGAAGGCAGTGGAAGAGGCTGAGGCAACAACGAGACTTGCCCCCTTCATAATTATAAGAAACCTTTGATCTTTTACCGCCATCGGCACAAGATCAAAGGCGTACCCCCTCGAAGTTGTTTCTACCTTCTTCGAAAGTTGCAAATTCTTTTTTACTCTGTCCAGGAAAAACAAAGAGTTTCAAATGTATCAGTTTTTAATTTTTTTTAGGTTTTTATTTCAGCTGAACCTACCAGGTGTAAGATCAACGATATCTCCATTTTTGCATTTTTGTGCAGAAACACAGCCAATCACAGCTGCAACAACAACCAAAACAAAGAAAAAAACTTTCATTTTTTTAAACAGTTTAAATCAAGATCACAAAATTTTGCTTGCTTTTTTCAATTATTTGAAGTTCTTTTTATACCCCAAAATTTTGGTAAATATTTTTCTTCCATTTTTTGAGTCATAAAAAATCGTCTGCCAGCCACACTTTCGAAAGGGCTAATAAGCATTAAACAAAAATATTTACACTTTCAAAAATGATTCAACAAATACGGTTTTTTTTATCTCCAAAAAATTCATAACTGTCAACAAAAAAATAATAATTTTATTTATTTTTGTGCAAAAACAAAATGTGCGTCATTTATTTAAGCCTTAAAAAGGGAGGTGAAAAAAAGTGATCATTAAAAAAAACAGTGGAAAACAGCAGGTGACAAAAATAAAAAGGGAGAAGCAACAGTCATAAATGTGTTGATTCTAAAAATAAATTGTTTCCCTTTTTTGTACATTTAATCTTGCAGTCGAACGTTGGTAATTGATCATCTAAATTTGTTTCGATTTTGACAGTACATTTTATTTGAACAATTTTTTTTTGCAGCTTTCAAAAATTTGAAAAAATCATTAAAACATCATCTTCCTTTGAGGTATATTCTTTGTTATTCAATCCAAATAAATAAATTTATAAAGCATTTGTACCGAAACCCTTCAAATTGTTCAAACAGTTTCCAGTATTAATCTGGATATCTTCAAGATCAAAAGACATGCAAATTTTATTTTAAAACGGTTAAAATTCTGTAATCCCTGGGATAAGGACGGACACAGGCCCATTTTTTCATAGCCCGGCCCGTGAAATCAAAAGCCGGCCCGTTTACTTTTTTTTGTAAATTTTCCCGTGGTCCCCCTTTGGAAATTTTCTAAATTAAAGCCCGGCCCGCGGCCATCCATACCTGGGATTACATTTTTATATTTTTTAATTTTTAGACACTGTTTTTTGATGCAGATTAATAACTTTAATACCCTAACCAATCAATTTTTTCTTTGAATAACTCAAACATCACAAGGGATACAATTCTAAACTATTCTAATTTTTAAACACTGCGGTATTTTTTCTTTGAAAAAATAAACAATTAATTTTTTTCAAAGAAAAAATATTTTATTATAAACTTCTCTTTTTTTACTTCCGCGGATCCGGCAATTTTCTTTAAAAGTTTTTAAAATTTTGACATTTTTATGAAAACAAAAATTAAGTTATTGAATTTATCCTTTTTTTCAATTTATTCATTGCTAGTAGGCTTTCATTTGAAAAAAAGCACAACAAGAAAATTTTTTTTGATAACAGAATAGTTGCTGCTGTTGTTATGAGCACTTTGTATATATTAAAATGACAAAATTTTCATTGTGCAAAAATAGTGCCTCTTTTGATGTCTAACTTCGTCCTGAAATTTATCAAGTGTTATCATTTCTGTTTTTGCTTTTCTATAAAAGCACTAAAATTTTATACTTTTTCCAAGTGGTCCGGCGTTATCAGGTTAACTTTCATGTGGACATTTTCCGGGGAGGTCGCATACCCCAACCCCTGGTAACACTACTTGACCACTTTTTTTTCATTATTTCAGAAATCTCATCAAATTATTATATTTTTAAAACAAACAATAACATTTATCAACGGTGAGCTTCTGTTTCATTTTCAAAACTAATTTAATTTGGCTACTGTAAAAATTTCTCAAATCAACAAGAAATTCAATGTGAAGAAGAGTTTCAGCATCATAATGTGGGTCTTAATAGAAATGGATTTGGACCTTCCAATCATGACTTAAAAAATTATGAGTTACAGTAAAAAATTTTGAACATCAACTTTTAGAAATTATTTCAAAAAGTTTTCGTATCGAGACATTTTGGGCCTGACATCAAAGATAACCCATAAAGATTTTAGTCCTTTGTCTATAGTATTGTTTCCATCAATGGGTATTTTCATTTTCTGTTTTTCAACAACCATCATATGACGAATACGAAGTTAACTTTTTTAAAGATACTATTTTTATGTAGAACATATAATTTTAAAATATTTTCAATTTTATTTTCAAATTTTACAACAATATTAGCATAATAATCTTAACTATTCTTTTTAACTTTGAATATTAAACATGGCTTTTTCGTTTTTCGGTTTCGTTTTTCTTTTGAATGTTTCTTATTTTTAAAATTTGAAATTTTTCGTCGGTTATTGTAGCCTTTTCTATACTTCCGAAAAAACAGTTGCTTCTCCGTTCTTGCCCTTCGCCTGTGTTTTCTTTTTTTTCGGAAAAAATAAAGTTTCGTGAAAAATATTTTTGGAGAAAGAATAAATTGTTGTTGCTGTTTTTTGAGTTGTTTAATTCCGACAGCTTTTTTGGGGCGCTGATTTCCGGCAGGTTTTTTTGGTTGTTGAATTACAGGAGGTTTTTTGGGCATCACAAACTTGGATTTCTTCTTGTTACATTTTTTATTCGTTTGAACGGGCATTTTTGGATCACAGATAGGCTGTTGCCGTTTCTGGCGTTTCTGAATTTTGACAGGGTTTTACAGGATTCTCGGATATTTCGCCAAAAACTATTTTGCCGAAAAATTTATATTGGATTTTTGCGCAGGCCAAAATGTCCCATATATTTTATACGATGTTATTCGATAAAACTGTCAACTTAAACTTCTTCATTAAGCTTTAAATGCCACCAAAAATCCAGGATAAATTTATCGGCGAAATGATTTAGAGCGATATAGCCGGGAATTGTTTTGGTATTTTACCGGTTTTTTAGATTTCTTCTTATTACAAAATGTATCCATTTGAATGGTTAAAGCGTCCGAAACTTTTACAACTTTAAGTTTTCCATCCTTCGTAAGAACAATTTCAAATTCAACTTTTTGATCTTTGACTAATCTTTTAAAACCATTTTCATCTATATGAGTTGATGACAAAATATTTGAATAATGAACAAAAATTGTATCAGCTTTTGATGCACGATCTCCATCACTAGGATAAATAAATCCATATCTCTTTTCTGCATCATAACATTTTACTATGCCATAATTTTTCATCTTGAAAGTAATACAAAAAATCAATGAATGTAAAAAACTAAATAAAAATAAACTATGTTTTTTTCATGAATGTTAAAAAATAAATACCTCTTTAACTACAACGTTATCAATTTTATCAACTGTCAGTTTTTTTGAAAAAGTTAACCCTCTTTTTTGTTATAAATAATACATTTTGAAGCATTGATTGAAGTTTTTTAAAATCTGTTTTTGTATGACAAACATGGGCGAGTCTTGAGGATCTCTGATGTTCCTTCTTGCATTTTTTTGTTTGTAATTTAAAAAAAAATTTTTTTTAAACGAAGCTTACAGTAAGCCGCTTACTTTGATTCCGAAGCATACCAATCGATTCAAAAAAACAAAAATAGCAAAAAATTTGCTGAACATGTTGTTATATGTAAATACCAACTAAATTACCCTACAGTAATTTTTAGCTACATTTTCTATCAATTTTGCAAAATTCGTTTAAAAACGAGTCGGTCAAAAATAAAAATTACTATAACGCCTTTAGGCATATCATTTCTGACATCCATGGGAATTGCTCAAAAAATTTTTAAAATAACGAGTACCTGTCTGTCTATGAAATAGGAAAAAATTTTCATAAGAATTCCAAAAACAAAAAATATGCATTTTAAAGTATTACTCGAATAGTTTAATAATCAGTCATCGAAAAATAGCCAAGATAGAACTTCTAATGTTGTACATCAAAGCTGCAACCAACATATTTGATACATTTCATTTTTTTTAAATTTAAAGTTTTAAAATTTTATCAAACGTTTTTTCAAGATCTTCGTTGAAAAAAATTTAAACACTGTGTTCGAAGTTATTTTTGGCATTGTGTCACTCGAATGACAACTAAAAAAGGAAACTTGTTTGATCCTTTTTCAAAAACTAAAAAACTTTTTGCGTGATTTTTTACTCAATAATTTAACAACTATTACTTAAATTTTTACCTTTTTAGATCCTAAAATGGGTAAACGAACTGTCGTAGCAGATACCAATGAAAAGCAGTTTAAAGTAAGCTTTTTGTTTGATCCTTGTTGATCCAAAACTAAAAAAATGCAATTTTTAGTATGTCTCATTTACTGATCAAATTTCAAGAATTAGTGCAGATACAATTAGTACTAGACTAAAATTACCTGGTGAGGTATACGAACATGAGACATTCTTCTATCAAGCTATCGCAAAATGGAATGATTTGGATTATGGTGATGATTATAGTACGTTTCTTTATCACTTTAGACATTTACAGTATACATTTTTCCTCTTTAGAAGCTTTTTTGGATGATATTCCATATGGTGAATTAGCAACTTATGCTCAGCTATTGCATTATCAAGTTTGTTTGATCCTTTATTTGAGCTTTAATATATCGTTGTTGCATTTTTAGAATCAAATTGTGGATGCTCTTCGACATCATTTGCTTATTCCTGGTTCCAAAGCTTGCATCACCTTGTTAGAACTATCAGTTGCTTTAATCCGAGATTTAAATGACGACTTTTATCCACATCTTTGGGATTATTTTGATACAATTATGACTCTGCTTGATCGATCTCGACATGAAGTTGATATTCTTGAAACTGGCTTCAAGATTTTAGCAATCATTTTTCAACTGCATTGGCGAAGCATTGTTACATCACTGAGAAAGACTTTTGTGTAAGCTAAATATCTCTTTTGCTGAAGATGGACAAGGACCAAAGTTTAATGATCAGTTGATCTCATTTACTGAAGCCCCTAGAGATAAAATCCTAGACCGTTGTCCTCATCTACATCTTACAATATATCGTCCTTATTAACTTCAACTTTTAGACGGTTCTTGAATCTATTTGGAAGCAATGCCCATTATATTCGACGTTTCGCAGCTGAAGCTTTTTCATTTTTGCTTCGAAAATCTTCATCTATTCCAAAGCTTACTCATTTCTTGTATGAAAAGACTGCAGAAGAAGATGACAAGAATATCAAAGATGGAGTGGTTCAACTTCTATTTAATGGAATTAAAGGAACTCATAAGCAGTTTCATAGTAAAACAAATGAACTGTTAACTGGATATGTTGAAAGTGCTTTGGGTCTTGATGAAGGAAATGTTCGTGAGACTGCATTGGAAGTCTTGGTTGAAGTTATGAAGCTTTGTATTCAATGGGCAAAAGTAGAGTATACTAAAGTTGTGACAGAAGTGTTACTTGTTAGTTTTTTTAAAATTCTTGTAATAATTACTTATGCTTTTTTGTTTTAGAGAATTTTATCTGAACAAATGTCGAGAAAATCGGCTGAAGCTAATATCAAATTTCTGTTGAATCTCTTTGTTCCATGGGTTACAGAACGACATGGCAAGAATTTTGGGCATCCAGTAGAACTTTTTAATGTTCTAAAATCTATTTCTTCTAAACAGAACCTTGCTCAACTTGATTATGTTTATCTTAGTTTAATTGCAAAAACTCTAATTACCTATTCCTCGAAATTTACTGATCCTGCTGGAATTCGACAAGTTGTCTCTGGTGCTGCAAAAAATTATCTTTCATCGGTCGATGTTGCCTCTGTTAGTGCTGTCTTTAGCTTCTTCACAGAATTAATTGATTTGAACATCTTTGATATTTGGTGCATTTCGAGTGTTGGAGATATTGTTAATTTTATTTTGGAAAAGAAAATTGATGATGATTTGTTGAAGCCGATTATAAAATTCTTTGCTGTTTACTGTATTAAGAGGAAACCATTTTTGGAAGAGATTAACGGTATTTATCGGTCGAAGTTGTTGGTTATAGTAATAATTTCTTGCCATTTTTAGAACCAAGAAAGCTATTCTTTGATGTTTCTCCATTTGCAAAGCTTCGAGATATTATTACTGAAAAAGCTGCATCAGCTCATATTACCCAAGATGAGCTTTCTGTCCATTCATTGGCTGTATATCCATGGATCTGGAGGCTAACTGAACAACCAAATGGCTTGAAAGAAATGTCAACAGTTTTGGGTCAGCTTCTTGAAACTGAACATCCTGATCCTCAGCTATCTTTAATTACATATTTGATGCCCTATGCTATTACAATAGTTCAGCCTTCTGAAACTAAATCTATTTCTGTCGATCAAATCATTCACTTCTTGGAAAATCAAAATGTCACTGATGCAGTTACACTTCGAACTGCTTTCTTGTTGCTTACAAATAATTCTGATATTGATTCAATTGATCACTTTGAATATCTTGAGAAATTTGCTATTGCTCTGGAGCCGTGTTACATCTGTCCTTCAAGTGTTATTCGACGATTAGCTTTGAAAATTCTTAACAAATTTGATGGATATTTAAAACATGGTTCAACGAATGATGAAGGAATCTTTAAGGAAGCTGATAGCGTATTTACAGTTTTGCTTGAAATTGAAGAAGCTCCAGCAAATATTCAAACATATCGTCGTCGAGCAGCTCTAATTCGAAGAGTTAATTACAAGCTCTTTGATCGAATGATGCCTGATGGAGCTTCAACTTTCCTCAAACAGGTACTGTATTTGATATTATTAGGATTTCTTTTGCATTTATTATGTTTCAGGTTCCATTAAAACTTGTAATTTCACAATTATTTGAAAAGTTTACTCTCTTATGGCCATCAGTACATGAAGCTGTTGAGGTTTTTGCTTCATCAATGCCAATAAACAATTTTTGGGATGTCTATCAAGGTGTTATTAATCTTGCAACTGAAAAGATTAATAATGGAAATGATCCCGATGAAATTGAATCTCCTTCCATTTTTGATTTCCTTCGAACTATTCATGGTGATTATGATAGCTTCAGAATTCAAATTTTTAAAATGACAAAACAATTTATTGGTGTTGTTGAAAGAAAGAACAAAGAAATTGTTGATACTTTGATTAATCTTTATCGGTATGTGTTTAGATATTCGACATTTTTTAAAAAATATTTTTGTAATTTAGTGATGAATATTTACCTGTTTCACCTGGATTCAAGAAATTGGTGGATTTGAGAAAACATGAAGATGTTATCGAGATTGAGCATGTTGGTGAATCGCAAAAGAAGGATGAAGAAGTTGTCAAAATTAAAGAAGATGACGAAAGTAGCGATGATGAAGCTATCGAAAATGATAGGCTAAAGAATGCTTTTGTTGAAAGAATGGAAGAAGGTTCTGAAGATGAAATTGAGCAAGATGAGAATGTACTTGAAACTGCTGCCGCTCCAAATCAACCTCGAAATGCTAAAAGGAAGAAAGCTATTGAAGCGTTAAGAACTTTACTTGAAACATTTGCACGTTTTTCAAATCCTAAAAATGTTAAACGTGAACCTGAATTAAAAGCTATTTACAATGAGGTAGGTCATATTGTGTCTCAGCCCTTTTAAGAATTTCTTTGATTACTGTATTTTTTAATTCCTTTTCATTCCCTGCAGACCTCATAGTTATAAATTTGAAACATGAAATTTGTTTTTATCTTTTATCTTTTTAGCTTCTGAAATGTGATCAAAATACTCTTCGATCTGCTGCCTTTCATTGTGTTGTCGCATATCGATATTCTTTCCTTGCTCCATATGTTGATTATTTCACCAAGCTACTTGATTCTAAACAATTTCGTGAAGGTCTTGTTCTCTTTTCAATAAGTGATGAAAATTCTGTTATTCAAAATGAGCATCGTGAAGAATTAATGCCATATTTACTTAAAATTCTTTATGGATCATTATCTTCCTATGTTATGGTTCGAGCAGTTGCACGTCGAAATGCAATCCTAACATATTTGGGAGGATGCCAACCACATGAATTACAGATGTTCTTTGAAATTATGTTTGGTACACTTTTGGATTATGTAAAAATTGCTGAATTTCCTACTGATTTGGGCAAAATTTGTGAACATGTTATATCCAGCTATGATCCTTCGAATACGCTTTCACCAAAGAAATTAAAAAGGTTGGTTTATTTTCTTTTTTTCAAAAATTTTAAAAACAAAGTACCCGTAAAAGACATTAAAATTTTTTTTAAAATATACAGTAGATCTTTAAAAACCCGTAAAAATTTGCATTAAAATAAACGTTAAAAAGTGTCCTAAGAAAGTGAAAGTATATTTTGATGAACCTGAGATATGCCCGCATTTTTCGTCAATATCAATTGTTGGCTCATATTTGGATGTGACACCTGGAATTTTATGCCCATACACGCTTAACAAAGTATCTTGAATTCCTGGCATTGCATCACATTCTGTTTTATCCAAAGCTTCACTGATTTCATGCCAATTAGTTGAATGTTCAACACTGTATTCAATCCATTGCTTTAACCATACAAGCTTGCAGTCACACATTATTGGATTTCCTTGCAAATTTAGACTATCCAAAATAGTACCATGTTGATTCAAGATGGGCGCTTTTGTACTTAAAAATGGATTAAAAGATTTAATTTTGTTGTTTGGTAATGAAAGTTTGAGGAAGCTGATGGTTGTGATGGTGTTGAAAAGGAGTGGTGGAATAGTATCAATTTGTGTATCAGTGATTGTTAGATCAAGCCGGAAGCCTCGAAGTTTTTCGAATGCACCAATATTAATCTAAAAAAAGAAGCTTATTACTGTAAGTGCAGTATCCTGTCAGTTACCTTTTTTAAATTTTTGCCCCGGATTGTTACTTTCCTTAACAATCTTACATCTGCCAACTTTAACTGATTATTTAATTCTTCTTCTTTTATTTCAATATCGATGGCTTTAAGTGGAGGTAAAACATGAAGGATTTGTGTGATATTATAATTTGCAACTGTTGAAGGAATACTGTAAATCTAAAATAATTTTTGGTTTTTTACTCTGATTTTTACAATCCTATTTTTATTAACATACCTCTAATTCTTTCAAATTTCTAAGTTTTGCAAATCCATAAGCATGTGGAAATTGTATCAGTTGATCCAAATGTGACAACTTTAGCACCTCTAATTGATCAAGATGTTGCAGTTGTTCGGCATCAACATAGTGAATTTTATTCCCACTTAGGTCCAGATATTTTATCTCAACCATTTGCTTTAATATTTCTGGTTTAATATTTACAAGATTATTCCAAGATGCATCAAATTCCCGAACTTTCTTGAGAATAACCATATCATGCTTTTCGATTTCATAAATTTTATTATGGCTGATATTCAAATGTTTTAAACCTCTCGAAGTGATTTTTGGTAAAGAAAAAAGTCCAGTTTGAGCAAGATTTAGAGAGAATAAAGATTCAGACATTCCCTGAAAAGTTACTGTAATTATTCAATCTTATCTAATTCGTGGTTTACTTTAAATGCTGCGGGACTCCAAGTGGTAATTGGATTGCTGCTGATATCCAAATATTGAATCAATGGCATATCCGCAAATGTTTCATCATCAATGGTTTCAATTTTGTTATTATTCAAAATTAGCTTTGTAATATTTTGTAGCCCATTTAAATCCTTTCTAGTTAAAGCTTTGATATTATTCCCACTTAAATCCAACAAAGTTAAAGATTTTCGAATTGAAGTTAAAGCATTCGTTGGAATAAATGTAAAATTATTGTTTTTAAGAATTAAATCTACAACATTATTCTTCCCAAATACACCATAATTGAGATCATTCAAGAAATTATTTGCCAAGGATAAACTTTCAATTCTTTTTTGTTCCGCAAAGGTTGTTTTTGAGATCCGACGTAAACTATTATGTGACAGATTAATAACATTTAAATTTTTTGTTGTATGAAATGCTTCATGAATAATTTCAATAATTTCATTATGGCTCAAATCCAAAAATGTCAAAGCTTCAAATCCCGTTAAAGCATCATTGCTTAAATACTGTAGCTTGTTGTGACTAACACTGAGTTGGTTAAGTGATAAACGAAGGTTGCTCAAATCAAAACTAAAAATATTCTTTTAACTGGCAAAAATAAATAATGTGTATCAAACCTTGTAATTTCATTATGAGCTAAATTTAAAATTTGCAGCTTTACTGGATTTTCAAGAAATTCACTGTTAAAAATTTCGAATTTGTTTGAAGATAAATCCAACACTTCTAATAATGGAGTACCAGAAAAAGCAGCTTTTGGAATGGCTTTTAGATTATTTTTTGCCAACGATAGTTGTTCAAGTTGTGGTAAATTGAGCAAAGTGTATTCACTAATTTGAGTAATCTTATTCTTTGAAAGTGTAAGAGTTTTGAGTGCTTTGAGAGTTGTAAATGTCTAAAAATTTTGATTAAAATTATTTTTTAATTTATGTAATTTTACCTGTGGCAACAGTTTTGTAAGTTGATTGTTATTTAAAAATAGCTGCTCTAAACTTGGTAAACTATCAAACGCTCTTGAAGTTAAGATTTTAATTTGATTAAAGCCAAGATTAAGTGATCGTAAATGCATTGGACCAGCTCGAAATGTTTTTTCTTCAATGACTTCCAGATTATTTCTGCTGACACTCAATCTTTCCAAATGAGTTAACCATTGAAATGCAAAATTTGGAAAAGTTTTAATTTGATTATGGTCGAGCAATAAATACCGTAATCTTTCAAGTCTTGATAAAGCAGCTTTTGGGAATTCAGTCAATTGATTATTCTAAATAAATTTTTTTTGTTGAAAATTATTTGTTTAGTTTGTTACCTGAAGGAATAGAGATTCTAATCCAGTCAACTTTTCAAAAGCAGTTTTTCCCAATATTGAAAGCTTATTATAGCTTAAATCCAAATATGCCAAAGATTTCAGTGAATCAAATATGCGAAAGTTCACAAGCTGCTTGAGTTGATTTCCTGCCAAATTTAGCTTTATTAAATTCGGTAATCTTTCAAACGATATTTTTTCAATATTAGAAATTCTGTTCTTTGATAAATCCAAATGTTGAAGTAAATTCATCCCCTCCAAAATGTCATGGGGTACTGTAGTTAGCCGATTACATGCTAACAATAATTCTGTTAAATTATTCTTGAAGGTATACATTGCACTGTTATCAATGCTAAAAAATAAGTGGTGTAAATTTTTCTTTTATATGTTAAACTTACTCTGCAAGTTTATTGCTATTCATATTCAAAACTTGAAGGGCATACAATATCCTCAAAGCAGATGGTAGAGTATGCAAATCATTTTCTTCCAAATTAAGTTTCTTTAAACTTTTTGCTTGATATTCGAAAGTTTTTATTGGAATATGTACGATTGAATTGTAACTGAGATCGAGTTCATTCATGGAGGATATTAATTGGAATGCTTGTTCATCGATTTTCGTTATCTATAACGATTTATGAGTTTACTGATTTTTATGCAAATTTTTTCTTACCTGATTGTAACTTAAATCCAGTTTACCAAATTTTGTGAAGCTATCAAAAGCTCCCTTTGAAAGTTCATTAATTTTATTACTACTCAGCAACAAAGTCATTTCTTTTTCAAACTTTACTTCTTCATGCGCATTAATTACTGTAATATTATTGCTTTCTAAATCCAAAGTTTGGAGTTGTTTTAGTTCTCTTAGGGATAAATAAGGAATTTGTTGCAACAAATTTTGTTTCAAATCCAAAAACCATAATGTTGTTGGCAGAGACTGCTTTTCAATTCCAGTAATTTTATTGTTGGATGCTGTTAAAACTTGTAAAGGCACATTTATAAGTGACCCTTTTTCAAAAACATTAATCTTGTTTTTGTCGAGATGAAAATATTTTAAATTCTTAAGTTGAATGCCATTGAATGTTTGCGGAGAGATTTCAGAAATTTGATTTTGTTGTAAATAAAGGTATCGAAGTTGATTCAAATAAGTTAAGGAATGATGGGGAATTGATGATAAAGAATTGCCAGTCAGAATAATTTGATATAAAGATTTTTCTAAACCTCGAAAAGCATTCACATTTACGTTTTCGATGTAATTATTGCTGAGATCAATGGATTGGGCACTCGTGTTTCTGAATGCGTCTTGACTAATGTACATCAAAAAACCATCTCGCATACTTATCGATGAGATTTTAATCTATAAATGATTATTGTAGCAAAATATATTTACCTAAATAGCTTACATGTTTGCCATTTTCGGATAACGCTTTATCAATATTTGGTATCGTAATCCATCGTTGCCCATCACAATTTAGCCCAATATGGTCTGGTATTCCTAATTTTGAACAACTGCAACTTTCAAATGACTGCTTAAAATGTACACCTTCAATGCATTCTGTTGCTCTGGCATAAATATTAAAAAATAATAAAAATATTAATATTTTCAGCAAAAATATTTTTCTTTCCATTTTCTGCTTAAAAGCAGCAACAAAATTTTTTGCTACTAATTTTGTCTTACTTTCTCTAAAAAACAAATTTTTTAGAAGCTTTGATCCTTCTCTCTCTTTTTTCGCGCATGTAATTTAATCCAATTTCTTTTTTCCCCTTTTTCGCGACATTGAAAAACTTGTGGATTTTTTTGTCGAGTGGACACGAAAAAAGGATGCAGAAGTAACCTTGACGAGTGCCATTTTTCATTCCCGAACTCTAAAACTATTTTTTTCCGGCTAACAACAAATGCGTTTGCACATTTTTTTCTTGAGGGTATCAAATTATAAGATACCATTACTACTACTTTTTTTTGAAAACTTATTCCATCTTTGTTAAAAATAGCAACGAAAAATTCCCACAGCTTATACCAATTTGTAAGTGGTCAAATGGAGGATAAAGGGATAAAAGAATAAACAAAGGCATAAATAACTAAGAAAAGTAATTTTTAAGCATAAAATCGAGAAGAAACGTTAATGAAATCAAATTATCGTTAATTAAAGATTAAGTGAAAATAAATTCTTTAAAGATTTTGTTGTTAAGCATGGCGATGAATGGAGAAAGACAATGTCTTTAGGCAAGAGAGATAAATGGGATTTTGCTTTTTTACCCCTTTAAAGTTTGTCGACAATTGTCCACCTTTTTTCATTTTTTTCTTCTTCTGCACCGTGGATTTTGACTCGACCTCAACTTTGAATAAAAAGAATAGCAATAATCATTGCAACACAGGGTAAATGGATTTTCTTTTGTCTTTGCGGCACCTAAGAAAAAAGAAAATAATAGGGAAAAGAAGAAAGAAAAGGTTCACCCGATTTCACACTTTGGTGGTGAAATTTTTATTTTTAAAAAAGAAAGAAAATTTAAAGTCAGTGAGTGACTAATTGATGCAAGATTTACAATCTTTGCAGAAAATGTCATTGGCATTTTTTTACAGTTTTATGACTTTAAGGGAGGACAAAGTTTGTTGTGAAGGAGAGAAGTCGAAAAGAAAAACATATGGTTCATTTATATCAACATAAGGAGAAATGGAATGCGTTCACTCTTTTGTTTCACATAAAAATTCTTATTTTTTTGCAATGTTGCTACTCAAAAAATAGCATAAGAAAATCGGGGGTGGTCGTTTCTGTATACATTTTCAGCAACAGATTTTCTTTCGTATACTAAGATAACTAACTTTCATCGAGAACTATTTATATTGGCATTTAAAAATATAAAAATGATTTGTGCCTTTTGTCGAGCAACAAAAATCTAATAGTTTGTTTTTATCAATGATTTACAATGGCACACACGCCTGTTTATTAATGACGAGAGAGGGATAACAACAACAATGTGAAAAAGGCTGTCAAATATTTAACGAAAAAAAAAACACAACATGACGACCCATTTAGAATTAGCAAAAAAGAGCTAAAAAATTTGAAAGGTTACTTTTTTTTATTTCTAAATTGACAAGTTTGAAGCAGCTTGAAGAAAAAATTTGAAGGAAAACAGCAAAAATGAATGACACTTAAAAATATAATATAAAAAGAGAGGATTAGGTATTTTTATGAAAAATTTTTTAACAATTTTCTTTTCAATTTCTTTTTCTCATTTTTTACGCTTGAATGAAAAAAAGTTGCCGAAAAAAGAGAGATCAAAATAAATTGTTTCTTTTCCTTCCTTTCTTTTGCGCAGGGCAGGCATAAGCGTGGAAAAAATATAAGCTTGGCCCTCTTTTTAAAAATTGGCATCCCCGCAAAAATTTTGTGAGGACAAGATAATTTGCATAAACTTGTTGAAAAAAGAAAGACGGAAAAATAGTAATAACAAATGTTTCTTTTTCTTGGGACACTTTTTTTTGTTATGTTTTTGTTTGAATACAGAAAACATCGTTTTCAGATTCTATTGTTTTTTCTTTGACTTTGGACACAGAGAGAGAGAGTTTACCTCAATGAAAAGAAAAAAGCAACCAAAAAGGAGTAATTATCTCATTTATAAACAAAAATAACCATTGTCTGCAGTTTGAAAACTAAAAAATTAGAAACATGGCATTTTAAAATTTAATTATTCCATTTTTTAGCTTGTTGAATTTTGCGACAGATATTTGTAAAAGAATTTCATCATCTTTAAATGGAAACCTCGCCAAATTCTTATATCGTATTGTCCTTTCAATTGGTCTTCTGCTTCGTCTTGCATTGGAAAAAGAAAATGAAATTGAAAAATATAATTTTACGATTTTGAAGAGTTTAAGAATTCAATTCTTTGACACGCTTTCGGTTGTAAGTTTTTATATTTTTTATATTATTGTGTGTTCAAAAAAAAAACCAAAAATCTTTTTCATCGGATGCGGTAATGGAAAAAATTACCGTATCTTCTTTGAGCATTTTTACCGCTTTTGCACTATCAATCTTTTTTTTCAACGATTTTTCTTTGTTCATCTTTTTTAGGTCTTTGAGTTTTTCAAGAATCAAATTTTCACAAATGTCGAAATTGAATGCCTTTGGAAGTATGTCATTGAACCAATTATTCTTCAACATCAAAAATCAACATTTGAACATTTTATTCCTGCTTCTGTTTCTCGATTTATTACATCTTTAACAAGACTTCCAATGTTTTATCCACTTTTGATTAAACCATTTTCAAAAGCATTTAAAGCTGAAACTCCGTTATCTTTGAATTTGTCATTCCTTAATTCTAAAGAATGTACTGCAGTCTACCGTAATCAAATTGTTACTGGAATTTTTTCACTTTTATCACTTCGTGATGAACCATCTGGAGTACCAGACCTTCCTGAAAGTAACTTTAAAGTTCGTGATGAACTCAATATGGGAACTGAACTTGTGCTGACTCAATTACCTAAAATTATTCAATTCTTGGTTGCAAATATTCCAACGGATTTAAGCAAAGCCAAAAATCTGCCGTTGATTTATTTGGATATTTTGAATAAGTTTGTTTGATTTTTTTAATAGTGTTAATTTAGAATACGTTTTTTAGATTGAGTGAATTTGTTGAAGATTCTGAAGTTGGAGAACATTTTGCATCGACTTTGTTATCGTACATTGAAAATGATAGACTAAAAAATGAAGAAAAGATTACTGCTGTTTTACAAACAATTGCTAGACTTGTTGGATTTGTTAAAGATCCAAAAGCTTATTTACGGTAATAACTTTTAAGATTAGAGTATAAATTTTTCATACGAAAAATTTTAGGCGTCTTCCACGTTTGCTATCAACTATCAACTTTCGTGCTTCTCGTGAAGCTCTTGTTAGCATTATTTCAGCTTTATCAAAGCATGCCACTCTTTCGAATGAAAAAAGTTTTGTTAGTAATTTAAAGCTTTTGGAAGAACTCGAAGCTTGGGATAAGAAGAAGTTGAATGAACCCGATCAAGAACGGCGGCACAAAACTTTAGCTGATTTGGATAGGGTTAGTTTGAACATTGCAAAGCAAGAAATGTTTAAAATTTTTGACAATTTTAATTTTCTTTTTTTAGCTTTTTACATCTGCAAAATTAAAACTTGATCCACTTAATATTGTCTTATTTGTTCGATCTCATGCTTCTACCATATCTTCAATTGATGACATTGCACTTCGATCTGCTGCAAGTGGAGCATTTTCTTCTTTGATTTCATATACCTCAAAGGCATATTCTGATAACAATCAAGTTAAACAAGATTTGCTACGAAAGCACTTCATTCCCTTAATCGCAAACGGAATTCGATCAAAGAATGAAGCGATTCGTAATGAATTTATTCTTGCTTTTGATATTCTTATTTCATGCTTCAATGAATGTGATACTCAACTGTTTTCGCCTTTTAAGCAACTTCAAAATGATGATAAAGAAATTGATTTCTTTGCAAATGTTACACATATTCAACATCATCGTCGACAAAGAGCTTTCAAGAGATTAGTTACATCAATGGAAGAGAATACCGTAAGAAATTTTACAATAATTTGTACTTTTTGTATCATTACATTTTTAGATTACCTTTTCATTTGATTCTATGATGAAGTTTATCCTTCCAATGGTACATCCATATTTTCTATTAACGGAACCAAAATATGCTCAACTGGTTGCAGAATCTTTAAATGTTTTACGAGAAATTATGAAACATGCATCTTGGACAAAATATTACCGTATGCTTACAACTTATATTCATCAGCTTACAACGGTTGAACAAACAAAACCATATGTTCGAGTAATTGTTGCGATTGTTGATGCCTTTCATTTTGATCTTCAACATTGTGATTTTAAACCAACTGAATTTCAAATGGCTAAAAATCCTAAAAAAGATAAACGAAAGCTTGGATCTGCATTGAGAAGAAAGAATTTTGAAGATAAAAATGCCATGAAGGAAGTTGAAAAAGTATTGGAAGAAAGTGAAGAAGAAGTTGATGAAAAAATGAAAGATGAAAAAGAAAAAGCTAAAAAGATTTTGGAAGCAGTTTTACAAAATGTTTTACCAAAGTTACAAGAAACTATTAAACCGAATGTAGGTTTTTTTCTTTTTATTCCATATTCTACCCATATGAATTGAATTTTTTAAACGTTAATATAAATTTTTTAGCACAAACTTCTTGGACATAAAAAATCACATGTTGGAAAATATTTTACGGAAGATGAAGATCTCAAGCGTGTTCCTCTTGCATTGGCTACCGTAAAGCTTCTTCAAAAGCTTCCAGAATGGGTTCTTAATCGTCATCTTCATAATGTTGTTGTAACGTTGATCAATCTTCTCCTCTCTCGATCATCAGAAGTTCGACAATCTGCTCGAAAAACTATGCAACAAGTTATTCAAGGTCTTGGAGTAAGACATCTTCCATTCTTTATTAAAGAAATGAAACAAACTTTAACTCGTGGTTATCAAGTTCATGTCATGATTTATACAATTCATTTTATGATTCAATCTATGGAAGCTCAACTTAAAACTGGTGATTTGGATCAATGCTTAGACGTGATTGTTGATGTTTGCAAGCAGGAACAATTCAGTGATACAACGGATGAAAAAGAACTTTCTACAGCAGTTTCCGAAGCAAAGGCAAATAAAACTGGCGAAACATATCAATATCTTGGAAAATTTGTTTCTTATGAATCTTTGATGAAAGTTGTAAATCCAATGAAAGAAATCTTTGAAGCAAAACCATCTGCAACAACAATGAAAAAATTATCAGGATTGTTGAGATCCTTTGTACATGGACTACGAATTAATGATGGAATTGCTCCAACTCAGTTGCTGACATTTACACAAAAAATTTTGGATTCAAATTTATCGGACATGAGCAAGCAACTAGCAGCTTCGCAACCAGCAATTCAAGCTGAAGAAGATCGAAAAAAGAATGGTTTTCGACCAGAAAGTTGTTACATCCTTCCAACTGCTCCAAAACGCCTAGGGGCAATTGTTAAAACTTCAGTTAAAGCTCAATCATCAATTTTTGTTGAATTTGGGGTTAATCTTCTTGCAAATTTACTCAAAGTTCATGCCTTTGATACAAAGAAGCCTGAAGACGCTGAAAAGTTGGATCCATTTTTGCCGATTATTATTGGATGCTTGAAAACTAAATACGAAAAGGTACGGTTTTTGCATTGAAATCTTAAGTTCATATAAATAGAGTGTTCGTGGATTACTGTAACTTTTGCCATTTTAGATTATTGGTGTATCACTTCGCTGCCTGCATGGTCTTCTCAAATTTCCACTTCCTTCAGTTGAAGCAAATAAATCTGAAATTATTGAAAGACTTTTTGTTGTTTTGGCCGATTATGCTGGACTTGGTTCTGCTGGACATTTGGGAAGCATTCAAGAGCTTTCACAAAATCTCTTCAAATGCTTCAATCAAATGATTCATATCGCACAAGCAAGTATTCTTACTCCAAAACGCCTTCAAATCCTGCTTAATTATTGTGAAACAGATATCCTTGATTCTCAGAAGCAGGCAACAGCCTTCGCATTAATTAAATCAATTCTTGGAAAGCGGATTAAAGATGACAAGATTACTTCAATGATGGATTATTTGGCTGAACTTTCAATTACATCAACAATTCAAATTGTTCGAGCAAATTGTCGTGAAATTATTATACAGTATATTACAAATTATCGAATTGTTGAAGAAGATGCCGAGAAATGGTTAACTTTTTATCTTGAACAATTGGAATATGAATTTGAAGATGGAAGATTATCGGCTTTGGAAATGGTTAATTCTATTATCAATGCTTTCACGGAGGTAAGTTTAAGAAAAATTAAATTAAAAAACCGAAACTTATGAAATAAATTTAAAATGGTAATACTGTAATTTTTTAGGAAGTCAATAATAAATTTGCATTGCTCGTAGTAATCAAACTTGCGGCTCGATTTGTTAATGATGAAAGTAAAAAGTGTATAAAATTTGTTCAACTTGCTGTTCAAAAACTTCTTCAAACTACAACTGCCAAAGCTCATCATGAACTTCTTACAGTTGCAAAAGATTGGCTGTCGTCGGATAATGAAAGTACTCAAGTAATTGGTTGCAAGGTTACTGCTGAACTTTGTCGTGGACTTCCAACTACATTTGCATCTAGAATGGAACAATTTTTACCACTTCTTGGACAACAATTTGGTGAACTCTCAACTTCAGAATTCTCTGAAAATGTTGTTCTTGCTTTGCTTGAAACAATGACGTATTTATGTCAAATTGTTCCAACTGCATTCTTGGAAAACTTTATTGAAAAAGAAAATGCAGTTATTGGTAAGTTTTTGAACAAAAATTTCTGAAAATCCTGATCATTTTTAATTTTTTAGAAAAGCTAAATGAATTCCTTCAATGTGTCCTTTCTAAACCTGTTCAATTTTCTGCTTCTGGATTCCTTGGACAACTTTTATCAACACTGAAAAATGAAGAAACAACCAAATTTCATAAAAAACTTCAAAAACTTTTTGAATCAAGTGTTGGCTGGTCAAAACTTTGTTATTCCATTTGCTTCCAGTTGAAAGGCAAATCTCTCACTGAAGCTACCGTAGATCAATTGGTTAAAAACCTTGTATTTTTATCTTCACAAATTTCTGATGACGATGAATATGGATCATTCTGTCAAAGAATTGCAAATGTTTGCTCGGCTGAAGTTGCGTTATATCCAACAGAATCTCTTCGGGTATGATTTCTTTGTGAAAGAATTGAGGAAAATTAACATGAATGATATTTTCAGAGAAAAGGAATCTTTAAACTTACTGCTGCATGTGCTCTACAAGCTTCAGAAGAACGTGGAACAATATTAACAAAACGAGTGCTTCCATCATTGCATCGTGAAATGTTGGGAAAATCAAGTGCAGGTTTGTTTTGTTTTTAGCTGGGATTACTGTATTTTTATCTTTGACTTTTTTCAGATAAAGAAGACCTTCAAAACCTTGCATCAGAAGTTGGAGAAATTTTGAAAAAGCAAATTGGTCAAAAAGAATATGCTTTAGTTTTGATTGAATGCAGTAAAAAAGCTAACGAAAAAAGTGCAAAAAGAAAGGAAGAGCAAGCAACTTTGGCAGTCACAGATCCTCAAGCTGCTGCTCAAGCAAAACGTCGAAAGCATGAAAAGAAAACTGAAAATCGAAAACGAAAATTGGATCAACTTAAACCATATCGGATTGCAAAACGAAAAGCTCGAAATGATATTCAACAAAGAATGGAAGATGCTGATGCCATGTTTTTTGATGATGAAGAAGATTAATAATAAAAATAAAAATGTTTTGTTTGTTATATTTTTTGTTGATTTTTATCATAAATATTTATATAGTTTTATATTTATTAGTTTTGGATTACTGTATTTAGCACATCAAATCACACTCTTAGATGCCATTCATGAACAGTGTATTCGTTTTTTGTGAAACACCGCCGTCAGGGAAAATTGGAAGTACCGCCGTCGACGGCGACGGCGCGAATACACTGTTCATGAAGAACTTTAAAAATGCATGACAAAAGAATATATTTTCTGCATTTGAAAAATTTGCATATTCAAATATTTCTCTTTCAAAAAGATGCCATTGTATTTTGGAAGAAACCAATTAGCTCTCTTTTTTTCAGTCCTTTTCGGCATGAAGAAAAGAAGGTGTGAAAAAATATTTACTTTAAAATTCTTTGACCTACCATTTAAAAATTTTAAATGTAAAATTTTTCTATTAAAACAGATTTCTTAAAAAAGAGAATTTCTTTTCATTGTTGTGTTTCTTTTTTTGTTGAAAAAAGTGTCATTGTGAATGAGTGACCATAAATTTTTGATGTAAAAAATAATGGGCTCTTTACGGTTTTAGGTGATTTTTTGAAAAATAACGGCCCCACAGAATTATAACGGACCCAGATTTTAGGGCCGTCAAAATTTACCGGCCCTGAACAGGGGCCGGTATTATTTTTAATAAATAAATATAACGGCCCCAAATTCAGAAATTTAAAAATAAACTAAAGGGGCCGCTAAGTTTTTCGGGCCGCTAAATTTTAACGGCCCCTAAGAAGCAAATACGGAAATAATAATAACGGCCCAGGGCCGCTTAAATGACGGCCCCGGACTGTATAAATGACGGTCTGTTAGTTATTTTTCTGTTTATTCTAATTTTCATCCATTTTTTAATTTTTTAATGAATCAAATGTATTTATGTTAAGTGTAGGGAGCGCAGCGTGAAAAATGACTTTTTGATCTTGCAAATAGTTTTAATATATTCGAGTAGCTCCAGATCTTAGAATTTTAATGGTGTTGCAATTAACTTAAGTGCAACAATGGAAAGGTTGTATCAGAATGAAAACATTGACAACAAAAATAAGCATATGCAACAGATTAAGAATGTGGTTCATAAAAGTTAATCATCCAGAAAAGAAAGTGTTGAAGGATATCTTGATTATTATGTGCTCATCTGAACACATAATTATCAAGATATCCCTGAAACATATCTTTCCGAATTCCGGCCAAATGTTTGAGAGATCTTTTAAGGAATCCCCATGTCGCTTCAATGCTTTGAGTATGGACTGTGTCATCACTTGGATCACAAAAATTATATTTATGATTAACAAAATAAATAAATAATGGACGTAACATTGAACTGTTTCATTTAAATGAAAATACGCCTTCCAACTAAAAAGAAAAATAGAGGAAAGGCTGTAATACATAAATACTACTACAACATAAAAATATCAATTTTTTAAAAGAAATAATGGAATTATTCAATTTAATATGTGGGGCCGTTAAAATTTAGCGGCCCAAATACTATAGTGGCCCGGGGCCGTTTACATTAACGGCCCCATACTTTAACGGCCCGAAAATGAAAAAATTGTAGGGACCGTTATATTATGAGGTCCGTTATAATTTACCGGCCCTGGGGCCGGTAAATTTTAGTGGGTCCGTTATAATTCTGCGGGGCCGTTATTTTTCAAAAAATCACCTAAAACCGTAAAGAGCCAAATAATGTGTTGAGTTTCGGGTTTTCATTTTTAAGATTTAAGGTCTTTGCATTGCATCCTTTTTTATTTCTGTTTTTTTGAAATTTAAAAATCTACAGTAGATATGTTTCAGTGGTATTTTCTAAAAACTATTTCAAAATTTTGGTTATTGAAAGTTTAAAAATTAGATATTTTAATTTAAATAGATTAATCTGGTATTTCAAAAGTGGGAAGAGGTTAGCCAAAATCTGACGCTAACTTAAAAAGCGGTAAAGATCAAAGGAAAAAATTTAACAGTAATAGTTTTAAAAAGTTCGATGCCAGATCTAGATAATGCCACTGAAAGAGATTAAAAATTAAATTCATCAACTGTTGTTTTTAAAAAAATTTAAATAATTTTTTTAAAACAAAAAAAGCATTTTTGCAATGAACCTTTTTGTTTTGATGCTTCTTTTAAAAATATATAAAAGGGGTCCTATTTTTTTATGTTAATAAAAAAATGCGCATCAAAAAGTACACTACTTCAATATGAATGAATTGAATGAGAATTTTTTCTCCTTCATTTTTTCAAGCTTAAAGAAGAAAAAGCTGCTGCTGCTTCAGCTTTGGCACCTTCAAGCTTCCCTTGAAACGACGACTTCTTTTTTCTTTCTTATATCTTTTTATTTTAAGATGATTTTTTTTGAAAAAAAGAAGAAGGCAAAAAAGGAAATGGCTTTTTAAAAAGAAGATGAAGAAAAAAAAAGTGTGAAAAAAAGAAGGATGCAAAATTTCAAGTTCTTTTTTTGTTTTTATGTGTTTTTTAAAACACATCTTTAAAAAGAGAGAAAGAAAGATTTTTATTACATGACCATAAAAAGAAGGATAGATTAAAAATAGCCTTTAAAAAGGAGTTATAATAAATTTTTAAAAATATATTGTGAACTTTTAATGTTTTCTTGCCCCCATTTTAACAGGTGATTTTTTGATAAATTAAATTTTTTTCCAGTTACTGTAGTTTTTAAAAAAATTTTTATTTGAAAAATACTTACCAAAAACTTTCTTTTTCTTATTCAAAAAAAATCGGCGTCTAATGTAGTTTTTCTAATCCCTGATTTTCAGGTTTGTGCAACACGAACCTGACAATCAGGGTTTATTCAAATTTATTTTCGTTGCAAGACCCAAAAAAGGAAAAAGTATTACCTCGCTTAATTTATTTTTAGGTATATTTTTTATTATTGTTGTAAAAATATAACTACTAACATCATGTTTTTGGCATTTTTTCAAAAATTCAAAACACACATAAAAAATTTTACAATCAAATTTTAATTGCTTTTTTCTTCTTTCATTTTTGTTGCGTGTGAAATTAAAGCATTTCCTTTCTGATGCCATTTTTTTCATCCTTGAGGCATTTTTTTCTTTAAAAGACTACATTTTCTCAAAAAAAAAAGTTTCATTGAAACTCTTTCATTTTTTAAAGATTTAAACTTTTATTTAATTTAAATTAATTTTAACAAAAATTTTTGGTAATCACTTTATTCATACGTGAAGAAGAGGGTGGGAATGAGGCAAACCCTATACAACCCCCTCCGACAAAAAGGTCGCCAAATCCGAAAAAAATTTTTCGGCGGCGCTTCGCGCCGCCGATATTCTAAAACGTTCTATTCCTTAACCTGTTTTTTTACTTTATCTGTTTTCCCTTACAGTATTTTTTGTAATTTTTTTCGGCATATTTGCATGAGCGGACTTATGTTAATGGTTTTTTTTGAGTTTTGTTTTTAATTTATTGGATTTTTCACTGTACCGCTTACATGTTATCTATTTATCATAAAATGAACGTACTAATTGTTTTCGTCATAATTCTGTTATTTATGAAAACCATGAATTTGCTACCATTGAACCTGTTGAAGCTCATATCCAATCTGCCTTGAATGAAACTTATGATGGTTGGGCTGGTGAATACAAGGATCTGTAAAAGATGATCATATCAATGACTACATCAATGGTGCAATTATCTTGTACTCTGTTGCCTTCCTTGTTCTCATCTTTCTTCGTCGTATGCCAGTTATGGTTAAAAAAGAATATACTGCTTCTGAATGGAAAAAACAATCGTTTTGTCAGTCTTCTCTTCCTTGCTTATCTTTTCTGGGTTCCTGATAATCGGGCTTCTTATCTCAATGGTACCCTTGGTCGTTACTGGATTGCTTAATTAATTTATGTATTACTTTGTGATGTTGTTTTTATTTTTTTTACTTTGAAAAGTTTAATAAATATTTTTGTTTGATTTGTTAAAAAGTTCTAAAATTGATTGTGAGAATATAACGATATAAATATCGTTTAAATAGTTGTAAATTATCTGGAGCAAAAAGGCAATGACGAAAAGTTTTTGTTGAAGGCAAATCTGCAAAAAGCTGTGTTGGTGAAAACCCATGGTAAAGTAATAAGTTTAGTTAAAGATTGCGATTTTTCAACATGGAAAAATTTTTAAGAATTTGCAAAAAATACTGCACTTTCTTAATAAATTGAGGAAAAAAGCGTAAAAATTTAAAGGCTTCATTTTAATTTTTTTCCGTTTTTCACGTACTCCTCTCTTACAACTTTTTTCCCAAAATCTTCATGCAAGGGGGGGGGGGAGGGGGGGGGGGTAGGGTGGGAATTCCCACCCCTTCTTCACGTATGACTTTATTAAAAACCTATGCCAATAACATATAAAAATTTGAAAACCAAAATCAAAAATGTAAAAATTTTTTGAGGTATGATTTATCTGTTTTCCTGTAACAAAAATCTTTGAAATATTTCAGTGGATAAAATGTTTGTTGGAAACATTAGTATTTTTTTTGTCATAAATAAAAGATGCTTGCCCCCATGTTTTTTTTTGCTAAAATGCAATATTTAAAATATTAAACTGCAGGTGAAAAAATGGTTTTTTTATAAAGAATGTCAAAAATATTAACAAGGGACACTCCCAACCTGCCACGCCGCTTTTGGAACGAAACCTATCCTATTAGGTAGCCCTATGGCAGCTATGCATAACCCCAAAATATTTCCGGTGAATGACTTTTTATTATGAAAATTTGTGAAAATGAAGTTCGACAAAAGTGCGTGACACAGGGATTTTTGAAAAATCGTCGACCCGGGGGTCGTGGATTTTTCAGACTGCATTTTCACATATTTTCATAATAAAAGCCATTCACCGGAAATATTTTGGGGTTATGCATAACTGCCCTAAGGCTACATAATAGGATAAGTTTCGTTCTAAAAGCGGCGTGGCAGGTTGCGAGCGTCCCTTGTAAGCCTTTTGCCTAAAGCAGTAGTTTTCTAATATGATATCATGCTAAATGATGAAAAAATATTTTTACAAATTAAAAAGTTTTTTCTAAAAACTAATTTTTTTTGTTTTTGAAGGTTTCAAACCTTTTCAGACTGATCTTTACTGCTTTTAAAGTAAGCATCACATTTCGGTTTATCTCCTTCCAATCTTTAAAAATGCTCACGTCAAATCTGAACTATCCCATTTATACGATACAATAACTGTATACTGTACATAACGTATTTTTTCTACTTTCCCATTTTTTTAAAAAACAATGTTTTACATAAATATTTTTTATCCCCTCCTACTCCTCCGCTATTCACATACATGTATGGTTTATCACCTCCAACAGCAACAACACACACCATCAGAAGCAGCAGCAAAAAATTAATATATTCATACGAATATGCTTCACCGAATTTTGCATATAATATATATATTTTTTTTGTTTTTGAAAATGTTTTTTTTCAAAGTTTTTTGCGTTTTTTTGGAAGCAAAAAAAAGATGAAAAAATTGTGAGGTGACTTTTTTTTGAAGAAAAAAAAGATGGAAGAAAAAAAGTAACTGAATCCACCAGAGATATTTATATTTTAGATAATGTCATTTATTATGTCTTCTTCTTTTTTCTTTTTTTGACCATTTAAAAATGTATTTTTTTCTTGAAAGTTGAATTTTTTAGGAAATTATGCTTATTGTTAAGAATTGAGAAGAAGGAGATCATTTTTTATTCTTTTATAAATGCCCTCAAAGAAAAATGAGAAATATCAGTGAATAGAAAAATATAAAAAGTTTGCTATGGTTTTTTATATTCTGATAGGATTTATTACTTTTTTTGACTCCCTCCTTTTGGAATTTCTTAGTCATTCGAATGCCTGGGGTTGGGGCTTCACCGCCAGAAGTCATATTTGAATTTTCAATTATCTACAGTTTTTTGGGTGTTTTTGATCAGGAACAAATATGCTGAAAATTAAGGGCTTGTTTTTAGGTTATATTACTTTTTTGGTACTTCAAAGTTTGGCATCATCTTTCTGCGAAATTGGAACAAAATGCTCAAAAAAACTAAATCAAATAATAAAATTTCAAATACTTTTAAAAACTATTCCTGAACTGTTAAGAAACAAATTTTAAGTTTTTTAAAAATTTTTTTTAAAAACATCTTGCAGCTACTGTAGTAACTTTTGTACTGTATTTCTATTCTTCTTAGGATACTGTAGTGTTAAATTAATTTTTTGTTTTTTTTGGTTGATGAACTTTTTGACAACAAAAATATAGCATCACTTTTTTTCGTCTTTTTATTCATCTAAAGTTGATTATATTTATTTATATACTATGGCCATTAACTATGCGTACATCCTTTAACAAAATGTCAGCCGTCAAAGTTGTGAATTCAAAAAAAAGTGTTTGTAAGCAAATGATTATTGTTGCTGCTGCTGCTCGGAAAACAATATAAATTAGGATGTTTCAAATTTTGACAACTAATAATATTATAAGGTGTTTTTCTTACCCCATTTATTATCCGTGCTTTTTCGATTACTTTTCATTCAAGGGAGTGGTTGCTTACTTTCTTTTTTAATCCCTGATTTTCAGGTTTTAAACAGCATGAACCTGAAAATCAGGGTCTTTTTGTTAATGCAAATCTATTCAAATTTGTTTTTGTTTCGAAGCCCAAAAAATCAAAAAATACATAAATCGCAGCCTCCTTTAAATTCAAATTCATTATTTTTTTGAAACTTTGATTAATCCGAATTTTTTTTCAAAATTCAACTATACTAAAAATTCCTTTTATACTTTTTTTTCACATCGGAAACATGCTTAAAATATTATATGATAGAAATAAACCATCCCAATGTCATATTTAATTTTGTTATGGGTTTGACATTTTTTACTTCTTTCTTATCCCTGCTTTTCCCAAAAAAAGTAACCCTCATAATACTTTTTCTACCCCTTCTTTTAGACATATTTAAGTAAAAATAGAAAAGAAAAAAAAGATTTTTTTTTGAGATTCTTTAAAAATAATTTCATGACAAGTCAAGTCAAGCCAAGCCAAAAATAAGTTTGAAGGGTTTTGTTTTTGGAGGGGACGGCTTACTTATTTACTTACTAACCCCTGGCCAAAAAGAAGATAGATAAAAAAATATATATTTTTGAAGGATTAAAGTTAACTTTTTTCTTCGCTATTTTTTTGCAATTTATTTTTGTCTTTTAAAAAATAAAAGGACTTATAAAAGTTTTTTAAGCTGTCTTCTTTTTTGCCTATATTTAAAAGATTGAAAAGAGAAAGGCATCATCATCATTTTTTTTCATTTTAAAGATGGGATTACTTTTTTGATTTTTGACAAAAAAAGAAGAAAAAAGAAAGAAGAAAAACAAATTTTTAAAGATGAAAAAATGAGTTCCGTTTTATTTTGGAAAGTAAATATTTGCATCTTTTTCAGTTTTTTCAAAAACTTACTGTTTTTCCCTGCAGGGCTTTTTTGGAGGAAGAAAAGTTGAAGAAATTTTTTTGAATTTGCATTTTAATAATTTTTATTAGTTTTTTCGGATATCATATGCTTTTTTTATTTTAGTTTTTAAAATTTGGAAAAAAATTGAAATGAAGGAGTTTATTTTGATTTGTTATATAAATTACTGTATTTACAGTAATAAAAGTAGATTTTTTTGGGTAGCATTTATTTGAACTCGAGCTATTATAATATTAGTTAAATTTTGAGTTACTAATATTACCGTATCTTTCCTTCGCAGTTGATTGAATTTAATAAAAAATCAAACTTATGCAAATTTTATTTTCTTTATAAACCACCTTTTTGGGCATTTCCGTTTTGTTTGTCGTGTTCATAAACAAAATTTTTACATTTTCTTTTTAAATTTGTCCATGGTTTTGTTTACAAATACATAGTTTGCATTCATAATGGATATTATATATCCCCACATCAGTAGTAGTAGCAATTGAATATAATTTAAGGTCAACAAAATAAAGAACTTTTCGTGGGAAATTTTTTTTGAAAGAAAGCGAACTCAAACATGTGAAAGTTTATAGCAAAAATATTTTCCAAAGACTCTGGAAATTTATAGAAAAAAAATAGGGAAGTTTTTTTCAAAGTTGTTTTTTTGTTAAATTATGATATAGTATAATAACTAAATATTACTGTATTACAGTAAATTTTTATACAGTATTATTCCAACCCCCTCCATCTAATTTTTGGTCGATGCCAAAATCTTTGTTTAAAAATTCTATTTTTATTATTTTTCTACACTTTTTTCTTAATAGTTTTTTTCCCAAACACATAAAAATTTATATCTTTTCCCCTTCCATTCAAGCATTAAATGATGCTAATTAAAGGAACCTTTGACAAAAAAAAGCCGTATAAAAAATTGGCTTGATTGCGCACTTTTACTTTTTTTTACACTTTTCAGCCTTTTTTGAAAAAAAACCCACAATTTTTTTCAATACCGGAATTTCAGAAAAAAACTCCGTAAAACTTTAAACTTCAAAAATTTTATACATGTTTTTGAATTTTCTAAATTTAACTTAAACACGCAAAGGTTTCATACGTTTTATTTTACGTTTTATTTTACGTTGTATTTTTTTGACGATTGAACTTTTTTTTTGTATTACGGTACTACAAATATTTATTATTATTTTTTACAGATTATTTATGCGTTCTGCAATGCAATAATTTATTATTTTAAATTTTAACTCTGTGACCCACATTTTTTTTTGTCATACAATAATGTCTTCTTCAAATTATTTTGCTCAATTTTTGTTAGTATTTTTTTGTTCTGTTAAAACTGTAGCTGCCGATTATCCATGGACATTTGACAATGATTTATTTGGAGGTTTGTTTACTCTTTTTTTTGCAAATTTTGTGTGTAAAAAGGATGTTAAAAGATAGTATTCACAAGTTTATAAAAAAATATGGAAATTTTTTCCGAAAAAACAATTTCGGAAAAAATTTCAGAAGCTAAAAAACAAATTTTTGTTTTTTAGCTTCTGAAAATTTAAAATCTCAAAAGCTCATCGGTTACTGTAGTCTAAAACAATTGCTAGGCTACGGTAATCAATAAGAAACATTGTTGTTTGAATTTGTGTACCATATTTTTTTCAAAAATGCCAAAAGAGAGTGTGCAAATCTGCCGTCATCAAAATATTCAAATTTTTGAAAATCACCTTTTCGTCATATTTTTGCTTTGATCTTTGCCGCTAACAATGAACGTCGGATTTTTGTTGACTCTCACCTTCAAAATTACTGATACCAGATCTGTAAAATCCTTTTAAAAAAATCCGGCACTTTTTTTCTCTCTTCATTTTTCACCATTTCCAAGATGTCACATGGTTACGGTATCCATAAGCTGCTCCGATTATTCAAATTTGTTTCATTAATTGGCACAATTTCCATCTTGTTTTTCTCTTTCTGTTCTTTTTGCTGCTTGCATCCGGCATATTTATATTTATGCAAAATTTATGATTTTCATTTTTCCTTTCCTTTCCTTCCTGTCTTCGGCCTCTTTTTTTTTAATGTCCACTTAATTATGCTAATGGAAAAATGAGTCCAAAAATGATTTCTTTCAATCCTGTTTTGAATCCTAAAATCATAAGTTTCAAAAAAGTGAGAAGAAAAACAACAACAAAAGATAATACATTTGTTTCTTTTGTCTTCACTTTTTTTTATTTACAGAGTTTTTTAACATTCAAATTGAAAGAAGAAGCTATATAAACGGGAATGGCATCCCCTTTTTCTTCTTCTTCGACTTCTTCTTTTTCCAATGATTAGATTTAGGGCAAAAAAGCCAGCCGTTTTTAACCTTTCTTTTGTTGTTGCTTCTTCTTTCACTTACTTTTTTTCGTATTTTTTTTACGACTTTAAGATAAAAAAAGATTGAGAGAAACTTCTTTTTTCTTCATTTTTTTGAGATGAAGGAAGTAGTATTTTTTAAAGTTTGTTTTATGCCTGAAAAAAGTAGTCTTGGTTTCTTTATTTTCAAAACTCTAGACGAGTCGGTTTTAAAAAATCTATGCTTATTTCATTTATATTGAATTTTTACAAAACAAAATTTACACAGAGTCGTTTTGTTTTGTCACACGGAAAAATACGCTTGACTGTTCTTCTTTGAATTAAACTTTTTTAACTTTTAAAGCATTTACCTATTTTTCTTTTTGTGGTCTCGTAACGAAAACAAATCTGCATAGATTCATGTGTAATCTATTCAAAAGAAGTTTTCTCAACAAAAGGCCCTGATTTTTTTATTGTAGTTTCATATCATATTTTACAAAACTTGAAAATCAGGGATAAAAAAGTACGTTAGTTGTCGCCTTCTTTTGTATTTGCAATTTTAAAATTTAAAATTTGACATTTTGAATTCTTTCCAGTTACGGTGTACTGTAACTAAAACCTTTTCAAAAATTTTGTTTCTTGCATTAACCTAAAAATATATTATTTCTTTTATAAAATTGTTGTAAATTTATTGTCTAAAATCTTTAAAAATTTTTTCATTAATTTCTCTTTTATATTTTTGTTACTTTTATTAACGTCTTCATTACCGTCTTTTTATTATCTAAAATCTTGCCACAGCTTTTTTTCTCATTCTCTTATTTTTTTTAAATTCATTTAAGCATTTTATTCTATTAACTCAATTATGAACGTCTTTTTTTTGCTTTTTTTAATAAAGTAGCGTTTAATCATTGTTTTCAGCGTTTAAAAAGCTTAAAATAGAAATAAAAAAGCTTTCCATAAATCTTGCTCCCTTTGTTTTTTTTGTGACACTTGTTTTTGACGTTAATCCATTTTTGCAAAAAAATAGATATAGATTATAAAAGGCTTCAAAAATGTTTTTTAAAAATATCCATATAATAATTTTACTATATTTCATCTGTTTCTATGGAAGTCCTTTTTGAGGGTTTATTTTTTTTCACAGTTTCAAAGTCTTTTTTAAAGAGGGCGTTTTTGGGCTTTGATATATTTCGTGTCAATTTTGCCGCTTTTTTTGATGCCGTTTTTGCGCATATATTTTTAAGCTTAAGCTTTGAATGAATTAATTTCACACATATTTGTATGTTTTTCTCAGTTATCTTCATCGCATGGCACTTGAGAAATACATATGTACGTGTTTTTGCGACAATTTTGCATATTTTCGTTTTTCCTAAAATATTGTTATTATAAAAAATAGGATCTCTTTAAATATTTTTATAACAAAATTTTCGCAACTGATTCACATCAAACTGAAGAGCAAATTTTGTGGGACGTTTTGGCATTCGTTTTTTAAAATTCTCTCGACAAAAAATGTTGATTCCTCGAGGAGAAACACTTTGCCAAGCGTCCCACAAAATTTTGCTTTCTCTTTGCAAAAAATTTCATGTGGATTCTTAAAATTTGTTGTTTCTACTGTACTTACTGTAAAATTGTACAAGATTCCATGATTATTTTTTGCCCAAATTTTTTTCTCAATCATTGATAAGATACTGATAACCACAATTTTTACCAGAAAAGTAGCTCTCCATCTATGAAATTTTCTTATATTCATTAAAAATAATAATGAATTAAACATAACTTTTTTGAATTCATCTTAAAGCTTCTCACGCTTATGTTTAATAGCTTGCATTTAAAATTTTTTTCTTAAGCTTTTACTTTTTTTATTGTAAAAGTATTTTTTGAATTTTGGCCTTTTTTGAATTACGACTTCATTCAATTAATATCTTTAAAAAAGGTTAAAAAGCGGGGTTTTAAATAGATATAAAAAGAAGACAGTATAAATTTTTCGACGTTAACTTTATTTATTATTATTATTGAAATTTGGCATTTAAAAAAGAGCGTTTTGAGTTTAAAGAGAAAATACAAATTTTATTAAAGTTTAAAGATTTACAAAAAATAACTGTTTTTATGTCCTTTTTGTATTTGGTTTTTTTGTGATATTTTGCTAAAAATTTTAGTTACAGTTTATTCAACCTTTTTAGAATAGTGAGTTTTAATGATACTCTAAAAGTATCTAGTTATGCAAATATGCAAAACTTCAGAGTTCATGAAATTCTTTGAAAATTTGCATACCACCCTATACTTACAGTATCTTTTTGAACTAAAAGTGTTAAGCTTCAAACAAAAAATTAAACATAGTAAATACAAATTTTCTGATCCATTTCATGTTCATCCATGCTTAACTTCAATGTCTCATTTTTATTGTCAATTTTGTGCCCTTCTTTTCCTTTCCTTTGGTTACCCTTAATCTTCCTTTATTTTCTCTCTTTAGCTTCTCACATTATTTCTTCCCTTTAAAGCTTATTTCATTTTCTCATGGTTTTCTTCTTCTTTCTTTCTTTAATCGGGTTGTTATACATATATATTTTTTTGCTTCTTAAAGAAAGTATCCCTTTCCCTCTTTTTCTTTAGGCTTCTTCCAAGCAGACAAAAAAATAGATGTAAAATAAATTTGTTGCTTACACATACGCATATTTAACTCGACAAAAAAATTTTTTCCACGCTCAATTTGTGAATTACCCAATTTTTTTTTCTCTGCGGGGTTGTTACTTCTTTTTTCGTGCTTTATTCAAATTATTTATTTTCTATCTCTATTTGTCATGTTTTAGTGTGACAATTTTTTTGTAACTTTCAAAAATCTTCTTCTTTAAAATTTGAATATATGGAATCTTCAAAACAGGATCTCAACAGTAACACAAAACTTGTGAATTCTTTCTTTTAAAAAACTTCATCAGAAAAAAGATAGAATGATTTCATGGTTAATGACGGCATGCCTTTATCCATGTATTGTAGGACCAGATTTTTGGGGACTTGTTAATAAACATTGGAGAATGTGTACGGTAGGGCAAATGCAAAGCCCAATCAATATTGATCCATCCCGATTGCTCTTTGATCCAGGCTTGTCTGAAATTAGTATCGGAAAACAACAGGTTAGTTTTTAAATTGTTTAGAAAAATTTGAATTTTGAAAAATCAAAACTTTATCTGGTTTTTGGAGGATTTAAGGGATTGTCCAGATCTAACAGCATTTTTATTTTGGGGGGAAACGGAAATCATTTCGAGGTGGCCGCCTTTGATCTTTTGCCGATGGCGGAAAAGATCAAAGGGTTTTTATAATTTAGAAGGGGCATGCGCATTGTGACGCTCCTTTAGCGGCAAAGATCAAAGGTAAAATAATCTGACCAACGGATGAATTTCAAAAATTTGAATATTTTGCTTAGGTCAGATCTGGACAATTCCGTACATCAAATATCGAATACCGTAATCCCGAAACACTTCTAACTTCCAAAAATAATTTTTAGGTTGAAGCAGAACTACAAAATACGGGTCAACTTCCAATTATCACGATTAATGAAACAACAAAATTTGATTCATCTGATTTTATTCAAATTTTACCAAAATTCGTAAACATCAGTGGAGGGCCAATGCTGCCATACAATTATCGGTTGCATCATGTAATATTTCATTTTGGTCGAATTCGAGATAATGAAAAAGGTTCCGAGCATACTGTAGATCGAGTTAGATTTCCTGCAGAACTTCAACTGCTGGCATATAACTCTGATTTATATGAAAATTTTACTCAAGCTATGACAGAACCAAAGGGCCTTATTGGAATTGCAATTATTGTTGATGTAAGCTTAAAACCTAAAAGGATGTAGATTATGCAAATTTTTTTAGATTGGTGAAGTCTCAAATGTTGAACTGAGGAAGTTGACAGTGGCATCCCAAAGTGTTACATATAAAGATGCAAAAACGATATTAACAAGATTTCATCCATCCGAGTTACTGCCAAATACAAAGCATTATGTCACTTATGAAGGATCACTAACTTATCCAGGCTGTTATGAAACTGTTACATGGATAGTCATGAATAATCCAATTTATATTACAAAAGAAGATGTAAGTTGTAAAACTAAAAGGCAAAATGCCATTCATAAACGGGAAAATGCCGTTTATGAATAGCATTTGTGCCAAATCAAAAATTTGACAGATGTTTGATAAATTAGTTTTTAAATTTCGTGCCATTTGCATATGCTAATTTGCCTGGATTTTGTAATAAAACAATAGAAAAATTTTTAGTAATTTTTCTATTGTTTTATTACAAAATTCAGGCAAATCAGGATATGCAAATGGCACAAAATTTAAAAACTTATCAAACATTTGCAACTTTTAAATCCCGGCAAACCTATCTTCATCAAATCCTTTTTTCAGTTATCAATTTGGAATGATCTTCAACAAACTGAAATAAAACAATCAAATCCAGTTTTTATGTCACCAAATTATCGCCCTCTAAAACCTTTGAATAATCGATTAATTCGAACAAATATCAATATCAAATATACCAGTCGAAATCCTGGATCATGTCCTTCAAATATTTATTTAAATAATGGATATCGTTCAAATCCATTAAAGATTAAACATTTACAAAAGCCACCAGCTGGATCTCGACATGCTAGAAGATCTGTTTCATCATCATCAGAAGAAGAAGATGAAAATAATCGAGATGTCTATGATCAAGCATATGCATTATCACAATTTGAAATTGAAACATCAAATGATAGAATTGATTTCTAATTAAAAAAAAAGAACATTAAATATAACCCCTCAGGGATGTAGTATTTTGCTACAATTTTATCATTAGTTTCATTTTCTTTGATATTGCCTTTTTGGAAATTAACGGTGCTTTTTTGTAACTGTTTTTCTTCATCTCTTTTTTATCTCATCTGTCTCAATAGTGATCTCTTAAAGGGAGCGGCCGGGATAGAAGAAATAGATTTTTGTTAGTCCATGTAGTCCCAGCCCGAAAGCTCTCTACTAAAAAATTTTAATTCTCCAAAAAAAATTTTTTTTACTCAATTAGTAGAGAGCTTTCGGGCTGGGACCACATGGACTAACAAAAATCTATTTCTTCTATCCCGGCCGCTCCCTTTAAAGGAGGAGACACATCGCAAATAAATTTCTTTGCCTTTACTTCGATTGGAAGTCCCGACACGAAAATTTTAAAAACTCTGATTCAATAAATTCTGAATATGTTTTCTTTCATAATTATTTTTTCTGTTTCCAAAATGGTATTGACGAAAAAAATGGTTGGATATAAGCTGAGATTCACATTTTTTGCATTAATTTTCGGAAATCCATGTTTATAAAAAAATATTCAGAATTTATTGAATCAGAGTTTTTAAAATTTTCGTGTCGGGACTTCCAATCGAAGTAAAGGCAAAGAAATTTATTTGCGATGCGTCTCCTCCTTTAAAATTAATCTAAAACAGGGTTGTAATCAGTGTTGGCCATTTTTCGTCTAACGCTCTCTCTGTGTGGCGCACTCTCTCGTTAAAAAAAAGACGAGAGAGCGCCGGACCGAAGAGACCGAAAGAGAGAAAGCGAGACGAAATGCGGTCTGTTGAACAATGGACCGCATTTCGTCTCGCTTTCTCTCTTTCGGTCTCTTCGGTCCGGCGCTCTCTCGTCTTTTTTTTAACGAGAGAGTGCGCCACACAGAGAGAGCGTTAGACGAAAAATGGCCAACACTGGTTGTAATATTAATGCTTTCAAATAACCTTTTTTCCTAATTAAATTAATGCTTATTCTGATTATTGACTATTTGCAATAAATCCAAAAACTAAAATTTTCTAACAAAGTTACCTAAAACTCAACAGTAAATTTTCAATCAGAGAAGTTTTAAAATTTAAAAAAAGTTCAAAAAAGTTATGACAAATCTGTACAGAATCATTAAAGATAAAAAAATGGAGCAAAACGTGTCCGAACGAGAAAGAATACTGTAGACGGGAAATTTAAAAATTTTCTTTATAAAAAGTGGTGCCTAAAAACAGAAAAAATATTTATCGAAATTTTTACAAAAACAGTAATAATTTACGGTATAATTATTGAAATGGAATGCAACTCTTTTTAAGATTTTACAATTTGAGATTACGGTAAGAATTTTATCAGAACTAATATTTTTGTTAATTTTTTTGCAGTAAAAATCCCTGAAGTTTCTGTGACTTTGTTTCCGCCATCTCCCTTCAACAAAAAATGAAAGAATAAAAACATTTATTTACAAAAACAAAGAAATTTTGGTAAAACAGTTGAATACAAACATGTAAAAAATGGCATAAAAAGTTTACAAAGTATATTTACAAACAATAAAATTTTGGAAAGACAATTGAATATAAAAATGTTAAAAGTGATACAAAAAAGATAAGATCAATGCAAATATGCAGGATTGTAAATTGAGCAGTAACAATCAGAAGCTTCCAACTGTAAATCAATAAATTTCATTCACGATGACGAAGAGATTCATAAAGAGCATAAACTTCAGCATATGAAATATCAATATCTTGATTTCGAGCAACCTTTAGTTCTTGTAGATATAATCCATGATAAAGTTGAATGATAGCATCAGAATCATATTCTATTGTGATATAAAAAACTAAACCACAATTTTTGCATTCTGTTCGAAGTTTCAAGCATTGATATTTGAGTATAGTAGAATCATTACAATTTTCAACCATTGGCACAACTTGATGATGAATATGATAACATCTCCAATGACATTTTTCACATAAACAATGTGGACTATCTCTCCATTTTCCATGAAGTCGTGCATTTGTTGAATTTGAAGAACTCGATGAACTTGAAGAGCTTAAAGAATTTGATGAATTGTTCATTATGATCAGAACTAAAAAAATATTATAAAAAGTTTTGAAAAAATAGATTAAATAAACGACATAAAAAAATCAAAACTCCACTATTATGGATAAGATAAGGGACTGTCTAGATCTTATGTTAGCGGTCCGATCCATTCAGTCGTTCGACCGTAACTTTTTATTTAATTGGAACCGAAAAATCTGCTCGAGCTAATTTGTCCGGATTTTAATTTTACATCTGAAACCCTGACTTTTAAAATTTTTAGAATTTTTTTTCCACGAATCGCACCCAGAGACCGAAAACCGGTCCATTTCGGTCCAAATTTCGGTCTTTGAGTCCGATTCGTGGGAAAAAAATTCTTAAAATTTTAAAAGTCAGTGTTTCATATGTAAAATTAAAATCCGGACAAATTAGCTTGAGCAGATTTTTCGGTCCCAATATAAAACAAAGTTACTGTCGAAAGACCGAATGGACCAGACCGTCAACACTGTACATAAGCACTATAATGAGTGAGTTAGGACGAACGAAATCCAAACGTTTGACCTTAAATGCGGCAAAGATCAAAACAAAAATCCTACTGTATAAAGTGGTTGGGCTTGAAAAATGTGGAGATTTTAGTTATGTAAGATCAGGAAAATCTCGAATAACCAGTAAAAACTATAAAACTAGATACCAAAAAATATCTATATAACCGCAAAAATAATCAAGAATGAAAGTTTTCTATTTTGGATTTGCTTATATTAGCGTATTTTGGCAGAAAGCTTGCCAAGCATCGTCAATAATTGTTTTCAAAGTATCAGACAAACAAATGGTGAAAAGTAAAAAAAAGTGCAGAGGGTTAATAGGTCAAAACAAAAAATAAAGACTTTTTAGATTGAAGGTCAGATCACTTTCGTCGAAAGCTATATCGAAAAAGCTAAAGCAAAATTTTTTGTGACAAGAATGATGGCACAAAATCTTTTCCTCCACAAATACTAATAAAATTGTTTTCAAATTTAATTATATTTAAACGATTTTGTGCAGAATACAGAAATTACATTAAAAATCACAAATTGTTAGATATATTTAGAGACCATCATCGATGGTTCAAAACATTTTGCCAAACAAAAAAAGTGATTTTTTTTTGTTCCATTTTTTAAGACAAGGTTTGAATTTTTCGTGTTGAGAACACCGAAGGCAAAAGCGGTTTTTTTAAATTTGTGAAGAAAAAAAGTTTTTTTCTTTTTCGTTTGTCGAAGGAATGTTGCATGCAACATGCAAAAATAATTGCAAGCGAAAAAATGAAGCTTTTTTTTCGAATCACTTTTTCTTTTAGAAGTCAACTTCTCATCACAAAATATGAACTTCTAATTTATTTTATTAATTTTTTTCTTTTTATTTTTGAATTCTCCGTATATGAAAGTATCTGAAAAGACATAGCACAAGCACCAAAGCTAACAATTTTTTTTTCGTTGGTTGTCCCTAGATATATTAATCACAAAACCATTGCAAAAATTTGAACTTTTTTTGATCCCGCGCGGAATTTAAAAAAAACTTGACATATAATCAAACCTCGATTTTTCTACACCGAGGAAGGCTGTTGAATTTAAATTTGGGAACGAAAAAACATGGTTTTGAAATTTTTTAAACTTTTACTTTAGGATCGTAGGGGAGCATTATTTCTTTACCTGAAGATCTTCAGGATTCGAGTACTGTATTTATGTGTTCCTGGTTATTTTCTACACCAGGGAAGGCCATTCACTTCCAACTTGAGAGCGTTTCAAATAATAGTTTTTGCTCATCTATTTTTAACGAATACTCTAACTTTTTTTTAGTAAATGATCCAGTCGAAACCAATAAAAGCATTCATTTTGTGTCAACTGTTTTATTTGAAGTTGCTAACCTTTAACCTTTTTTCTGCTCTCTTTTTGTTTATATGCAAATTACAATGATGTTAACAAAAATGGATTAAAAAATGTTTCCAATTGTTTCAATTTTTGTTATCACATGACTGAATTTTAAAGTGCAGAACATTTTTTATCATTGAAGTCGATTATGCTACAAAACATCACCATAAAATGAAACGTATAAAATTCACGTATCTCAAATTAGGGTTTATTCGTTTTGCTTTTTAATTGAAAATAAAAGTCAGCATTATCAAAAAATGGATTAATGCAAAAAGATTATATTGGAACCAAAACCAATTGGTTGAACTTTTGTTAAATATTTTAAATCGAAACACAAAATTTATCATATAATTTACATAATTTTTGATAGTAACAGCATAAATGCATATATAAAAGGAGCTTTGAACTATGCAAAAATCATAATTTGTAAGTCCCAAAAAATGGAACTTTTTTTGTGGGTGGCTCTGAGTTCTTTCACTTGCATGGCCTTCGGACAAAGTCGGTTTTTACTTTTGGGTTCTAAAAAAGCGAATACAAATATTTTAGCTACTGGTCCAGTTGTTACTACTTCATATGGTCCTGTTGAAGGCTTTAATTATAATACTTCAAGTGGATATCAAACTCAAATTTTTTTGGGAATTCCATATGCTGCTCCACCAGTTGGAAGCTTAAGATTTGAGGTAAAAGGCAATGAGTGATTACCATGTTTGTGCAATGAAAGATATATATTTGTTGGATTCTGAACCATATAACAGGATTCTGAATCCAAATGCCTTTTTTTTATCAGATTTCATAAAATTGCTGTTACTGGATTCGCATTAAAAAACCAATTACGTAAATAAACGAAATTTTTACGGTTAGAGGATTCTGAAGCTGATTTGAAAATTTTTTTTAGAATCCTCTAAACGGAAAAATTTCGTTTATTCACGTAGTTGGTTCTTTAATGCGAATCCAGTGACACAAAATTTATGGAATTTGATTAAAAAAGCTTTCGGATTCAGAATCCTGTTATATGATTTAGAATCCAAAAAACATTTCTTCAATTGCCCAAACCTGGTAAACCCTATTTTTAATACACCGTTTGGTATCAAAATCAGCATTTTTGGGCAAAAAAAAAGATACAAAATAAAACACAAAAGTCTTGCAAAAGTCAATTGAAGCAATTTTTTATAAAATTTAAATAAAAAATTTTAGCATATCAAAAACTAATTCCAAAAATTTTGCAGAAAACCCAACCACCCACTCCATGGACCACAACACGGTCAACCAAAGCTTTTGGAGCTCCATGTGTTTCTTTACCAAAATATTCAGCTGCTACAGCTTCAGAAGATTGCCTCTTCTTGAATATTGTTCGACCAAAAGCTGCTGCCCCCAATAACAAAGGATATCCAGTTGTAGTCTGGATACATGGAGGAGGAAATCTTCTTGGCTCTGCTGAATATTACAATTATCCACCAGTTTCACAAAATATTGTTGAAAAAGGCAAAGTTATATTTGTTTCATTCAATTATCGAATTGCAGCATTTGGATTTTATTCGGCTGGTGAAAATTCAGAAGCTCCAGGAAATTATGCATTATGGGATCAAATTCAAGCATTAAAATTTGTACAAAATAATATAAAAAAATTTGGAGGTGATCCTAAAAAGATTACGGTAATGGGACAATCTTCTGGTGCAACATCAGTTTCATGGTTGGCGTTATCGCCTATCACAAAAAATCTTTTCGATCAAGCAATTATGATAAGTGGTGGAGTTGTCTCAAGCGCCGGGCGGATGGATATTACTGTTGAAAATTCTCGAAATTTAACAGATATCCTTGGATGTTCGTGTGCAATAAATACAAAGGCATGCCTTAAGACTAAAACAACCGCAGAAATTCAAGCTGGTATGGGACAGCTGATTCCATATATCGTTGAAGGTGATACAATTCCATATGGATCTTTTAAAGTTGCAATTGATGGAGAAATTGTTACGACTGGTGATGTTGAAAAACTTGCGAAAAAAGCTCCAAAGAGAGAGATTTTTATGGGCAGTAATTCTCAGGAATTTGTTGCTTTCAGTGAGTTTAGGTTTACTTAAAAATTTGCATATTTCATAACTTAAAATTTGCATATTTCGTTAATTCCTTCTGGCATCAGAATTCAGGGAAGTAATGTAATAATGGAATATGCCCTCTCCAAAAACATAAAAACACTGGTACTTCTTTATTCTCCTCGAAATTGCTCCAAAAATTGGCATAAATTTTTCTTTATTCACATGTTATCTATTGATCAAAAGCTTAAAATCTGACTGATAATTTTATGCAAAATTTTTGGAGCAAACTTCGAAAAAGTGCCAAAACAATTTTACTGCCACCCGGCAAAAGATCAAAGGCGGCCCCCTTTGTAATGATTTCTGCCCCCTTCAAAATAAAACGCTTCTGATGTCCTTGTCAGAATTTGTAAAAAGTAAAAAATCGATGCTGAAAATGTAAAAATATAAAATTTGCATATTTAATATTTTAACATTTTTTATTTAATTATGCAGATTTTTGTTCAATCAAATACGAAAAATCAAAAAAAATTTCTAATAATAATACATTTTTTCAGCTATCGCCTCTTCTTCCGGCACCACAGATCCTTCTGCCCAATATTTTCCAATTACTCTTGCAAAAGCTGCAAATTATACTAAAGCCGATTTTGAAGATATCGTCAAAATCTTTCTTACTACCCCTGAAGTTTTTGGAAATCGTTCGACTCAAGCTGCCCAAGATATAATAAATTTTTACGAAACTCAATCATATCCAACTGCTGCAAATTTATATCTTCAACTTTATGCTCAAATTTTTTCTGATCTTGTTTTTAATATTCCAATGTTAAGGGAAGCTAAAATTCGAGCTCAATCAGGCTCGAATGTAAATGTGTATTTATATGATTTTGTTCCACCCTATTATGCAAATTCAAATTTCCAAGGAGCTGGACATAGCTCTGATCAATATAATCTTTGGGGTGTCCCAGCTGTCCCCCTTGTTGGGGATGCTGCTGCTGTTCAAGCAGTTTATACTGATTTAATGTTGAGCTTTATTAATACTGGGTAATATTATTTTAAAAATTTGAATAAATTTTGGGATAAAAATATAAAATTTTAGAACCCCTTCAACTGGTAACCTTCATTTACCCCCAAATGGCATTCGATCAAGTCTTCCAAAAATCAAACATGTTTTGATAAAACCCAATCCTGAAATTAAGGCTGATCTTTGGTCTGATCGTCTTCGTTTCTGGAACAAACTTGCTCAGAATTATGGTTTCGATTGGATTGAAGGAAATAAAGTCTAAGCTAATTATATTTTTTATTAAAAATATCTGTTTGTAATTGGACTTAAGAATAAACGAATTCCATCTATTTCTGCCAATTTGGCAAGAACTGCCGAAACATACTCGGTACTTTAAATAAAATTGCAACGGTTTTCACTTTCGAAACCCATATTTTCAGAAATGAATCTAAACTACTAGAATCATTTAGACCCAAAATTTTGGCATTCTGGAACACTTTGCCAAACGGCGCCAAATTCAAATTAAACAATGACACTTAAATAAAAAAACCTAAAAATTAAAGGTGCAAAAGATGTTCCGGAATTTTGACTAATCCCTGAAAATACGAGCTCCTTAAAGACAAAGGGAGAAAAATGCCATCAAAATTGCCATTACTCTTTTATTTGAATTACTATATATTTTTAAAATATTTTCATGTATTCAATTTTTTTAAAAATTAAATACCCATTACTTTTAATAGTTTATTTTTAAAAAACACATGACATACATAAATAAATAAATAAAATTAATGGGCAGTTTGACGCCGACAATTTTGTTGTTGAGAAGGGGGAACAATAATTACGGAAGTGTCACGCTTTGAAAACATGTGATTCGAAGAAGGTGAAATTGCTATTTTAGATTTTCTCATTAAAAATCTAATAAAAAGTAACACATTTTTACGGTATTCTGTGAGTAAAATAAAAACTGTAATTGAGTCAATAAAAATTCGAAGAACACTTAACCATTGAAGAGTTTCTTGACGACCCAAAAAATAAAACCATGAATTTACAGAAAATCCAAAAAACTTTGCAATATCATGGATATATGGAACAGAAATAAAAACAAAACAAAGGCATGTCAAAATTAAACATTGAAAAAGAACAAAAAAAGCAATTTTTACAGAAGAAATAAAACTGGAACGATTGTGTTTAGCTTGGTAGGTGAATTGACTGGCGATTTTGGCAATAACAAAAATAGCAAAAAAGTCGGTTAAGATCAAAGCAATCGGAGGTAGGACTGATTTGACATTGTCAAAGACAAAAAAGTACCATGGACGATTTTTTTGAATTTCAGCGAGACAAACTTTAATATCAGTGCCGTTGAAATTGAAAAGGTCGCCACAAATTCGCTTTTCTGAATTGGGTTTATATCCGTTTAAAATGTTTGTCCAGTCATAAGCGTTAATGAGGATCAAGAAGAGAACTTGGAAAATTAGCATACCTAAAATTAAAACATGTAAACTAACTTATGATAGTAAATGGAATTTTAGGGGTAAGTAAAAACATTGCAACGGATTGGTCCCGACGCGAAAAATTAAAAGTTTAGAATCAATTAATTCTGATGACAGGTATTTTCTTTCCAAGTATTTATGAGTTTGAAAATGGCATGGATTTAAGAAGAAAGATGGATATTTGGATCTACGGATCAGATATAAAAAGCTAAAAACCTGATCATATCTAACGGATTTGTTAAATCCACACTATTTTTTGGCTCATAAAACTCGGAAAGAAAGTATCTGTTATCAGAATTAATTGATTCTAAACTTTGAATTTTTCGCGTTGAAACCATTTCGCCACAATTTTTATGCTTGTCCCCGACATTCCCTTTAAGCTTATTAAAAATTTTTTACCAAAAATGACAAACAATGGTTGACTAATTCTTTTGTAAAAATGAGCAAAATACATTGCCAAAAATCTTGAAGCTGCTAACAGCATCAAAGGAGTATAAGCTGCAACAAAAACAATATTTTTGACAGTACCAAATCCAAGTCGTAAATGCATCAAACTATTTGCCCTCCAAGTTGAATAAAAACATGATCCAACTTCTCCACTATCTATCCCCCCAGGCACTGTATCACAAATGGCATCATAGATAATGAAAAGATCAAAAATAGCTTGATTAAAAATAAACCACCGATATGATTCTTTAATGTTGCCAAAACATGAAATTAGCATAATTGCGATTAAAAATGCCATAGTAATATATCCAAAATAAATATTTTGTAAAAAATATGGAAGAACATGAAAGAAACATGATGCAGGCGAATCTGCTGAACTTTTTTGACCATTTACAAAACAGCTAAAATTGGTAATATTACCAGGAACCAAATTTCCGACTAAATTTGACATAGTTTTTGATTAAAAACTAAAGTTGACATTTTTTGACAGCACTCTATTTGGCTTTTATAATGCCAATAATCTTATTGGTACTTGTACTTAATTTAATTACGGTATTCGAAAAATGAAATAAAAGTGTATATTTTTCATATTTTTTTGGTAATAGCTTATTAATAGCTTATTGGAAAATATGAGTACTACTCCCAAAAATGGTAATTTAATATTAATGTAAAAAGGTCGTTACTAATTTTTGTTACCTTTTTTAGTCAAAATTTTTCAAAAACTGAAAACAAGAAATTCAAAAACAAAATTAATTTAAGTTCATTTAATTGGTCAAAAATGTATTTTTATGTTCTTTAAATATTACAAGAAAAATTCCAAATTAAATTTGATTAACTTTTTATTATATTTAAAATTTATTTCCTACAACGAAAATATTGAATTCATTCTTTTATTTCAACAATTTTATGTTCATGAATTTGAACATTATGCAAATTTAATTTTGTAGCTTTACAAGAATCCATTAAATTCTTTCTAAAATATTCATCCAGTTCTTTTGCCACAATTACAGTAGTTTTTGGCATTTGTCCAGATATTTTTTCAACATTTTTAACAGCGAATTGAATAAAAAATGCAAACAAAAATGGAAGCGTTGTTTTTCGACGACCCCGAAAAGTGTCAAATTCAAGAAGGATTTCGTCATTTTCATTTTTGGATATTTCAAATTCCCATTTTGGATCAGGTTTGAGATTTTTGGGATGAGTTTTAAGCAGCTTTAATATATCTGAAAATTGTGTTATGTTAATTTTTACCATATTAAAATTGACAAAAATTACCTGTAATTATGAATGTTGGATGTGTTTCTTTCAATTTTGCAGCTTCTTCCCCAATTTGAATTCTGCCATCAACGAATGAAATAATTAATGGTATATTCTTTTTTCCTTAAAAGAATCTATTAAATACGTCGTCGATCAAGAACGTCAGCAGAATAAGGATTCAGAGTCACGTGCCCCCCAAAGACATTAAAATTCTTTGATCTTTTACCGCCATTGGCAAAAGATCAAAGGCGGTCCCCTTCAAAATTGTTTCTCCCCATATTAAATGCTGCATATATAGTATCATGCCCTCATGGCCTTGCCTGAGGGCATGATACTTTTTTTGATGATAAAGATAAAAGAAAAAACCCACCTATATTAACAAGCTTTTCATTCTTTATTATTTCTACAGTAAATTTATCATCTGTTAAGCTAATCATTGTGCCATTTATTGCAGGAACGTTTTTCTCATTTATTTCCAACTTTGGTATATAATATTCATCAATATTTAATGTAATTGAAGTTCCAGATTCAATCACAGAAAAATCTTCAATCACTTTATGAAAATCAATATCGAAAAGCTTGAACTAAAAATTTTCGGGATTATGCAATTTTTTTAAAAATAATTAGTTTTTTGCAAATTTTTAAAAATAATTAGTTTTATGCAAATTTTCAAAAAACTTACAGTAATATCATAAAAATTTTGATAACAGACAATTTTCTTTTGAAATGGAACCAAATCGTGAAGGGCTGTAGAAATCAAAGATCTTTTTAGGATATCTATGATTGGGGCATTTTTCATGGAATTTAAAAGAATTTTAGGTATAACTGAATATTGTAAAATCACATCCGAAGCAACATCAAATTTATCAGGTTTAACATTTAGAAGATGTAATGCTTTTCTTACTGTAGCCTGACGAGTATTTATACGATTCTTCAAAATTGTAAATGGTTTTGATTTTTCCTTAAACTTTGCTTGTGCCATTTTATGAACTTTTTTTTGTTTATCACTAATAAAACAAATTCCATTTTGATAACACATTTCACAAAAAGAAATCACCGTCTTTGCCTGATTTGAATCAATTAAATCCCTTTCAAATGAATCAATCGAAATTGCAGGAATTTGCATAATTTTGTAAAAATTTGCATATTTGGAAGTACAAAATTTTGTTACACATTCTTCTTCACATAAAATAAATTCCATTTTTTCTTCCAAATTTTTCTCACCAAATTCTTCAACATATGCAAATATCAGCGAAGAAGCAAAAATTGAATTCCATGAACAAAAAAATAATGGAATTTTAATTGATTCAAAATATTCCCGCAGTAATTTTGCAACTTGAAATATAAATTTATAAATTCCGCCATTAAAAAATGAAATTAGCACACATTTAACATCGGTCAAAGGAAGAGATAAAAAATTTGATAATATTTGGTCAAAGGTTTTAAATTCTGTAAATAATTTTGCTTCAAAGGTTTCGGTATCAATTAAATGAATTGTTGGATTTGAAGTTCGTAAAGAGAAATGCAATATCTTTGGCATTTTAATTAATAGGGAAATATTGAACAAGTTATGCAAATTTTCGGTATTTGAATTTTGAAAATAAATACAGGGTGATTCAAGAAAAAGTCCGATTAAAGAATCACTATAACTTTTTAAATTTTTAAGTTAAGAAAAAATTGATAGTACCATTGGACTCAGTATTGGTTGCCATTTTTAATTATCTAAAAAAATTTAAAAAATAAAAACTTTTTTTTTCCAATTTCACGTACTCCCCCCTGTGGAAAAAAATCATTTTTTGGTCTGTTTCACCTTTTTTCACTTTTTTTTTCATTCAGTGTGTTTTAACAATAGGAAATTTTGCATATTCTTTGTTTTTGAAGAAAGTGAATGAAAAAAAAGTGAAAAAAGGTGAAACAGACCAAAAAATGATTTTTTTCCACAGGGGGGAGTACGTGAAATTGGAAAAAAAAAAGTTTTTATTTTTTAATTTTTTTTAGATAATTAAAAATGGCAACCAATACTGAGTCCAATGGTACTATCAATTTTTTCTTAACTTAAAAATTTAAAAAGTTATAGTGATTCTTTAATCGGACTTTTTCTTGAATCACCCTGTATATCAGAGACAATAATTTAGTTAATAATTATTAAAATCAGTACGAATATCAACAAATATAATCTTTTTATCAGGCAAGCATTTAACAACAAATTATGCAAATTTTTGGATACTGGGCTGAACACATTGTTCAAAATAGATCAAAAATGATGATCACTTTATCAGTAAATATGATCTAAATATATTAGTAATTTTAACTAACAGCAAAATATTGAAAAAGTTATGCAAATTTTTGGTCAACGAATTTTTACACGTTCACGTTCTTAATAGTTCAAAGATGATAATCTTTTTGATAATTATCACTATCAATACATGTAATCTTATTATCAGTAAAACATGCTTATGAGTAATTTGATGTATAAATATGATAAAAAAATGTTGCTTTGAAAAATTAAAAAATGCTATTTATTTTTTGCTGTCAAACTTTTTTAAATAAAAGGATGCAAAAAGTCCTGAAGGGATTTTTTATTAGCTTTTTTGTTCCAAAAAAACTCAAAAAATGCTTAGGTTTTGGTATTGAAGTATTTGCTTTCAATGTCTTTAATTTCTTTAACATCTTTCATTTTTCCCTTCTTTTCTTTCTTTCTTGCTACAACTAAAATGGAAAAACATTTTCAGCCATTTTTTCTCTCTCAATGGTCCTGTTTTTTAATCAATAAATTAGAATAAGAGAAAAAGAGACAGAGACAAAGAGAAAAAAGTGAAAAGGAAAGGAAAAAGATGTCAAGTTGGAACACAAGCTGCCGTTCGTTACCCACAACAACCACAACCACAACGACCACACACACACACTGACACAGCCACTGGGAGGATTGGACATTTGCCCAATGTGTTCCTTTTCTTTGCTTTCCTTCTAGCAGTATTTTTTTAATGCCAAAACCAAAAATTCATCAATATTTTACTTATTTTGTGCTTAAAGAATGTCTACAATTGTCTCAATAACTCCATATTTCCCAAAAGCTAAATTAACTTTTAGTAGTTACAACATCAAAACATTTGCAGCTAAATCCCGAGATTTAACTCTTGCATCATTTTTAAATCCAGATGTCTTTTCAACTTTTACAAGTACTGATACAAAAGCTATTTTAGTCATTTTTAGCGATTGTGAACTTTTAAAAGAAAAAAGTGAATATGCTGCAGATTTGGCAAAAACTTTTAAACAACCAGTTTTTGCTTGTTCATGGAATTCTATTTTAATTTCTGCTGCAATGATGGCATGCAGCGATGAATTTGGGGATGGCATAATTGAAGATAGAATGGGATTTCTATTTTGTGGTTTTAATGATGAGCTGATATATTTTAATGTTATTAAACGTGAAAATGATTATTTAATTAATAGCATCACTGATGAAACGAGAACATTCTTTTTTAGAATTTCCCAAAAATTAGTGGCATCAAAAATTTGCATAATCGGTGCCAGTGTTACTCTAACATCCCCGATTACGGAAAAACAAAAAGAAGTTCAAAAAGTTGCTGCTTTAACTTTGCCTGGACAAAATATTACTCCACTTACTTTAACAAAAAATTTGCATAATTATATTGGCAAAGCTGTTGTTGCTAAAGGCTTAAAGATGGTTCAAGGAAAAGAATTCAAATTTGATGTTGCGAATAATGGATTATATTATTTGGGGGTTGGAACGCCTGAAGCTGCAGAATTCATAAAAACAAAACAGAGATCTCTTGAAGAAATTATGCGAAAAATGTTGATTAATATTGTCCAAAGTGATGCGATACCAATTAAGAAGACTTTTGTAAACTTTGAAAAGTTCGAGAATCTTTGCGTAAGTTTTTTTATACAGTATCCTTATCTCTACTAATTTGCATAATATCAGTACCCTTATATCTACTAATTTGCATAATATCAGTAACCTTATTTCTACTAATTTGCATATTACCAGTATCCTTATATCTACTAATTTGCATAATATCAGTATCCTTATCTCTACTAATTTGCATAATATCAGTATCCTTATCTCTACTAATTTGCATAATATCAATATCCTTATATCTACTAATTTGCATAATATCAGTATCCTTATCTCTACTAATTTGCATAATATCAGTATCCTTATCTCTGCTAATTTGCATAATATCAGTATACTTATCTCTACTAATTTGCATAATATCGGTATCCTTATCAGTGTTGTTGCGCCTCCGCCTCCGGAGGCGCCTCCCAAGTCGCCTCCGCCTCCGGAGTCGGAGGCGGAGGCGCGTTTTGCAAAAGATCAAAGGTGGGAATGCCGCTTTGTGCCTCCGGAGGCGCCTCCGGAGTCGATTTTTCGCCTCCGCCTCCGGAGGCGGAGTCGGAGGCGACTAAAATAAAAAAGCACAACACTGATCCTTATCTCTACTAATTTGCATAATATCAGTATCCTTATATCTACTAATTTGCATAATATCAATATCCTTATCTCTACTAATTTGCATAATATCAGTATCCTTATCTATACTAATTTGCATAATATCAGTATACTTATCTCTACTAATTTGCATAATATCAGTACCCTTATATCTACTAATTTGCATAATATCAGTAACCTTATTTCTACTAATTTGCATATTACCAGTATCCTTATATCTACTAATTTGCATAATATCAGTATCCTTATCTCTACTAATTTGCATAATATCAGTATCCTTATCTCTACTTATTTGCATAATATCAGTATCCTTATCTCTACTAATTTGCATAATATCAATATCCTTATATCTACTAATTTGCATAATATCTTTCAGTTATTTGCACAAGCTTTTCGGAAACCTGGATATTCTGCCCCCGAGCTTGGATTAGCAATTACCCTTTCGGTGAACCAATATTTCGCCCCTGAATTGGACATTAAACCTCTAAGTACCCTGCCATGTGGAACAAAAGCTGTTGATAATGTTGCCATGATTTGCATAAATAATGAAACAATGACTGTTGCAACAATTAACAATGCAAAATTTGATAAAATTGGTAAATCATATATGATTATTATTAAAACATCTTAAAATTATGCAAATTTTTTAGTATTAGTTAATATGCCATTGGTTATCAGCTTTGTTGATGAAAAAACTCAAATCGGCGCAGAAGCAGCAAAATTGAAAGAAACACATCCAACATTCATAATTACAGGTAATTTTTTAATGTTGATATATAAAAAATTTACATAATATAATTTTCAGATTTATTAAAGTTGCTTAAAACTCATCCAAGCAACCTTGTATCTGATCCAAAATGGGGATTTGAAATATCCAGACATAATAATGATGAAATCGGCATTGGATTTGATACTTTTAAAGGTCACCGAAAAGAAACTCTCCCATTTGTATTTGCGTTTTTTATTGAATTTGCTATTAAAAAAGTGGAGGAAATGACCGAAAAAATACCAAAAACTATTGTAATTGTGGCAAAAGATTTGGATGATTATTTTAGCAAGAATTTAATGGATTCTTGTAAAGCGACAAAATTTAATTTGCATAATGTTCAAATTCATGAACATAAAATTGTTGAATTTGATCAGTGAAATTTGCGTTTCATCGGTTTTAAATTTTGTTTTTGCTAACAAGGGATACTCCCAACCTGCCTCTCTGATTTTTTAATGAAATCTAGGGCAGTTATGCTTAAGCCCAAAATGTTTCCCGTGAATGACCTTTTATTATGCAAATTTGCGGAAGTGAAGTTCGAAAAATCCCCGGGTTTGACGATTTTTCAAAAACCCCTATATTTTACACACTTTTGTCGAACTTCATTTTCACAAATTTGCATAATAAAAAGCCATTCAGTGGAAATATTTTGGGGTTATGCATGACTACCCTAGGGCTATCTAATGGGATAGGTCTCGTTCAAAAAGCGGTGAGGCAGGTTGGGATTATCCCTTGTAAATTTTTTCTTTGTTTATAACTAATTTTATTTTATTTATCCCTGTTAATCTTCCTTTTTATCGGTCTCTTTTTCGGTGTTTTTTCTTCTTAATCCTGTTTCTATCATCGCAAAAATCATGCTTTAATCTAAAAATATTTTTATCAATTTTTTTTTTATTTTTTTAAATGTTTTTCTCTTTTTTTGTCTTCGTTTATATCGATTGCCTAAATAAAAGCTTTGAATGAATCATAATAAAAAAATTGATTTTCTTTTGCAAAATTTTTTAAGCTGACGACGACTTTCTCGATTTTTCTTCTTTTTTCGCGGTTTATTTTCCGTTTTTTATTTTTATTTTTTAAAAGTAGTTTTTTCTGTTTTAATAAAGTCATCATTTTTAACAAATAGTGGTTTTGTTGGAATTTTTGATTACAAATTATGTCAACTCTATCAGAATCATGCTCTGCAACATTTCCAATATTTATTCGTGGAAAAGTTGTTAAAGGATATGGTCGTGGTGGTCGAGAACTTAATTGTCCAACAGGTATGATTTTTTAAATTTATGTATAAAATGATGTATACATCGTTTCATGCCATCAAAAATCGTACTTTTTTTATTTTAAGAAAAATTGGTAATGATTTTCGGATGTTTGGCCGAAAACCATTTCGCTTAAAGTTTGTCCTGGATATTTGGGAAGACCAATGTCCCAATTTTTTTACACGAGTGTGATTTGATGAAATTGTCCACTTTGACTTCTTCGTCAAATTTGAATATAATCAAAAATCCAGGACAAATTTTTCAGCGAAATGGTTTTTTAGGCAAAATATCTGTGAATCCATGGTGATATGCAAATTTGCAGAATCTTGAATCTCATAAATTAAGAAAATTTATAAAGGGTTTCAATAATACCATAATTTTTCTCATAAAACTTTTGATATCCAAATTTCGATAAATTTGCATATTCCACCAAACCTCTTTTGTTTTCTTGATTAGTACTTCTAACAAGATTGTGCAACAATGTCTCTGATCCTTTCTTAAAATCTAACTATTTTCAGCTAATTTGGATGAAACAGCCGTCAAAGCCTTTCCTACAGAAGCCCCAACTGGCGTTTATATTGGATTTGCAAAAGTTGAAAATGGTCAAATTTTCCCTATGGCAATGAGTGTTGGATATAATGAACATTATGGAAATGATCAAAAAACTCTTGAAATTCATATCCTTCATGAATATGACAATGACTTCTATGATGCTTTAATTTCTGCTGTAGCAATTAAATATTTACGTCCAATGAAACAATTTAATAGTAAAGGTATGTTTGCTTTAATAATTTGCATAATATTACAGTATACACTTTTTAGAAGAACTCATTGAAGCCATCGAAAATGACAAAAATGCAGCCAGAAATCTTTTTGCCGATTCAGAACTATCAAAATGGAGCCAACATTCTCATTTCTGTGATAACTAAAAATTTATTTCAATTGTGTTAAATTATTTTGTTGTTCACTTATTTTAAATAAAATGTTATATAAAATTGCAAGTGCACTGTATTATTAAACATCTATGGTGGGCCAATAGAGCAGAAATTTTAATTCCATGTAATTGAGTCTAAGATTGATACTAAAAAATATACCAGAATTTTATTTTGCTGATATTTTTTCCAAAAATAATCTCAAGCCTGATCTAAAATGGGGATTTGAAATATCTAAAAATGAAAATGACGAAATCCTTCTTGAATTTGATACTTATCGAGGTCGTCGAAAAGCATCTCCAACATTTTTATTTGCATTTTTTATTGAATTTGCTAATAAAAATGACGAAAAAATATCAGGGCAAATGCCAAGAACTACTGTAATTGTGGTAAAAAATTCTTATGATTATTTTAGGAAAAAACTAATAGACGCTTGTAAAATAGCGAAACTAAATTTGCATAATGTACAAATTCTTGAACACAAAATCGTCGAAATTAACTATTGAAACTTGTTTTTATCGGTTTTAAATGTTGTTTCGCTATTTGTTTTTAATATATGTTAATCTTTAATCTTTGTAGATTATTAATGTAGTTATTATTACTCAATCATTAAAATCTACACTTTCTATAAATATATAAGATGATTTTTTGTGCCCACTTGAATGGCAAAAATCGAATTGCTATAAATAGATTTTTGAAGAGTTGCCTAAAAGCCTATAGAATTATGCCTTAAATATTGTTTGTCTGATTAGATAAATCTATATTTTTTTGCCGCAATCATCAATTTTTTTCATTCATTCATTTGCCAAGTTTTAGAAGAAGTCGTAGTTAAGAAAATGAAAATAGAAAAACTAAATTTTATATTTTCAATAATTTTTTTGTTATTTGGTGTTTCATGTACTGTAACATTTTGGAGCAGCCATACAAAAGATCTTGAACCATATTTGTCAATTTTTTGTGGTTTTATAATTGTTACAGTCTTTTTCAATATTTTGGCTTATAAATATAATCAAAAAAACTTTTATTTAATTGGAGCAATTGGATTTGTCAGTTTTTTGTTTGGAGAATTTTTAGAGTTTTTAATCTTTTGATTTTTAGTTGGCACTTTCTCTTTTTCATTTTGCAACCATATTTATTTGTATTAAACGTTTAATACAAAATGGTAAGTTTTAGTCATGCTTTAAAAAACTGAATAGTTTATCCAATACCGTTTTAGAAAGACCCGGAAGAGATATTGAAGAGTTTTGTTTAGCAGAAAATATTGAATTTCCCCTTGGATTATTTGGTATTTTTTCCACACTTATTTGTTTTCAACAAAAATCCAATGAAGAAACAGAAGAAAATTACCATAATAAAAAATCGGCATTGCTCAAATTTTGTATCTCTGATTTTACAAAATGTCTTTCAATTTTTTACACTGCAATTATATTTTATTTTGTTTTCTTAACCACCTTTATTTTCAAAACTAATCGTTTTGAATATGTTATATTTCTTCTTTTGGTGCCAACAATTGTGCCGATTTTGAATTTATTGGCAATTAAATACAAAAGCAAAAACCTCTGCACTGCTGGTTTAATTGTTTTGGTAAGTTTATTTTAATCATAGACATACAGTAACCTTAACAAATTATGCATTTTTAGGCAATTTTTGTTCTTTTTGGTGTTGCATTAGTTCTTTATTTATTGTGCTGTTTATGGAACGTATATTACAGATGTAAGTTTTGTTTGTTCTTAGTTAACGTTAATTAATAATTCAGTTTGTAAAAAAATTAATTTAACTTTTTGGAAAAAAGTGTCCAAGATATTATTAATTTTAATTCAAAGATGTAAGGACTTCAACAGAGGACCCTAACTGAGACTAACAGGGGAAGGTATCAACCCGGCCCGCCGCTTTTTGAACTGGACTTATCCCATTATGTAGCCCTTTGGCAGTTATGGATAACACCAAAATATCTCCAATGAATGGCCTTTTATTATGCAAATTTGTGAAAGTGAAGTTCAAAAAATCCCCAGGTTGACGATTTTTCAAAAACCCCTATATTTTACACACTTTTGTCGAACTTCATTTTCACAAATTTGCATATAGTAAGCCCATTCAATGGAAATGTTTTGGGATTATGCACAACTACCCTAGGGCTATATAATAGAATAGGTCTTGTTCAAAAAGCGGCGAAGACATGTTGATAGTGTCCCTTGTAAAACTGTAAACACAAATTTCATAATCAAAACTAAAACAATAACACTTTTGTATTGCAAAGAATTGCATTATTTTTTGTCATTTTTTCATTAAAAACATGAAAACAGTATCATAATTTAATCAGTAAAATTTCAACAAAAACTTAATCTTTTGTGTTTTGTTTTTTTTAAATTTCACAATTGCAAAAAAATTTGCAATCTTTCATTTTTTTAAACGCACTCTGGTTGAAATTCTATGAAAAGGGCTACAGAATGAGATAAGTCCCGTTCAAAAAGCAAGGGGTCAGGTGAGTCCTGGTTAGCATGCCTTCACTTGTTAACCAGGACTCACTGGATTTTTCCCGAATTTTTAAAAATTAGCTTATGATGCCTTGAACTTTAAAAATCCAGTTTTTGTCAAATTTGCATAATTTCACGGATTTTTGGGTTTTCGAGCATGGGGAATTTTATGGTCAACTTTATTTTATTTTTTAAGATTTTCGGTTTTTCACTTGATCCACGACACCCGGGTCGCACGCTGGGAAAACGTGTTTCTTACCGCGAAAATAGTAGAAGAGCTACCGTAATCTTTAAACTTTAAGCTATTTTTTTGAAGCCACTATTAATCTTATACTGTTGAAATTTTTCTGAAATCACTCTTTTACTAAAGGTGATGAAATTTACGGGATCTTTTCCCCTAAATCTCTAATTTAAAAAATGACGTTTTTTAAGGTTTTACCCATTTTTTGTCGATTTTGGTCATATTTGGGTCTGTAAAAACAAAACTAATGCATATTTTTTAAAATCCTCCCGTACATGCCTGCTAGACACCTCAAAGAAGTTATGGTGAAAATTTGGGACAAATCTATGGGAGCATCGCGTCAAAAAAATGTTTTGTCCACACTTTTCCCAGCGTGCGGGTCGTGGGTATATAGGGAGGAAAACTTCAGAAGCCTGGATTCTGGAGAAAACTCCAAAAGGGCAGCTATCCTTTGGGGTTTATTCATTACTCTAGGGGTACTATCGAATCCACACATCACCTAAGAAATCTGGGGGTAACACTTGAAAACGGTCCCTTGTCAGATCCCAGAGTCGAAAAACAACAAGAATTTCATTGTATTTTTAGATGGACGCTTTTATTACGAAATGTGGATTGTATCGTTGACCTCTGCCATTTTTTGGACATTTTTAAATTATGCCATTATTGGAATTTTTGGTGGTCTTCATCTTTATCGAAAATATGAAAATCCTTCTGTTGATGCACAATCCAACAAATGTCAAAATGAAACAAATAAATCTCCAAATTTTATTTCTAAAACTTTACACTATCTTTGGCAATCATCCAAATGTTGTGCTGCTGTTTAAAAAAATGTTTTCTCAATTGAAAGTTTTGCTTCAGACGTTTATTGTTTGCCTGTGACATTGTTACCGTATTTATAAAGGAATTCTTTATATATGAAAGTTTATGTTTAAAAAATAAATGATTCTCATTATCACAAAATACAGTAAATTATAAAAAAGCCCCAAAAATATTCCTTGTCGATTATTTATCTATAATTTTCTTTTAAAATTTGTTTTTCTTTATTTTCTTAAACGAAAGTGTTTGTTCAGTTAGGACCGTTTTGCTGTCGAGATTGATAATAAAACTAATGATGCCTTAAAACTATTTTTTAAATGTGCCAAGCTAGTTATCTATTTTCTAAAAATTTATTTTCTTTCAATAAGTCATTCACCAGTTTCTTTTTTGTCTAGGTTTAGAAGATCGCAGTTGGGAGAAAAATAGTAATGAAAATAGAAAAACAAAATTTTATATTTTCAATAATTTTTTTGTTATATGGTATTTCATGTACTGCAGCATTTTGGGAAAGTGGTGAAACAAAAAATTATGAGCCCCATTTATATATTTTTTGTTTCTTTGTAATTATTACAGTATTTTTCAATGTTTTGGCTTACAAATTTAATCGAAAAAACTTTTATTTAATTGGTGCAATTGGATTTGTGAGTTTTTGTTTAATTTGGTTGACACTTTAAAATTTTAATAAACAATTTTAGTTGGCACTTTCTCTTTTTCATTTTGTAACTTTGTTAATTTGTATCAAAAGTTTAATAGGAAATGGTAGGTTTAAATCATACTTTTCGTTTAATTAAAAAAATCAGTTCTTTGTCATAATATATATTATAAGGGTTTTTAAGGACCCAATAACGATAAAGTTTACATAATTGGAAACATTGAATTTCCACTTGAATTATTTGGTATTTTTTCAACACTTTTTTGTTTCCAACAAAAATCCAATGAAACAATAGTAGAAGATTACCGTAATAAAAAATCGGCATTGATATGGCTAAAATTTGTATTATTGATTTCACAAAATGCCTTGCAATTTTTTTTGCCTCAATTATCCTCTATTTTGTTACTGTAACGGTCTTTATTGGTGAATGTAAAAGTTTTGAAATTAAACTTTTAATATTTTTGGTGCCAACAATTGTGCCAATTTTGAATTTATTGGCAATTAAATACAAAAGCAAAAAGATCTGTATTGCTGGTTTCATTGTTTTGATAAATTTATTTTAATAATAGACATACAGTAACCATAACAAATTTTTTTAGATAATTTTTATTCTTTTCGCTGTTGGATTCGGTGCTTTTGCATTTTACAAGACATGGAATGATTATAAAAGATGTAAGAGAATATTTGCTAAACTACGGCGATGCTTTAAATTAAATTGAATGAAAAAAATAAATCCGCTTTACTTTCAGTTGGAGGAAATTTTATTGATATCACGGATGCATTGATCGTCTCAACCATTTTTTGGACACTTTTAAATTATGCCATTGTTGGAATTTTTACAACTCTTCATCTTTACCGAAAATATGGAAATTCTTCTGATGAAGATGAACAATCTAAAAAATGCCAAAATGAAACAAATAAATCTCCAAATTTTATTTCTAAAACTTTACATTATCTTTGGCAATCTTCCTAATGTTGTTATGCCGTTTAATAACAAATATTTGTTTGAAGATACTTGATTGAAATGCAATATATAATTGTCATTGTTTTTGACTTTAACAGTTGTCTTTTGATATGTTTATTTATTTTTTGTTATTGTCAATAAATTTTAAATCAAAAAAATATTTAAAAAATTGAAAATCTAATAATTTTACCAAAATTTCATCCTAAAAATACATGTAACTAAAAAAAGTGACGACATCACGGAATTTTTTTGTCATGTATGTTGGTACAAAAATATTTCCTTTTATGTTTTTTTATTAATTGACTCGGGAATATGTGATCGTAATATGGCTTTATCTTTGATTTTTATATTTGTTACACTATCTTTTAAGCTATTGATTAAGTAACAAAATTTTCATCAGCGCTCAATAAGGTTTCACTAAAAAATAGAGTTTTAAAAATATGAAAAAGCTTTAAAAGATTAAAACAAACGTTGGAACAATTTCATAGTGATCATTATTAACATTAGCAGTTTTATGTTTAGCAAAGAGAACGGAACAACGCAAATAAAATTTATATAAAAGTTTTATAATAAAACTCATTTTTATTTATTTTTATAAATCATAATTTATGACATTTTTCAAAGTTGTCCAACTTATAAGCGGTAAATTCAAGACATTGTACTTTCGATGGAATCTTGAAACCATTCTAAAACAATCAAAAAGTTATTTCTTTTGAAAAAAACAACCAAAACTGATTCATTGTGAGGAAGGAGATGTTGAGAATGAACACTTTCAAAGTTTCAGTTATCTTTGAAGAAATCCATGTAACGTGAAGGAACAGGATCAATGAGAACCAAATCTTTCAAATCTGGAAAACAATCAATGTACAATTTAATACAAGTAATTAACTAAAATACCAGGTTTAAGGAATTGATCCAAAATTTCAAATCAACTTTCACAGCACGTTCGCAGAAAACAGTTGTTTTGAACAAAAGCTTGGAATCTGTCTCAAAAAACAAATGTTACTTTTTCTTTCTTTTTCTTTTATTCACTTTTTAAAAGCTGTCGTCCTTTTAAACCTTTGTTCTTTGAATTTTTTATATATTTTTTAAAATAATTGTAGTACAAAAAAAAAAGAAGTAGAACAACAAGTAACAACAAACACCCAACGGGAAACTACCATAATACAACAACCCTCACAGAACGAACAAAGTATACGGCAACAATATTGGGAAGAATTGCCCATCACGCTTTCAATCAACATCTTGCTCAAAATGAACGAAATAAAGAGGCAATAACAAAAAAAAAACTTGCTGCGTTTTTTCATTTCAAGTTAGCTGCTATCATCTCCCTCATTACACACTTTATAATTGATGATTAAATCAAAGAATCAAAAATTCGAACAAGTAGTAAAAACAATAATTATAATTAAAACTTATAAAAAATCTTTTGCAATAATGATCAAACTTTTTAACATTCAAGGAAATATTAAATAAAGATTTTTAACAGTAGTAATAAGATTCTAGAAGAAGTACTACAATAAAACATAAATAAAAAACACAATTGCTTTTTTAAACCATGCTCAATGTGTTTAACAAATTTAACCAAATGTTTTTAGAATATCGTCGATATGCTTAAAATAAATATGACAAAATTAAATTCAGAGGTGAAGAAATTAACAAATTTACATAAGATTGCAAAGCTTCGTGCCCAAGAATGTTCAATGATTTTATGATAGAAACAGTTGCATTGGACACACCCTTGTGGTGTCTTTCGATAAACAAATTTTATCATATTTTTTCTTTCTTTTTCTTTTATTCACTTTTTAAAAGATCTCGTCCTTTTTTAAAAACCCTTGTTCTTTGAATTTTTCATATATTTTTTAAAATAATTGTAACACATCGAAACGAAAGCCAAATTTTGTGAGACATTTTGGCATTCGTTTTTTAAAATTCTCTCGACAAAAAAGGTCATTTTCTCGAGGATAAACACTTTGCCAAGCTTCTCACAAAATTGTGCTTTCTCTTTGCAAAAAATTTCATGTGTAATACTAAAAATTGGAAAATCCTATTGCAAACTGCATATGAAAAAATTCAAAGCAGTAAAATTGAATTAAAAAAGATTATAAAGTCCATTTTTTAAAGGACCCAATAAAAAACATTCCGGAAGCATTTCAACATTTTAGTGCCATTGGAGAAATAGAATGGGATCAAATAATGCGAAATTAAAATCTATCAAAAAACTATGAAGAAGTTGAAACAACGAATCTTTTTAAAACAAATTAGGAACGATCGATCGATTCGAATTCAATTATAAATTTGACACCAAAATAAATCTCATAAAGCTTCAGTTTATGGATTGTAAACGAAAAAGTAAAAGAATGACAAAAAATATGTTTTTCCTTGTTCAAATTTTAGGTAAAACGTTTATTGATTGTGAAAATGAACTTTTATGTGTCATCGTCAATCAACGCGTTATTGTTTCTAGAAGTTACAGTACTTTCATGAACAGGTTTTTTTTGGCACTTTTTAATATCTTTGAAGAAAACAGAATAATTTTGCAAAATTTTTCTATATTATATTTTTGTCACAAAAATTTTGTGTTGAGAAATGCAATCGATTTTTTATTGAAAAAATTCATGTCAGGTGCTTGTGTTCCCCCTTTAAAAACATTTTTTTTATATTTTTGTTTAACTCCTTTTTGATTCTGAATCGAACTTTAAAAAACTGCAAAGTCTCTTCGATGATGATTTTATGTTAAAACAGGTGTGGTTTTGGATAAAGGCTTGAAAATGTCTCTTTCAAAAAACAAATGTTACTTTTTCTTTCTTTTTCTTTTATTCACTTTTTTAAAAGTTGTCGTCTTTTTTCTTTCCTTTTCTTTGAATTTTTAATACTTTTCTAAAAATAATTGTAATAAAAAAGCTTTCCCAAAATCAAATTCACACGAAGTTGATTTTTAAAACAAAAGATCAAAAATGGCAGGGAAAAGGATGTTCTCCGTAAAAGAAAGAATGCAGAATTTCTATTAATATATATCTTTTATTTCTTGCTGTAGCAGAAGAAATAAAAGATAAATTTATACAAGTTTTACCAAAGAAAATTCGATAAATGATAATAAACAAAAAGAATCACCACGCTAGCAGGAGCTCTGCAACAAGTAAAGTTATATTACGAAGAACCAAGACAACCGGAACAACATTTTCGAAAGACACAAGACCCTGATATCCGTCTTTTTTTGTTTTTGATTTTGAATCGAACTTAAAACTGCAAAGCCTCTTCGATGATTTTTTTGAGTTATAACAGGTGTGTGTTGGATAAAGGTTTGGAAATGTCTCTCTCAAAAAACAAATGATACTTTTTCTTTCTTTTTCTTTTATAAATTCACTTTTTAAAAGATGTCGTCTTTTTTCTTTCCTTTTCTTTGAATTTTTTATACTTTTTAAAAAATAATTGTAATAAAAAAGCTTTCCTGAAATATAACATGCAAAACAAAGTCCTGGATTAAAAAAAGGTAACGCCGATTATTGGGAACAATTGTCCATCACGCTTTCAATCAACATCTTGCTCAAAATGAACGAAATAAAGAGGCAAAAACAAAATTACAGAAAGAATTAACAGAAGCTAAAGAAGAAATTGAAAAACAAAAGCTCAAAAATGGCATGGAAAAGGATGTTCTCCGTAAAAGAAAGAAAGCAGAATTTCTATTACAAGAAAAAAAGAATTGAAAGAAAAGAACTCGAAGAACGTCTGCAAGAAACAATAAAAGAAGAACAGGAATGCCTTAGAGAAGTAAGAAGATGGGGTGGAGATACCGGATCGGAAGAAGAGCCACCACCTGCCTCAAAATAATTTTGCAAAATTTTTCTATATTATATTTTTGTCACAAAAATTTTGAGTTGAGAAATGCAATCGATTTTTTATTGGAAAAATTCATGGCTGGTGCATGTGTTCCCCTTTTAAAAACATTTTTTATATTTTTGTTTAACTCTTTCTGATTTTAAATCGAACTTAAAACTGCAAAGCCTCTTCGATGATGATTTTATGTTAAAACAGGTGTGTGTTGGACAAAGGCTTGGAAATGTCTCTCTCAAAAAACAAATGTTACTTTTTCTTTCTTTTTCTTTTATTCACTTTTTAAAAGATGTTGTCTTTTTTCTTTCCTCTTCTTTGAATTTTTAATATTTTTTTTAAAAAAATAATTGTAATAAAAAAGCTTTCCCAAAAACAAATTCACACGAAGTTGATTTTTAAAACAAAAGATCAAAAATGGCATGGAAAAAGATGTTCTCCGTAAAAGAAGGAAAGCAGAATTTCTATTACAAGAAAAAAAGAATTGAAAGAAAAGAACTCGAAGAACGTCTGCAAGAAACAATCCAAGAAGAACAGGAATGCCTTAGAAAAGGTGCTGGATGAAATGGCAAAAGCAATTGCCCGGCCACATCAAGCGGCCACTGCACAAGAACAATTGTTGAATAGACAACAGAAACCCAAATGAATCATTGGAAACCTTTGCTGCAGAAATCCGCAAGCTTGCCAAGCTCGGATATAAAGATGGCGACGGATACAATGAACTAGAAATCAGCAAGAGATCCGCTGCTTCACCAGAAATCCGAGAAGCCTCATCTTGCAAGGACCTCGATGCAGTCGTAGCCAAAGCAACCCTAGAAGAAGAACATGCAAAATTTATCAAAAAAATTTGAAACAACACAGGTAATCAGTGAAGGTGTACAAAGAGCAGCAGAAAGCCTTGGAGTGAATTTTACTCAGCTAAGCATAAATGATGATCAATCAAGCCGAAGACCTGAAAATGACAGAACGGATTACAATAATCGACAGTATGAACAACGAAGTTCAGAACCAAATCGACAATTTTATCGAGACAGCCCCCGCTGCCAACCACGAGACAATCCCCGACAATTCCAAAGAGAAGATACCAGATTCCAACAACGAAATAATCCAAGATTCCAACGAAATAACAACAAATTCCAACCATATCAACGAAACCAGTACGACAACAGAAATGGAAACAGACTCCAACCAGATCGGTCCCGACCACCGTGTGGACAATGCAGTTGGAATGACAACAGAAATGATTCCAGATACAACACAAGACCGACATTCCAGAGCCAAAGAGGCAGAGGCTGTGGCGGAGGTTACAGAATTAATGCGATCCAGGAAGAAGCCGAAGCCTCGTCTTCAAGAATGAGAACTCCATCTCCAATATATTTCCTCAACATTATGACACCCTTGACCATAATTTCTCTATGCTTAGCATTACTTGTCAGCGGAAGTGGAGTTAACGCTCAACAATTCCAATTTTGCTATGAAAAAGCACCGTCCACAATCATTGAACCACCTTCCTTAGGTTTCCGGCCTAATGCTCTACCGACTGAGCTAAAGGAACACCGCTCAAATCTCTCATTAAATGCTAGCCATTGCTTTTTTTCTCACTGCCTTGCTGCGTCTATCATTTCACGTCAACTGCTATCATCTCCCTCATTACACACTTTAAAATTCATGATTAAGTCAAAGAATCAAAAATTCGAACAAGTAGTAAAAACAATAATTATAATTAAAACTTATAAAAAATCTTTTGCAATAATGATCAAACTTTTTAACATTCAAGGAAATATTAAATAAAGATTTTTACAGTAGTAATACGATTCTAGAAGAAGTACTACAATAAAACATAAATAAAAGGCACAATTGCTTTTTTAAACCATGTTCAATGGGTTTAACAAATTTAATTAGAATATTTTCGAGTTGCTTTAAATAAATATGACAAAATTAAATTCAGAGGTGAAGAAATTAACAAATTTACATAATTATGTAAATTATATAAGATTGCAAAGCTTCGTGTCCAAGAATGTTCAATGATTTTATGATAGAAACAGTTGCATTGGACACACCCTTGTGGTGTCTTTCGATAAACAAATTTTATCATATTTTTTCTTTCTTTTTCTTTTATTCACTTTTTAAAAGATGTCTCCGTTTTTCATTCTTGTGCTTTGAATTTTTTGTATATTTTTCACACTAATTGTATGAAAAAAGTTTTCCCAAAATGTAACAGTATTGAAGGTTTCTGAACTTATGTTAAAACGTTCCAAAAATCAGATAAGGCAAATTTTTCTGTTTGGTCCGATTTTGAATCGGCTTTGATTAGTTTAGAAAAATTTCAAATTGTTTTGAGAAAGAAAATGGGAAGGCTTTTTTTGTATATTTAGAAGCTTTTAGGAAAGAAAGAAAATCATTCCTGATCGCTTCACAAATATCATTTTCTTCGAATTTCGAAAAGAAAAGCCAGATTGTCGTATCAGCAAATCGTAGACATTTACTCAATATATTTCTAGTATGAAAAAATTCAATTTTAATTCAATTTATTTTATTGAAAGCTCAAACTAGTTGATTCCGATCAAGGCTGTCCGGAACAAGAAAAAAATTAAAAAAATATATTAAAAATAAAAAAGGCACTTGAAAATACTTTTGTGTAGTTTCAATTAAAAAGCATTCTTTGATAAAATTTTCCCTGATAAAAAAAATGACGGAAAATGATTATTTCTATGGCAATGTATAGATGGTTAAGTACACAAATCTTTTGAAATTTCAAATAATTACTACACCAACTGATGCTTCTATTTGTAGAAAAACTAAAATAAAAATGTTAAAAACGTTAAAATTTTGCATGTTATCAGTAATATCAACATTGATGATTTCTCTGAAACGCTTTGTGAAATCTTCGCCGTTAAAACATTTTTAATTCATTTAAAAATATTAAAGGAGGAGATCCATCGTGAATAAACTTTTTTTTACAAAAATCAGGGACTCATTGGAGCTGCTTTTTTCTTTTCTTTTTTGCAGCTGCGTTGAAGAAAAAAACAAGCTCCAATGAAGGTGCTTTCGCGTCGAGACATTGCAATCAAAGTTGCGTCTAAAAGTTTATTCACGATGGGTCTCGTCCTTTAACTTTATTTGTTTTTCTTCATTATTTTGTGAATAACTAACACAATTGTTTTTGAGTTGAGAAATGTAGTGAAAAAAAATAAAAAAATAAAAAAATAAAATTTTAACAATTTTTTTATTGATACAGTAATACATATTAACAAAGTTACAGTATTTTTTAAGATCAGTGTCTTAATTAAAAGCAATAAAATGTGAAATTTAAAATACTTATAAATTAGCCTTGATGTCTGTATTCATTTAATGACAAAATTTCTGACGTCTAATGATTAACAAAATCCTAATGAAATACAAAAAATAATAAAGGAAAGTGCTCATTTACTCATATTTTTGTAACCGCCTTTTTTTTGCTCTGTTGAAATTAAATGCTCAAAAACAAAGAATTTTTTTCTTAAATAATTAAAAAAGGCATTGCTTTCATTATTAAATATAGTTCTGGGTTTAAAAATCTCGTTTTATTACTATAGAAATATTTTAATAAACTTATTTTTTGTTAAAAACGAAATAAAAAAATGCCGATAAGTACCTTTGATACGGTAGTTATGGCAGTTGAAGCTGTTTTTTATACCTTTCATTTTTCACTTTTTTGGCTTTTATGTGTTCAAAAAAATCAAAGATTCAAAGGCGCTGTTTATAATTTATTTCGAATCATTTTTATCGCTGATTTTATGTTCACTTTTACGGTAAGAAAATTTATGGAGTCATGGATATTTCTCCAAAAATATTTTGTCGAAATATTTGTCCTTACTTTTTGATAATATTTTAACCTTAACGAAAAAGTAGATGGTCTGGTCGAATTGCACTCATAAAAAATTTGGGACATTTCGGTCATCCCGAAAAATCAAGGACAAATTTTTCAGCGAGATGTTGTTTGGCGAAATATACCAGAATCCGAAAACCCGGACAAACTTTTCGGCGAAATGGTTTTTGGCGAAATATCCATAATTCCGAAGCTTCAAAGTTTACAATTTTTTTAATTTTAGAAAGTTCAAACAAAGCTTCCAAGTTTTGGAATTATCCCAGATTTTTATCAAAAAAATGGCTGGCTTGCTACCGTATGGTTTAATGGTTCCGGATATTTTGTTTTTCTTCAATTTATTGCTCACACTTTAATTGCTTTTAATCGTTTTACACTTTTTTGGTTTCCTGTTGCTTATACAAAAGTATGCAAATTTTTTTGAAATTTTTATGTAGCCTAATTTTGATATTATCGAAATTTGTGTAGCCTAATTTTTTTCTGTTTTTAAGATTTGGGAAAGACAATGGTATACTGTATTGGTGTTAATTTTTCCAATAATTGGCCTAAGTCATCGTCTACTTGAACCTGGTGTATTTCAATATTCAAGAAATGGAGAAGTTGTTGTTCGACTTGTAAATGATTATGCCGTTTCTGCGACATATGCCGTGTCCTCGGGGTTCTATTTTGCATGTACAGGAATTCAAGCAACTTTTAATATTTTGGCAATGTTAAAATTTAAGAATTATAAAACTGGTAAATCTGCTGCTGCAAAACAAAATGACATGAGACTATTGTGTAAGTTTTTGAAATTGTGCAAAAAAATTTCTTTAAATTATAATTGAAATTGTGCAATTTTGCATATACAATTATAATTTAAAGAAGTCAAATTGCATAAAAATTTAATTAAAACAAGTCGAAGCAATTAAAAACGGTTTTCTAAGAAGTAATTAATGTTGATAAATTTAGAATTATTTTAAGGAAAATTTGTTAGTCATCAATCGTTAAAAAATTGTATGATTCATAGAGAAAAACATGTGATATAAGATGTAAATTTATAAAAAAAATTTACGACAGGTGTATAAAAAATACAAATTTTTTACAACGATTGTAAATTTGACGTTAAAAACCGTAAAATGGTCATGCCCTCAGAGAAAAATGAGAAATTTTTAAGAAGAATTTTTAACATCCTTGTTATATATTAACAATTACAAAATTACAAAAAAGGAAGTGTATTTTTTTGTATTAGTCAGTAGATGATTACGGTAGAAAAATTTTTTATATATTTAGAGAAAATAATGCAAAACGAAAATTTCGGGTTCTATATTATTTTAAAATTACTTCATTTAAAGGGAGACAGAGATAATTATTTTTGTTTTAACCAGTCTTTTTGAAATTCATGAACCTGAAAATCAGGCAAAAACAACCAAAAAATCCCCTGAACATCAGGCTCTGACATCTCGAAAAGAAACTTTAAATTTTTAAAAGTACTTTTCAATTACCGTAATTTTATATGAAAAATATTTTAAGTCCAAAAAATTAAATTATTGATTTTAACTATCTGCATTTTGATTTTATGTACCTATAAAGTTTACCTAATTGAATGACATCTTCGAAACTTTCATGAAAAACCTTCAATAAATTTTCAGACATTTCATTCATTTTTTTCGTTATTCAACTTTTTCGAAGTGTTTTCAATTTTATTCGACCATATTTTACAAATGATCCTGAAATGGCATTCTTTTTGCAAGCAATGGTTCCAATTATTGCTGATGTTTATCAGGGAACTGGAAGTGTCTCTTTAATACTTTTAAGGTAAATTAGCATAATATTTTTGAAGATACCATAACCTAAATTTTTATTCAAATTTTTAGTCCATCAACAAGAAAAGCATATCTTTCCTATTACGGTAGATGTTGTGGACTGACAAGCTATGTATCTGAATCTGGATTCAGTATTACCCAAAAAGTTACGGTAACAGCAGGAAATAAAATTTCGCATAACAAGACTACAAAAAATAATATGACTACAGTACATATGTAGTTTCTAACTTCAAACAAAAAATATTAATTTCATGTCAAATTTTCAAACTATAAATTTTTTAATTGGAAAAAAGTATAATTAGCTATAGCTTAATTTGCATTAATTTGTTATTACTTAAATAAATTGTGCTTAATTTTTATGTGTTAATTTGAATGTAGTTTTTGGTAAACGTATTATTTCTGGTGTCTAAACTGCTGTTAAGCGAAATTAAGTAATTTGCGTGTTCTTCTGCAAGATGTTACAGTAATCAAAAAATGTGACGTGTTAAAATAAAAGAACAAAAAGTTAAATGGCTAGTCAAGCAAAAAAAACCTAAGATAATTTGACAAATATGATACAACGATCTCAAAAAAAGGAAATTTGCATAAAAATACAAAATATAGCCGGTCGAAATTTACATAAATTGATATTCAGGGTTTCTATTGTTATGTCTCGAAACAGTTTTTCTCTTTTTATTATTGAACAATAGCAGAAAAACAATTTCGAGACAGAACAATAGAAATCCTGAATATCAATTTTAGGTCAATTTTGAAATAAAGCAGCAGATGATTGATCTCCTTTGACCTTCATAGTTTAGTAAAACATTTAGGAGGAAAGAAAATTTGCATAAAAACACAAAATATATTTAAGTGCCTACACAAAAATGTGAATTCCGCAAAAAACTTAAGACCCTTAAAAGCAAAACTTTAAATTTTGCATTAAAAATCCAGATTTAAATCCTTTTTTTTCCTCCTCAACAAAACTTTAAAAGTCATATATATTTGCATTGCGGACATTGGTATTTCTTCTCTTTTTTGTTGATGTCGGACTTTTTTTATTTGCAAATGTGTCCTTGTCGCAAAAAAGAAATACACACTTGCTTGTTTTTCTGCAGAAAAAATTTTTATACCCCTCTCTTCGAAGACTTCGAGGCGTCCATCCGCAAACAACACTCTTCTTTTCACGACTAACACTAACATCCGCATTGTTTGTCCGCGTCCGCAAAATGTTGGCAGAAATTTAAAAACACAGGAAAAAAAGTATTTTTTGTCGCGTTTTTTTAAATATTGATTGTGTATTAAATATATTTTTACAGTTACAGTTTTTTTAGTTTTGAGAAGTTTAGTTAGGATAAGTTTTTAAGCTTAATTGTAGATATTTATTGTAATCACATTACTATGTAAAATAAATTAACAGTCATTAATGTTTATTTTATGTTCGCTGAGAATGTTATCGTTTATATTTTTTTGAGATATTTTGCCGTAAAATTTGCGCTGCATTTTTGGGAAGACCGAAATGTCCTAAATTTTTTATACGAATGTATTTCGATGATTCTAAAAACTTCGACTTCTTCGTTAAGCTCTAATTGCCTAAAAAACCCAAGACAAATTCTTCGACGAAATATCCGCAAATCGCTATTTTAACTTATGTATCTAATTTAATTACTATAGTTTTAACTTTTAGATTTAGAGAAATGAATCCATCTTCATCAAATTTCTCAAATGCACAATCCAGCAACAACCCTTTCAATGATAACAATTCTTCAATAGCTTTAACCCTTCAAGAAATTGCAAATTCAACTTCTCAAATTCTTGGATGTTTGGTGGCAAAGCAGCCAGCAGCGGTGGTGAATAAAATCGACGCAAAGAAACAAAGACTAAAACCGTATGATACTACAAGTCCACGACCCAGAGCTAATGGATTCCAGGTATGTAAATTTTGCAATTAAAGATATATAACATCTTTGTTGGATTTTTAGGAGCAAAGCCGGCCAACTGGGATTGTCCTTGAATATTCAGATTTAATGATAATGAATGAAGCAGTTGGAAAGTTGAATGAAGTTGTTACTCGATTGGTTAATGAAGCATATGCCGTTCAAGCTTCAACATCACAACCTTTATCGTCATCTCAAACCTTTAATCATGCTTCAACATCTCGAACTTATAATCATGCTTCGTCCTCTCGAGCCTTCAATCATGCTTCAACATCATCCCGTGTTGTTCTTCTTCCACCATCATCATCTTCATCAACTCCAACCCCGATTAGTGATGATGAAATAAAATTCCTTCAAGATAATGATCCTTCAACAGCAGCAGGAGATATATCAAATCCTCTAATCCACGACGAAGAACAATTAGATCCACTATTAAATATTTCAAATGGATTAAGCTCTTGCCTAAAGCCATGCCTAATTGTTTCTAAAGATGATGAAAGTGTTTATGAATATACAATTCAAAAGAAACGTTGCGGAAATGAATATTATTGTTGTTCATCATGCCGAAAGTTGCCTTCTCCTCGTTCAAATCTTGTAATATATTTTGATGGAAAAATTACTTGTAGTCCACATAATCTGCAATGTATCCCAATTTCAAAGGATGAAAGCCTATCAAAACAAGCAAAACGTCAAATTCGATTTCGAAATGGTTCTAATAGTAATAATAATAATAATATTGTTGTTGGTGAAGAATAAAAGTATGTATATTTTTACGTAATTTGTTGGGTTTAATAATAAATAGTTTTTATGAAACTTGTTTTTTTGTGCATTTGCATGAACGAACCTAAGACCAAATACGTCAACAGCTTGTTTATTTCAGAGGGGACAGAAACCATTTTGAGAGGAGCCGCCTTTGATCTTTCTGCGACGGCGGTAAAAGATCAAAGGATTTTTATGATTTTGGAAGTTACATATTTCACTTTTGCCCAACTACACTGATGTCCTTGTCTGAAAAAATTGTGCCATTCTAGTTAGATGACACTAAAGCTACAGTAATATCTAAACAATAATTTTTGAATCCAATTTATTTTTTTAATTATCTATTTTTGGAAATTTAAGTATAAAAGACTAAAAATATTACACATTTATGCACAACATGTACTTTTTTTGAGAAAAAACAAAATTAATTATTTTAGGCTTCTGCCCATATTATTACAGTATACTCCGTGTACTTTTGTTGTTAATTTTCAAATTAATTTATTAATTTTTAATTTAACAAAAATCAAAACTTTGTTAATAAAACCTTTTTTTCTGCTGCAACGACTTTTAAAGGAGACAGTTTTTATTCATCATCATTTGTTATTTATCCATCTTTAAAACTTTATTTATTTTAATAAGAATTAATTATTTACGAGAAAAAATAACAAAGAAAATGGGAAAAAAAGTTAATTAAAACTTTTTTTATTTATGCTTTGTTGAAGACAAATGGATGAATAAACCCTATAATTTTCTTTAATCACGTGTATAAAATAAAGCTTTTCTTTCAAGCAATTTGTATTTCAAATTTGACTTTGAGAATTAACAACAACTTGTAGTCGGATTTATATATTTTTTTGTGTTCCATTTTTTGGAGTTCTAAAGCAGTTAAGCAAAATTTTTTAAAGTTGTTAAAAACGAAAGAAAAAAAAATGCCGATAAGTACCTTTGATACGGTAGTGATGGCAGTTGAAGCCGTTTTTTATACCTTTCATTTTTCACTTTTTTGGCTTTTATGCGTTCAAAAAAATCAAAGATTCAAAGGCGCTGTTTATAATTTATTTCGAATCATTTTTATCGCTGATTTTATGTTTGCTCTTACGGTAGGTCTACTGTAACTATATCGAGAAAAGAATCACAATTCTCTGGTACTTGAATTTTTGAAAGTGTAATTCTTCTTATCTAGAGAATAAGGTGACGCAGAAATAGACACAAGTGTCACAAAAATGTGACAAAATGTCACAATTTCGCCATTTCTGTAACACATGTGTCCATTTTTTTGCTCATTTATGAAAAAAAGGACACAAGTGTTACAAAAGTGGTGAAATTGTGACATTTTGTCACACTTTTGTAACATTTGTGCTTTTTATTGCATCTCTTCATTTTCTCGAGATAAGAAGGACGGCACTTTCAAAAATACCAAAATCAAAATTCTAGGTTTCAAGTGTCACAGAATTGTGACATTTTTCTAATTGTTCCATCTTCACCAAAAATGTGGGACATTTTTTTAGAAACTTGTAACAAAGCTTCCAAGTTTTGGATTTGCTCCAGAATTTTTTAAAGCTGAATCCAATGGTTATTATGCCAGTTTAAATCTGACTTCATCCGGATATTTTGTTTTTCTTCAATTTATTGCCCATACTTTAATCTCTTTCAATCGATTCATTCTTTTCTGGTATCCAGTTTATTACTCAAAAGTAAGCTTTTTACAGTACACACTAACCGTAGCCTAAAAGTCATTGTTTAGATTTGGGCAAGACAATGGTATACTGTATTAGTGCTTGTTGCTCCATTCCTTATTAGCGCCTACCGTATCCCAATGCCAGGAGTTTATCAATTTTCTGCAAATGGAGAAGTTGTTGTTCGGCTACGAGATCCTAATGACGTAACTGTTACGTATAATGTCGCATCAATTTTTTATTTTACTTGCACATCCATTCAAGCAGTCTTTAATGTCCTTGGGGCATTAAGATTTCGACAATTCCAAAAATCTAAAGATGCAAAGCTAAATGATGCAAGATTATTTTGTAAGTTTTAGGGTTGCCAGTTGCTTGGGATAGGATTACATGCCCTCACCGTAGGCCACCCCAGAGGACGCCGGAGATAAGACCTCATATTTTGCCCATATAATGGCCTTGAGTAGGGATAGTTATGGGGTAAAAATTAGCTGCCGAGGTCCCAGCGTTTTTGTTTAACATTGATTTGAAAATACTGAAAAAACCCCTTTATTTTTTCACATTATCAGGGGTGAATTCGGCAATTTTCCAAATTTCAACATAATTTCACGGACATATATGTTTTCGAACATGCTGAATCCGAATCAGAAACGCTTGAACAAATTCGACCTCTTCAAGTTCCATTATCGCATAAATATTAGGTATCCGTAAACGTTTTTGGGGGTATTTTCAGTATTTTTAAATTGTTGTTAAACAAAAACGCTGGGACCTCGGCAGCTAATATTTACCCCATAACTATCCCTACTCAAGGCCATTATATGGGCAAAATATGAGGTATTATCTCCGGCGTCCTCTGGGGTGGTCTACGGTCAGGCAAGGTCCTCAACAACATTTTCGGAGGGGGCAGGAACCATTTCTAATGGGGCCGCCTTTGATCTTTTGCCGACGGCGCTAAAAGATCAAAGAACTTTAAAGATTTCAGAGGGGACACATGCCCTTGGTGCCTCCTATTGATGATATCCCCCCAAGTGGACTACTGTAATCCAAAAAGAACCTTTAAATTTCAGATATTTCATTCATATTTTTTGCCATGCAACTTTTTCGAAGTTTTCATAATGCTTCTCGACCATATTTTACGAATAATGCCGAAGTCAGTTACATCCTGCAAATGTCTGTTCCAATTATTGCAGATATTTATGCATGGAGTGGAAGTGTGTCTTTGGTACTTTTAAGGTATGTATAGTTTTGAGTACTGTAATTAACACAACTACCGTATTTGAATGACTTTAGTTAATTATGTTAATTTTTTAGTCCATCAACTCGAAAAGCATATTTAAATTATTTTGGTTCAATGTGTGGGTTGTCATTATTCCTTCCAGAATCAACCCTTAGCAATCCACCCCCAAAAATTACCACAACTGCTGTACAGAAAATTAATAATAAATAAGATTGCTTAAAATTTATCTTTAAAAATTTTTGCTAATTATAATTTGTTCTTTGTCTTTATTTAAAATTATGTTTTTTATTTTTGTTATATTTAATTGAGGTAGAAATGGGCCCCAGGGTGGAAATAAAGACAAAAATAGATTTTTCTTTAAGATCTTTTCTTTCAATTAATTGTACAGTAACAAAAAATAAAAATAAAAACCAAAAACAAATTTAAAGAAATTATCTATATTTTACAAATACATTTTTTATGAATAACAAATTGTTTAAAAGTTGAATAAAGTCAAAAATGAAAAAAACATAAAAATTTCAAAAACAAACATCATTGGCGCCATGACAGTTTTTTTCTAAACGTTTATTTTTTTCTAGATAAATAAAAAACATAACAAAAAAGGGTTTTAACAAAAATAATTACTGTCATTTTTCAATTTTATTTGTTTCAAGTTATCAAAATTTGATGGTTTAATTGTTTTTGGGTTTTCTTTTTAATCTTCAAGAAAAGGTATTTTCGTTTTCAGTTTTGCTGCTTTGGAAGTAGTCGTTTTTGGCATTTTTAGACCGTTTAGATTTTTTCAATTCTTTTTAAAGACGTCAGCAGAAGGGGAAGCATGGGTAAATAAGCCATTGTAAAATCTTAAAAATCCTTTGATGTTTTACCGTCGTCGGCAAAAGATCAAAGGCGGCACCTTACCAAATTGTTTCTACCTATTCCGAAATAAAACTCTGCTGACGTTTTTGATCTTTTGCATAAAATTTAAATCCATTAGAACTCATTTTTATTCAATTTTATAAATAACAATCAACTAATAATTTACATTTTAGTGTTCACAAACTTTGGTAAAACATCTATTTTCAACAAAAAAGATGTCAGCAATAAAATATGCCCGCCGGGATAGTCTTGTCTATCAAGCAAGCTTTGAAAAAGAACAAAATGAAAGTCATCGTAGACAAAGTATTAGCCAAAAACGAAAAGAACTTAGCCGACAAGTTTCTTTCAAAGAAGTCGTCGAAAAACTCAATGATGATGGACTTGAGCTTATTCGATCAACAGCTGATATTGGAAAAGATTTAAAATTGGATTTAATTATCAATTCCAAAAGTAAGATTTTTATGAAAATGCCGTGGCATAACCAGGAGCGATGCCTATCTTAGGGCAGGGTATAGTTTTTTGGGATTGATAAAAAATCCACATGAAAAATTAGCATAATTAAAAAAACTCACAAGAGACAGTATCAACATGTCCCGCCGCTTTTTGAACAAGACCTATCCCATTATATAGCCCTAGGGCAGTTATGCATAACTCAAAAATATTTCCGTTGAATGGTCTTCCTTTATGCAAATTTGTGAAAATGAAGATCGAAAATTCCACGACCCCAAGTTCGACGATTTTTCAAAATCCCTGCGTCACGCACTTTTTTCGAACTTCATTTTCACAAATTTGCATAAAGGAAGACCATTCAACGGAAATATTTTTGAGTTATGCATAACTGCCCTAAGGCTATACAATGGGATAGGTCTTGTTTAAAAAGCGGCGGGAAATGTTGATAGTGTCCCTTGTCAGCCCATTCATTGCCCAAAATTCCTGTCCCAAGTTTTTTTCTCGGACCTGGCCTCTGAAAAATTGGCATTTGCCATGTTTAATCGAAAAGCCATTTTAGGCGACAGCAGTCAAAATTTGATTGAAATGATCCAAAAATTTGCATCTTCTGGAATCGCTTTGAAACATGTTGAAACTCGTCCAGATAATGCCCATCCTGGAGAACTCGAAATTTTTGCTCAAATTGAAACAAAAAAACCTTTGTTGATGGAAGTTTTGGATCATTTGGTTGCAGATAAAATTGATCGGATTGAAATAAAAGCTTCTGAAAAGTTGGATATTGTACCTGAAGAAATTTGGTATCCAAAACATATCTCAGATTTGGATAAATGTGGGCATTGCTTGGTTAAATATGAGCCAACTGCAGATCCAAAACATCCGGGCTATGGGGATGAAGATTATATTGCTCGAAGGGCTGAACTTAATGTTTTTGCAAATAATTTTAAATTGTAAGTTTTTAAAATTTTGGCTAGAATACGGTAGATAGGGGTATCAGCAAGGTTAGGATACCAAGGGTACTTGCCTTCTCCGAAATCATAAAAATCTTTAATCTTTTGCCAATATTGACAAAAAATCAAAAGTGGCCCCTTTAAAATGGTTTCTTCCCTTGCAAAATCATAATACCCTTTGATCTTTTACCGCCATCGGCTAGAGATCAAAGACAATCCCCATTTAAAAAGTTTTCGCCCCCTCCAAATTAAAATCATGTCGACATTCTTGATCGTAGACATATTTACATAGTTACCGTAACCCTAATTTTCTGACAACAATATCTTCGAAAATATATGCAAATTTTTTCAGTGGTGATCAAGTCCCTGATCTTCAGTATCTTGAATGGGAACATGAAACTTGGAAAATTGCATACGAAAAACTCAAAGAACTTCGAGATACTCACACCTGCATGGAGTATCGCAAAAATGTTAAAACAATGGAAGATATCGGCCTTATCACCCCTGAAAAGATTCCATCTCTTCAAGCAATTGATAAATATCTTCGTTCAAAAACTGGATTCCAACTTCGTCCATGCGGAGGATTACTTTCTGCTCGAGACTTTCTTGCGTCATTGGCATTCCGAGTTTTTCAAACAACTCTTTACATTCGGCATCATTCAAAGCCATTCTTCTGTCCTGAACCAGATGTGATCCATGAAGTGCTTGGGCATTGTGTAATGTTTGCTGATCCAGTTGTGGCAGAATTCTCACAAGAAATTGGCCTTCTTTCCATTGGTGCCACCGATGAACAAATTGAGCGCCTTGCAACACTGTATTGGTTTACGGTAGAATTTGGACTTTGTGAAGAAGGCGGAAAACTTACAGCCTTTGGAGCTGCTTTGATTAGTGCCTTTGGGGAACTTCAACATGCTGTCTCAAATACCCCTGAACATAAATCCTTTGATCCATATACAACAGCCCTACAAAAATATGAAGATTTAGATTATCAACCACTTTATTTTGTTGCCAAATCAATCGATGATGCAATGATTCAACTTCGACAATATGCAATGGATTGGGATCGTCCATACATTAATGTCTATGACCCATATACTCAATCCATCCAACAATTAACCCATGAAGAATTTGCAAAACGAACCTTCAAAGCTGTCAAAGAAGATGTTCATCGTTTATCCGAAACTATCAAAGCTTGCAAAATTCATAAAAATTAAAGACTGCAAAACTTTTTCGCTTTTTTGTAACTTGCTTTTTGTTTATGCAAATTCTTAATAAAATTCTGCTTCAAGCTGCAAAGGCTGTGATAAGTTCTGAATTTTAACAGAGAAATCAACAAAACACGACTTTTCTAAAATCGAAATTCCTTTGATCTTTTACCGCCATCGGCATAAGATCAAAGGCGGAACCTTACGAAATGGTTTGTGCCCCTTCTGAAATAGAATACCGTTGACGTCCCTGATTGCAATAACTACAGTAACAATTCATATAAGAAATATGTATCTTTCTCACAAGGGGCCATTTTGACCCCCGGGGATTTCAACGGGACTATATGGAATCGATAGTACATCCATAGGTATGAAAAAGCCCCCTGGTTTTTGTCCTTTCGGGGTTTTCTTAATTTAACATCGAAGTGAAGTTCGAAAAATCCACGACCCCGGGTCGACGATTCAGCAAAAAAAAATTTCACGATTCCACATAGTCCCGTTGAAATCCCCGGGGGTCACAATGGCAGGGTCCCTTGTCAGAGCAAAAAATTGAAATCACATGATATTTATTAAACAATTCAAAAATTTGCATAAAAACAAAAAGAAAAACTGTGCAAAACGGAAAGAGTTCTTGCTTGGTCAGTCTGTCAACCAATGTTTTGATAATTTTCCAAGACTATTCCAAAGAGTATGTTGAAACCAAAAAGGTCCAGTTGGAGGACATTTATAACCAAAAAATGGATGCCAGCATATAGAATAATCACTATAAAAATTGATAATTGATTCAAAAATTAAGCCATCATGAATTTGAAATTCTTCTTTAATTGCTTTTGTTCGATTAATTTCACAAAGAATTTTTGATGAATCTTTTTTAACCGATTCGGCACACTAAAAATTTGCATATATTTACTTCAAATAAGGCTCATTTTGACCGAAATCATTGTTTAAAAACTGAAAACATACTTTTTTAAAAATTTCCTCGATTTTAAAAGTTTTAAATTTGATGGTTCCTTTAAATTCAGATGGAAAAGATTTAAACATTTCAGGATCAAGATTGACAAGTTCAACTTTTTCAAAACAATATTTATCCAAATAATCAAAAACTAAATCCAATTTTTTGAGATTTGGAAAAGTTCTGGATACAAATTCAGAGAATTCAATTACGGGAGATGGATTAAAATTTTCAGCGATATAACTGTCATGAATAATTAGATGTTCAATTGATGGATATGAGGTTCTAAAATTTGCATAATTGTTTAATGGAAGACAAAAATAGAAACAAACTTGAATGAATTCTTTTTAATATTTTCAAGTTTAAAACATTGAATTTTAAGGTTTTTGCATGATGGAGAGATAATTGAAAGACACTAAATCGTTACAGTAATATTTGGGTAAAAAAAAAGAAAAAAACATACGTCAAAGGCATTTTTTGATAAAATATGTAGCTCTTCAAGAGAATTTCGAGTTTTTTGAATATCACAATACTTTTCAGGAATTGGTTTATCCCAAAGAAGAATTTTGTTGATATCTAAAAATAGAATGTTAAATATTATATTTATATTGAGTGCGCTTCTTAAAGGGAGCGTACGAGAAGGAAGAAATTTTTTTTGTTGTTGGCCCGTCCTCCCACCACGAAAGCTCTCTACTACTCGGATGAAAAAAAATTTTAGTAGAGAGCTTTCGTGGTGGGAGGACGGGCCAACAACAAAAAAAATTTCTTCCTTCTCGTACGCTCCCTTTATGCTTAAATCTAACCCCCGAATATGCAAATTTCAGAAAACCTATAAAACCCTTGAATTACCCAAAATGCATCTCTAGAAATATTTTTACAGCAATAAAGGTAAAAAAATAGTTTATCTTAAAACGCATTCCACTAAAATTTTGAAAAAAATGGCACCGCAAAAAAATCGTATATTTTTTTATTTTACTTATGTTTTCGACCATGCTTAAGAAGCTGGAAAAAAACTTTTAAGTCAAAATTCGGCAAAATGTCATTTTTAAAGCATTGAGAATGCCAAAGTTGGTGACGTTTAAAAATGTTGAGCGCCCTTTGAAAAAATTAGAAAAATGTAAAATAACTATTATTCATGGTTGTTAAATATATGCTAGTATTATTTCTATAGCCCAAACTTCACAAATAATACAAAAAACTTACCATATTCAAAGACATCATCATAAATTCGAAGATCATCAGGTTGATTACAAATTCGAAGTTCTTTCATATTTTTAAAGATATTCGTTGAAAGTGGAAATTGCTCATTAACAAAAGCATATTCCTCATTTTCCTTAAAGCCATTTGATTCAAAAAGAAATTAGTTCACAAAACTTACAAATTGAACTGCAAATCGTTCTTTATCAAATTCAACAGCGGTAATTTGTTTGAAAAAATCAATAGCAAATTCAGAATTCTCTTTTTCAGCCGTAACAAATTTTGTAACAGATTGAAGATTTTTTTCTTTCAATGCTGTCAACCAAAGTTTTTCCAAGGTTTTCTTTAAAACTTCTCGATTAATATTCGACATTTTCGGAGTCTAAAATTAATAGAAGTAAAATTTAAACTTAAATGAGATGTTTCATTTGCTGCTTTTTATGATTTCGCAAGAAAGTTTGAGAAGTTGATAGTTATTGAAATTCGAGAACTTTCGCTTTTCTCTAAATTTTTTAACATTAAAAAAAAGAAAGTTCCTGAATTTCAATTTTTTTCAGCTTCGCGAACTTTCTTTGCGAAACCATAAAAAGCAGTAAAGATACATCTCCTTTAATGGACTGTTAAAGAAAAGAAATAATCATCCATAGAAACTATGAACCATGAAATTCTGGGAAACTAAAATTTTCCCACTTTAGTGCAAAATTGACAGAGATTTAAAAATTAAATTTACAAAAGCAGTAACGAAAAAGTGGAACTAGAACACACATATTTGAAAGTGATTATTAATTTATTTTATGGGACTATCCAGAACTTTATAGGACAATCAAATATTATGAGCAAAACAAATGGCATTCAAGAAAAAACATTTTTATGCCATGGCATATAAAAATCAATCATTCATTAGTGCCAAGAAAAACTATACTTCACTCTCTAGAGAGGTCTCTCTTTCCAAAAAACAGTTCTCGCATGAACTAGACCACCAAGAAATTTGTTCATTTTAGAAACTGTCGCAAAAAAATCTAATATTTTTCAATTATTCCTTTGATCTTTGCCGCTTCTAAATACGAGCGTCAGATGTTCCTTTTTTTCACCCTTAAAGTTGCTGCCATTATTATTACAATTCCGTTATCAACTGATATGAATTATATTTTTAAATAATAGTTATAACAAAAACAATTTTATTAAAGTTGAGAAACAAAAAACTTTTAAAAGCACCAAAAAAACAAATTTTAAATTATAAAATAATTAAAACAATAATTTTATGCAGATTCCTTGCTTTTTATTGAAGTTAAATGCTCACCAACATTTTGGCAATACTTTTCTGCTGATGAACAATTATGTTCACGAGCGAAAATAGCATAAATTTGTTATGTTTAAATAAGTGTTGGGGAAAGAGTTGTTGTTTTCGCAATTATTTTTGTTGATGTTTTAGTCGTTGAAGTAGTTGATGGAGTAGTTGTTGAATGAATCGTTAGAGGGGATGATGAAAGATTTAGTGATTCATTTATGGCACAGATATATTATTTATTTCAATCTTTTGCATTATATTTGAAACACTTGTTGCAGTACAGTTTTCAGGCAAGGTTACGGTAGAATTACTAAATTCAGAAAATGCAAAATCTGATCCATCTGTCCATGACTAATTTCACAGATTTGTCAAATTTTTTGCACCTATTCAAATTTTCGATGTTTTATTGTCATAAAATGAAGCTTTGATTCTTCTAAAAAAATTTTTAAATCCTATGCAAAAATTTTTTTTAAAAAATAAAGTGAACAATTAAGTACCTATTAAACAATCCCTGATCATTAAAGTTGATATTTTTTATCTAGATCTAGAAAGGTATTGTATCAATAGCGAAAGAATAAAACCAAATATTCCTGCAAGTGTCACAAATGCAAATAATGTAATAAATATCATTGTGAAATATTCACACCATTCTGACTTTGTCATAACTATCAGTATTTAACAATTAATATAAAGTGAATATTACTCAACCATAAATTATATTATACAATATTATGTAACAAGTAAAATTATAATTTCAAAATTTAGAGGAAATAAAAAACTGTAAATTAACTTTTGGCAAATATTGTTTGTATATTTCCAACTTGTTTTTATTCCTTTTATCAAATGGTATATTTCTCAAAAAAATAAGTTAATGAACGTGAATTTCAAATCTCTAAGGGCATAAAAACTACACTTATTGTAAAAAAATGGACGGGAAAATCTTAGATAGACAAGGGAATTCCCAACAATGCCTAAGGGGAATTGAAGAACCAAAGAATGATAAAAAAAGCCCACGTAAAGAAATACTTCAAAATTAAATTAAGAAAATTTCAGTATTCATAATAAATTTTGCAGAAGATACAATGCAAACATACGGTATTAAACTAATAATTTGTAAATCAAAGACAAAGACGTCAACATAATTTGATTTATGACGTGGAAAAAACTATTTCAAAATGGCGCGCTTTAATCTTGTGCCGACGGCGGTAAAAAAATCAAAAGTTTTTTTGGTTTCATAACATCAAAAGCCACCCGTGATTGGTGGCTTTTAATCTTTTGTTATTTTAGGAGCGGGAAAGATCAAAGGAGCATGGTAGTGGAAGGAAGAAGAGTGAGTTTTAAAATCTATAATTTTAAGTTTATGATGGAGTAAGCTGTAGATTTTCCCATATTTAAAACAAAGATGGATACATGCTTACGAAAAAAGATTTATATTGCAATTTCAGAATAGTGTTCATTCCCCCCCCCCCGTAAATCGAAAATTGCGGGGACGGGGATGAAAAACGGGGATAAAATGAAGCGGGGACGGGGACGGGGGAAAATCGCGGGGATGAAAACTTTACGGGGACGGGGACGGAATTTTGGAATTTTGGTCGGGAAAATTCCAAAATTCCCAGAATCGATAATTAATGAGTGAAAGTGTCATTTTTATCACATAACACAACTGATCCGACCCTTTAAATAGTCAAAAACAATGAATTTTTAATTTCACGGGGACGAAATGTTGCGGGGACGGGGAGCGGGGATAAAAGCGGGGACGAAAATCTTACGGGACGGGGAGCGGGGACATCCCCGTCCCCGCGGGGAACGGGGGGGGGGGGGGAATGAACACTATTTCAGAATCAACGTTTGCATCAAAAAAGCGGCCATTATCACTTTTTGTTTTATGTATTTTAATTTATTGATTTAAAGTGGCAAAAGTAATAATAGTCAAAAAAAAAACTAGTTGTTATCATTTTTATTCTTTATCAACAAACTAAAGATCAAAACCACTAAAAGTACACACTTTATGTTAGTTTTTCACGTTTTTATTTTCATAAAGTTTTTAAATAAAAATAAACAATTTTTTTGAATATTTGATTTTTGTATAAAAAAACACAAATTAATATTGTTAATGTTATATTGAGAAGTGCATTTGAGGGCCAGTTTGTTTTATTGGAATCTGCATTTCTGATGACCAACTTTTTTCGCATCGTTCAATAAATTCATCAAATTGCACGTTCTCATTATTTATTCAAAACTATGATAATTATAGCGGGAAAAACTGATTAACTGCATTCTGCTGCTATGACCTTTTTTGAAAAAAAATGATTTGTGTGAAGTGTAGACACCTAAACTTTGGTACTGAACTGTGCAACATACTTTTATACATTTTTTTCAGTTTTTTTATTCATTTTTAAAGAGACAGGAAAAACTTTTTTCAAATATTTCAAAAAATTTTTTAAAAAAATTTTTTAAGGATAAATTTGTATCCGAGGGTAATTTTGATAGCGGCACACCTTTGATCTTGGCGGTAAAAGATCAGAGAATTTTTATGATTTCGAAGGGGGTACATTTTATGATCCCCAAAAATAGAAAAATTATGCCATTTTTTACCGATAAACTTACGAGCAATAAAAAGAATAGTTCCATCATGAATGAATTGAAGCAAGTTGTTATCACTTTTTCTTTAGGGACAAACTAAAAATCAATAACAGATAGTACATACTTTACTTTCTGTTTTTGATTTCGTTTTGTATTTTTATGAAAAACTATAATTTTTTTTAATATTTAAATTAAAGAGCTAAAAAAGGCTTTTAATTACAACTGCATTCAACTATGATATTTGATGGATAATATTTTTCACATTCATCCATCAAACGTTTTCAATAAACAATTTTGGAAAAAACTTAGTGACTTTTTCTAAATAAAATCGATTTTTTAGTAAAATCTAACTAAACTATGTACCATTTATTTACTTCTTTTTCAAATTTCTTTTTCACTATCTTTTAGAGAGAGAGAGAGATGGAGAAAAATTTTCTTTGAATATTTTATATACTTTTTAATTATTTTTTTTAATGTAAAAACATTGTAAAAGAGTAATGAATACATAAAATTACAATTCAAGCAGCATGAAAAACCGCCACAAATGTTAATACTTTTGGATACAAATCAACATTAATTAATTTATTAATTTTATATTTAGCAAAGTTTCACTTAGAATTAAGGGTGGACGAGGGCCCAGGGCTTTTCAAGGCCCTGGTAAGGCCCTGGCCCGGCCCTAGGGCCGGGGCAGGGCCTGAACATTTGTGACCAGGGCCGGGCCAGGGCCTTTTTGGGTCCCTACCAAGGCCCTTAGGCCCAAGAGGGCTCAAATTTTTTGCGCATTATTTATTTTATATTTTACTAACAGAAAGGGGATTCTTTTTTTTAGCATATTAATAAACATTAGTACCACTGCTTTTTTCAAGGACGCAATTTTTTGACTCCACGAAAAAGGCTCGTATTAATTTTGAATTAAACACTTTTATAATGATAAAACCTAAAGAAACATTAATGAATTAATATGTTTGACTCCAGAGGAAAAATCATTTCAGGGCTTTTCCAAAGCCCTAGGGCCCCCGGGGCCTAGGGCTTTTTTTTCCCCCTTCTTTATTAAAAACCCAAGCTTTCTTTCGGGGTAGAATTTAATTAAGAGTTAAAAATAAAGATAACTTTTTCAGCTGTTAAGTAATAAGTTATAGTATAAATATAAAATCATTAGCTTTAGCTCAAAATAAATTTTTTGATTATTTTCTGCTATTATCATTAATGTGATACAAAAATAGTATGTGCAGCAGCGCCGGAGGCGCTGCTGCATATTTCCCCTTCTCCATTCAAGGCCCGACTTTCATTTAGACCCCCTTCCGAAGGACTAGGACCAGTAGTAAATCGGCGAAGCCGAAAAGCCGAAGGCTTTTTGGGTGAGACGATTTAAAAATCAACACTGATAACTAACAAATCAGGGGTAGAGATTTATTAAAAAATGTGTGTGCCATTTCTTTTGGCATTTTGTGCGTCCTTTTTCAGAAAGAAAGAGAGGAATAAAAAGAGACTCATGCATGCGCGTTTAATCACAAATTAGCTTAAAATCATCCGTTTTGAGGGATATAAAAAACAGTAATATCATAACACGACTACAAACACAGACCCACAGCGCGTTATTATCTTTATTCTAAAACATATAACTTTAATACTCATAGCTAATATACTAATTTTTACAAAAATTTTAATTTTTGAAATTTTTTGGATTTTTTTCACGTACTCCCCCTGTTGATTTTTTCTTGTTTGACAGTATGCTATTAAAATGAATAGAACTTGGGAACAGTGTTTCAGAAAACTATAAAAACACATTACATAAGTTCTATAGGGGTATATTAACAATTCGTTGGGATTAGATTTTTGATTTAATCCCTTATTTCAGTTTGCTGACGAAAAAACGGCGCAAGCAGCCGTTTTTTATATGGGAAATTTGAATAATCGTTTATAAAATCTGAAAGAACAGACCGATTTTGATGATTTGTTTTTTCTCATATACCTTATGGTAAGACAGTATTTTGGGGGAAGTTTGAAAAAATTTCATCGAACGGTTTGTTTTTGCCGACCGATCGAAAAATGCCAAAAATGGCGAATTTTCAACATAAGGCGAAAAATCGACAAAATTGGTTTTTTCGACCAAATCACCGCAAGTTTTTTTTTAAAAAACGGCATTTTGAAAAATGCAAAGAAAATAGTTTTCCACACGAGACAAAGAAAAAATTTTTTTTACTGATATCTGTTTTATGTTGAGTATAAAAAGCTTAATTACAGAGGTTTGAGATAGTTTTACGATCAATTTACTATCTTAAATCGATCTCAGCATATTTTTCTACCCTTTGTAGATGTTTTGTATGATGAGATGTGTTCAGAGAGATTTGGGAGCAATTACAGATCATTGGATATATATGTGTATATTCTTCATCAATTCTTTAATATAAACATTGAATAACATCATTTCTATTATCTAATCCATTTATATTAAGTATAATGATGGTGTTGAATGCCTAAAAACAAAGGTATATATAATATATAAGAAAATAGAACCAAAACTAACCTGACATACTGAAACTTACCTGTATATCCATTTTTCATTTTCAGCTATTATATCTACTTTTGTTGATTCCAGAGGCCATATATATGATTTGTGATACTATATAAATGTATTTCAAGCATCAGAAGAGGCAAAAATAATAAATATAAGGATTTTCATTCCACGATTTTTTAAAGCAATTATTGCTTTTTGATGACAAATCGGTTGAACTTCATCTCATGATATAAAACATCTACAAGAGGTAAACAAGGGTGCTGAGATCGATTTAAGATAGTAAATTAATCGTAAAACTATCTCAAACCTCTGTAATTAAGCTTTTTGGTTCATTGAACTAATGAAAAGGCTTTTGCAAAAAATGTATACATTTCGCCAAAAAAGTTGTGGCATTCATTTTTGTTGAAAATGCCGTTTTTTTTAAAAAAACTTGCGGTGCAAATATGTGAAAAAACTAAATTTCAGAGTCTCCTCTATCCAGTAATAACAAAAAAATTATATGTTGTAATGTTAAATTTGATTTAATCTTTTTTTAAAGATGCGCACTTTTTTGATGCTTTTTTTTCTCTTTGAACAGAAAAAAGCAACAGCTGGCGCGCTGTGCAGACCCGACTGACAGAAGGGGTCCGCAGGACCCCTGGTTAATAAATGATAAAAATAAAAATGAAAAAATGAAACGGAACAAGTCAAGAAAGCTTTTTAGTATTGCGAAAATGTAAAATTCATCCCATTGTAAAACTGTAACAAAAAAAATTGTTTTTATCAAAAATCAAAACCAGAAATCTCATAGTGTGGTTTAGGATCTTTCGTCCAATGATTGTCAATTATTGATTCCAAAGCATATTTAAAAGTTTCTACCGGGCCATAAATAAATATTTCGCAACGAGCTGAAGCATTTTTCTAAAAAATGAAATTGTATTAATAGGGATTTTTTATGGTAAATAAAAATTACCACAATAAATTCACCAAATGCATCTGGGTCAAGTGGAAGGCTAGTTTGATGTCGAATATCAAAACTTGTAAATTTGTTTTCAAATGTTAATTCACAAAGTTTTTGAGCAGTTTTTGAAGAACAAGGAAAATTGAAAAGGCTGAAAAGTGTATACTGTTTAAATATTTATTATTATCATGGTAGTATGCATTTTGGCAAAGTTTTCTTTCTTAATTCTTAAAAAAATTTTTTTTTAAAAAATTAAGCCAAAAAAATTTTTTTTAAATTCTGTACATTTTGGCAAAAGTTTTAAAGATTTTCATTTTTGAGAGTCAGAGTTTTGCAAATTTGAATATTACCATGACGTGTATTAAAAGAGATAACAGTCTACTATTTTTTGATCCCTGATTTTCACGTTCGTGCTGCACAAACGTGAAAATCAGGGTCATTTTGTCGAAGCAAATCCATTTTAATTTATTTTTTGTTTCGGGAAAAACGAAAAAAGTATGAAAAACGCATCTTCCTTTAAATATGATTACCTCAAATTCTTTAACTTTGGTGTAAAAGCTAGAATATCTTCCATAAATACTTGGTTACCCTTGGCATCAACAACTTCCAAACGACTTAAACGTAAACAAACAACATTTCCATGACCAATAAAAAATACTAGCTCTTCTAGAGTTAAATCTTGGCCATCAGAGTCTATAGTAATAAATTTGGCATCACATTTGTATATTTTTGGAATCAAAGTCCGTAATGGTATTTCAGAATAACGATAAGTAAAGTTTGTTGAAATATACAAATTTTTGAAATTAACTTCTTTTTGTTTGGTTGAACTAATATATAACAATTCTTTGTTGTAGGAAATTCCAGAGGCTTTTTGTACTGGACGTGAAAATGACAGTTCACAGCAAACAGGTATACGATATTTGTTATAAAAATACATGCATGAAAAATTTAATTTTTGAACTTCGCGGACTTTTGCATTTTTGAAAATGTAGTCCATTAAATTTGCATAAAATGGAAATCTTTGAATAACACATGTTTCGGACGCATCAAAATTTAAGGGACATTGGACATGTCTCCGTGGACCATTGTAATTGGATTTAGGGTATTCAAACTTTGATAAACTTTCATTAAGAATTTCAAAATCAAATTTATTTTTCCAGGGTACTGTAGGCTTTACCATGTATTTTTCAACAGCTTTTGCGTATTCTTCTTTCATTTCAAAATCATTAACAAAAAATCTACAGTATTTTGAGTATGTTTGAAGAAGACCCTATAACAAAATTACTGTATTTTTAAGCACTAACATTGTCTGTGTTAAAAATTAAGGATACTGTATATCTTGACTTACATGAACATCATTTTCTTTTAAATATTTGAAATACAGAATCCACAACTTTTTATTTGTTAAATCTTGACCCAATTTATATTCAATGTTTTGTTTAACAAATTCAACGTCATTTGCTTTTGCCATGGCATTTATCCATTCTTCATCATTTCCTCCAACAGATTTAATCTTTTCATACAATTTTCTCATCTCAAAATTTCGTTTAATTATCTTTGTTGGCAAAATTGAATCTAGAAAATTATGGTTACATTAATAAGAAAATTTGCATAATATTGTTAAGGAATTGTCCAGATCTAACATCAGCAGTTTCGTGAGACAGGGTCAGCCAAAATTAGAAGTTCATCTTAAAAGCGGCAACGATCAAAGGGAAAAATTTGATAAGTGGGTAGGGGATTCAAAAATTTGGACTTCATGATGATAACAGATCTGGACAATCTTAAAAACTTACTGGAGAAACTTTCATAGGAGTATAAATAATCTTCTAGCATATTATGAGGAAAGCACAAATCTTCAACGGTTTTACTTCCAAGATAAAACCCGTTTCTATTTATTACGTAACTTTTTTCCAAAAGTTTTGTTCTTGGTATTGCAATAAGACTAGAGTTTAGATCATCAGGAAAAGAGAAATGATAAACCATATTTGGGAAAATAGATAAATTTTTACTGCACAGAATTTTCCTGGAAAATGGGATATTAATATGAATATTTTGTTATGTAATAAACATACTTCCAAAGAAGTTGCAATAATTCTTTTGGTGTTAAATAATGACATGAAAATTCTTGAATCAAATCCCAACTTGAAGAGGTTAATGGCCGTATATTTGTATATAGGTCTCTCTCAAAAGTTATATTATTTTCAAGGCTTTGAAGAGCTTCACGATATGATGGATCTAATTTAGAATAATATGATGACGAAAACATTACTGCAATTAAATAAATATTAATAAATTTAGCAAATTTTTAGAACAAAATTAAAAATATGTTTTTGCCATCCACTTTTTCAAATTTTGAGAAATAATTGGTTTGTCAGAAAATTGTGCAACGAAGTCGAGAAAAAATCTATTTTTTTTAAGAATGCCTTTCAGTTTTGTTTGTTCCAATGGTCCACAAAAATTTTTCTGTATAGGGTATGCATTATCAGAGCATTACCAAATTTCGTCCTGTCAATCAGTTTTATGATGCCCCAAATCCTTGAGAAAGGAAAAATAAACGTCCCCTCCAGCAATCTCATCGTTGCCGGAGAGACCCTATTAATTGATTCATACAGTTTTATCAACTATCATTTTTCTAAATTTTCGGAATCAACTATGTTATGCATTTTAACAAATTTTATTAATTGTCAGTTAAATAAAGCAGGAATAAAAATTACAAAAAAGCATTTTTTATACATGTTAACTGACGACAGTTGTTTATTTCATCAGGTGAAATCTTTGAATGTTAAATCAATCACATTTGCAGCAATAACATGTGTAACCAAAACGATGACGATAATGCCATCGATTATTCCAACATTTGCCTTGACATTTTGCATCTCGTTTTTGCCAATCTCCATTCCAGCATGCTGCATATTTATCATATTTGTTACAAGCAAATATACTATCAAGATCAACACCAGCATCAACAGTTTCCAAAAATGAGAAAGCAATTGTAAAAACAAGCAATACAGTAAAAAGCTTCATCTTTTATTTTCAGTTGAAAGTCGAGCAAATTTCTTGAAACTACAATACCTTCAAAGGCTCCAGTCAATAACGTTCCACAAACTTTTGACAGTTTTGAGAATGGATTTAACGAAAAAATTGCAAGCTTTTTATATGGAAAATTTAAGCTGAAAAAGATTCATTGGAATGTTCTGCATGATCTTAATCATGCAAATCATATGATTTTTGTAATCAAGAAAGGCGTATGGTTTGTAAAAGTCAAGCAATAAACCTTTGTTTTTTTCGAAAATAACAAAGCATAAAAACAGCATCATTGAAATGATTCAAAGGAATGTTAATGACATTAAATTAATATCAGCTTCTTTTTTTGGAAAAAAACAATTATTGACGTCAAAATTTAACGTTTTTTTGCAGCTGCAAATAAGTCTTTTGCATTCCTTTGAATCATTTAATGATGCAGTTTTTATGCTTTGTTATTCTCGAAAAAGAAAGGTTGATTGCGTGGCTTTCCAAAACGAATAATTTTTCTTGCTTACAAAAATCAAATGATTTGCATGATTAAGATCATGCAGAACATTCCAATGTATCTTTTTTAGCTTAAATTTTCCCTATAAAATGCCTGCAATTTTTCTCATAAAATCCATTCTCAAAATTAACAAAAGTTTGTGGAACGTTATTGACTGGAGCCTTTGAAGTTTTTGTAATTTCAAGAAATTTGATCGACTTCAAGCCGGAGATAAAAGATGAAGCTTTTTACTGTATTGCTTGTTTTTACAATTGCTTTCTCATTTTTGGAAACTGTTGATGCTGGTGTTGATCTTGATAGTATTTTTGCGTGTAATAAATATGATAAATATGCAGCATGTTGGAATGGAGATTGGCAAAAACGAGATGCAAAATGCCAAGGCAAATGCTGGAATAATCGTTGGCATTATCGTCATCCTTTTGGTTATACATGTTATTGCTGCAAATGTGATTGATTAAACATCCAAAGATTTCTCCCTGATGAAATAAATAATTAACTTCTGTTAACATGTATAAAAAATGCTTTTTTGTAATTTTTATTCCTGCTTTATATAACTGACAATTAATAAAATTTGATAAAATGCAAAAAAATTCACTCCAAAAATTTAGAACACTTATAGTTGATAAAACTGTATGAATCAATTAAACCCCTCCGGCAACGATGAGATTGCTGGAGGGGGCCTTTACTTTTTCTTTCTCAAGGATTTGGGGCATCATAAAACTGATTGACAGGACGCAATTTGGTAATGCTCTAATAATGCATACTCTATGCAGAAAAATTTTTGTGGACCATTGGAACAAACAAAACTGAAAGGCATTCTTAAAAAAAATAGATTTTTTCGCGACTTCGTTGCACAATTTTCTGACAAACCAATTATTTCTCAAAATTTGAAAAAGGGGATGGTAAAAACATATTTTTAATTTTGTTCTAAAAATTTGCTAAATTTATTAAAAATTATTTAATTGCAGCCATGTTTTCGTCATTATTTTACCAAAAATTAGATCCTTCATATCGTGAAGCTCTTCAAAGCCTTGAAAATAATTTAACTTTTGAAAGGGACCGATATACAAGTTCATGGATATTAAACTCTTCAAGTTGTGATTTGGTTCGAGAATTTTCATCTCAATATTTAACACCAAAAGAATTATTACTAATGATGTGGACGTATGTATTTTTACATTTTTTAATTTATATTAATATCCCACTTTTTTAGAAAAACTATGCAGACTTCATTGATATGCCCAAATATAATGTATCATTTTTCATTTCCTGATGACATAAAATTAAGTCTTTTTGCAATTCCAAGAACAAAACTTTTGGAAAAAAGTTACGTAATAAATAGAAACGGGTTTTATCTTGGAAGTAAAACCGTTGAAGATTTGTGTTTTCCTCATAATATGCTAGAAGATTATTTATATTCCTATGAAAGTTTCTCTAGTAAGTTTTTAAAATTGTCCAGATCTGTCTTCATCATGAAGTCCAAATTTTTGAGTTTCACACAGATTTTTGTCAGATTTTCCCCTTTGACCTTAGCTGCCTTTTTAAAGCTTCTAATTTTGGCTGATCCCGTCCCACCCACAAAACTGGTGATGTCAGATCTGGACAGCTCCTTAACAATATTATGCAAATTTGCTTATTTATTAATGTTAACATGAACTTTTTTAGATTCAATTTTGCCAACAAAGATAATCAAACGTAATTTTGAGATGAGAAAGTTGTATGAAAAGATTAAATCTGTCGAAGGAAATGATGAAGAATGGATAAGTGCCATGGCAGAAGCGAATGACATTGAATTTGTTAAACAAAATATTGAATATAAATTGGGCCAAGATTTAACAAATAAAAAGTTATGGATACTGTATTTCAAATATTTAAAAGAAAATGATGTTCAAGTAAGTCAAGATATACAGTATCCTTAACTTTTATTACAGACAATGCTAATGCTTAAAAATACAGTAATCTTGTTATAGGGTCTTCTTCAAACATATTCAAAATACTGTAGATTTTTTGTTGATGATTTTGCAATGAAAGAAGAATACACAAAAGCTGTTGAAAAATATAAGATTAAACCTACAGTACCCTGGAAGAATAGATTTGATTTTGAAATTTTTGATGAAAGCTTGTCAAAGTTTGAATACCCTAAATCCAATTACAATGGTCCACGGAGACATGTCCAATGTCCCTTAAATTTTGATGCGTCCGAAACATGTGTTATTCAAAGATTTCCATTTTATGCAAATTTTATGGACTACATTTTCAAAAATGCAAAAGTCCGCGAAGTTCAAAAATTAAATTTTTCATGCATGTATTTTTATAACAAATATCGTATACCTGTTTGCTGTGAACTGTCATTTTCACGTCCAGTACAAAAAGCCTATGGAATTACCTACAACAAAGAATTGTTAGATATTAGTTCAACCAAACAAGAAGAAGTTAATTTCAAAAATTTGTATATTTCAACAAACTTTACTTATCGTTATTCTGAAATACCATTACGGACTTTGATTCCAAAAATATACAAATGTGATGCCAAATTCATTACTATAGACTCTAGTATAGATGGCCAAGATTTAACCCTAGAAGAGCTAGTATTTTTTATTGGTCATGGAAATGTTGTTTATTTACGTTTAAGTCGTTTGGAAGTTACTGATGCCAAGGGTAACCAAGTATTTATGGAAGATATTCTAGCTTTTACACCAAAGTTAAAGAATTTAAGGTAATCATATTTAAAGGTTGCAGCGGGTTACATACTTTTTTCCTGTTTTGGGTCCCGAAACAAAAATAAATTTAAATGGATTTGCTTCGACAAAATGACCCTGATTTTCAGGTTTGTGCAGCACGAACGTGAAAATCAGGGATCAAAAAATAAGTAAAGTGTTATCTCTTTTAATACACGTCATGGTAATATTCAAATTTGCAAAACTCTGACTCTCAAAAATGAAAATCTTTAAAACTTTTGCCAAAATGTACAGAATTTAAAAGAGAATTTTTCGGCTTAATTTTTTAAAAGAAATTATTTTTTCAAGAATTAAGAAAGAAAACTTTGCCAAAATGCATACTGCCATGTTAAGAAAATAATAAATATTTAAACCGTATACATTTTTCAGCCTATTCAATTTTCCTTGTTCATCAAAAACTGCTCAAAAACTTTGTGAATTAACATTTGAGAACAAATTTACAAGTTTTGATATTCGACATCAAACTAGCCTTCCACTTGACCCACAAGCATTTGGTGAATTTATTGTGGTATAATTTTTAATTACCAATAAAAATCCTAACTTTATACATTTCATTTTTTAGAAAAATGCTTCAGCTCGTTGCGAAATATTTATTTATGGTCCTGTAGAAAGTTTTAAGTATGCTTTGGAATCCATAATTGTCAATCATTGGATGACAGATCCTAAACCACACTATGAGATTTCTGGTTTTTGATTTTTGATAAAAACAATTTTTTTTGGGACAGTTTTACAATGGGATATATTTTAAATTTTTGTGAAATTGACAATTTTGTTGATTTGTTCCGTTTCATATTTTCACTTTTAGTTTTATTATTTATTAAAAAGTTACGAGAAAGTTGTTTAATAAAAACTGCTTTCAAAACATTTGCCTGAAATGAAATTCCCGGATATTTTGCCGAAAAATCTGTCATGGTTTTCAGGAGGCATTTTTAAATTAAAAAGTGGCAAACGTAATAATATACCCAAAATTTTTTTTGGTATAGTTTTCTTTTTATCATCAAACTAAAAAAACATACAAAGTACACACTTTATGTCCGTCAACGATGAGTTTGCTGGAGAAGACCCTCATTTTTCCCTTCCCAAAGGTTTGGGTCATCATAAAATTGGTTGACAGCACGCAAAAGTGCAGAGCTGTGATGGTACATTTCCGAAAATCAATCAAATTTGACCTATGCAGGAAAAGAATTTTGTGGACCGTTGAAACTAAGAAAACTAAAGGCATTCATTTAAAGGTTTTTATTAGGTTTATTTTTGGGATTCCGTTCCTCAACAACATTTTTTTCTCAAAAATTGAAAAGTATTTGGCAGAAATATATTTTTGGTTTAGCTCCAACAACAATTTGCTAAATTTAATTATCAAATAAAGTAATTATAATTTAATTGCAGCATAATGTTTTCGTCATCATATTATTCTAAATTGGATCCATCATATCGTGAAGCTCTTCAAAACCTTGAAAATAACATAACTTTTGAAAGGGACCGATATACAGGTTCCCGAGCATTAACCTCTTCAAGTTGTTATTTGGTTCAAGATTTTTCATGTCATTATTTAACACCAAAAGAATTATTACTAATGATGTGGACGTATGTTTTTTTACATAAATAATTTATATTAATATCCCACTTTTTTAGAAAAATTATACATAATAATTCTTCGCTGATTTACCCAAATATAATGTATCATTTCTCATTTCCTGATGATCTGAGTCTTAGTCACATTTCAATTCCAAGAACAAAACTTTTGGGAAAAAATTATTTAACAGAACTGACCAATTTTTATTATGGAAGTATAACCATTGAAGATTTGTGCTTTCCTCATAATATGCTAGAAGATTATTTATACTCCTATGAAAGTTGCGCCAGTATGGTTTTACAGAATATCTCTGATCTGACATTGTACAAAATCCAAATTTTTGAATTCCATACTCTTTTGTCAGATTTTTCCCTTTGAGCTTTGCCGCTTATTAGACTCTCAAACCTGCTGATGTCAGATTTGAACAGTCTCTTAAAAGAATTATGCAAATTTTCTTATTAATGTAACAATAATTTTCTAGATTCAATTTTGCCAACAAAGATAATCAAACGTAATTCTGAGATGAAAAAATTGTATGAAAAGATTAAATCTGTTGAAGGAAATGATGAAGAATGGATAAATGCCATGGCAGAAGCGAATGATGTTGAATTTGTTAAACAAAATATTGAATATAAACTTGGACAAAATTTAACAAATAAAAAGTTATGGATTCTGTATTTCAAATATTTAAAAGAAAATGATGTTCAAGTAAGTCAAGATATACAGTATCCTTAACTTTTTAACAGACAATGTTAATGCTTAAAAATACAGTAATTTTGTTATAGGGCCTTTTTCAAACATACTCAAAATACTGTAGATTTTTTGTTGAAGATTTTGAAATGAAAGAAGAATACACAAAAGCTGTTGAAAAATATAAGATTAAACCTACAGTACCCTGGAAGAATAGATTTGATTTTGAAAGTATTGATGAAAGTTTATCAAAGTATGAATATCCGACACCGAACACATATACTCCGCCAAACGATGACCCGATTCCATTAAATTTCAATTCTCAAACATCTGTTATTCAAAGCTTTCCATTTTATGCAAATTTAATGGATTACATTGCAAAAAATGTTAAAGCCCCTGAACTTCAAAAACTCAATTTTTCGTGCAAATATTTTTTCAATAAATACCGTATACCTGTTTGTTGCCAACTGTCAGTTACACGCTCATTACAAAAAGTCCCTCGAATTTATTACAGGAAAGAATCATTATATGTTGCTTCAACTACACAAAATGAAGTTAATTTCAAAAATTTGCATATTTCAACAAACTTTTCTTATCGCCATTCTCAAATACCATTACGGACTTTGATTCCAAGAATTTACAAATGTGATGCTAAATTTATTGATATAGAGGGCCAAGAGTTAACCCTAGAAGAACTTATATTTTTTATTGGTCATGGAAATGTTGTTTGTTTACATTTGCGTCGCTTGGAAGTTACTGATGCCAAGGGTAACCAAGTATTTATGGAAGATATTCTAGCTTTTACACCAAAGTTAAAGAATTTCAGGTAATCCTATTTATGGCTGTTGATGGGGTTATTCTTTTTCTGTAAGAATAAACCCATCAAAAACCAAATTTGAATAAATTTGCCTCGACAGAAAGACCCTGATTATCACGTTGTGTTACAAAAACCTGAAAATGGCGAATCGAAAAACGTTAACCGCCCCCTTCTAAAGAACGTGACGTGGTAATATGCAAATTTGCAAAATGTTGACGTTTGATTCCTTCATAAACAAAACTCTGGGACAAAATCTATGCAGTTTTCAAGAGAATTTTTTGGTCCGCAGTTTTTTCGATGAAGAAAGTTGGCGTAACATTTTTTCTTAATTTGCATATTACCAAAACAGGGATAAGACAACAAAATATGTGAACTTTATAACTTTTTTCAGCCTATTCAATTTTCCATGTTCATCAAAAACTGCTCAAAAACTTTGTGATCTAACATTTGAGAACAAATTTACAAGGCTTGATATTCGACATCAAACAAGCCTTCCACTTGACCCCCATGCATTTGGTGAATTTATTGTGGTAATTTTGATCGTCACCGCCAAAAAACTCACAAAGGACACTCCCAACCTGTCACGTCGCTTTTTGAAGGGGACCTATCCCATTAGATAGCCCCAGGGCAGTTATTCAGAACCCCAAAATATTTCCGGTGAATGGCCTTCCTATGCAAATTTATGGAATTGAAGTTTGAAAAATCCACGACCCCCGGGGTCGACAATTTTTTAAAAACCCCTGTTTCACGCACTTTTGACAGACTTCATTTCTATAAATTTGCATATAAGAAGGCCATTCACCGGAAATATTTTAGGGTTATGGACATAACTGCCCTAGGGCTATATAATGGGATAGGTCTCGTTAAAAAAGAGACGGGCCAGGTTGGGAGTGCCCCTTGTCAGTTAAATATTTTTCATTTTTAGAAAAACGTTTCCACTCGTGGCAGAATATTCATTTATGGCCCTGTAGATAGTTTTAAGTATGCTTTGGAATCTATAATTGATAATCATTGGATGACAGATCCGAAACCACAATATGAAATTTCTGGTTTTGATTTTTAAAAAAATATATATTTTTTGGATATTACATTGGAATGAATATTACATTTTCGCAATACTAAAAAATTACTTGATTTGTTCGTTTCATTTTTTCAATTTTGTTTTTATCATTTATTTAAAAAAGTTGTATGAATGTTTTTGAATAAAACAGTTTTCAAAAAATATTAACATAAAATAGGATTCCCGGGCACAAATTTTAATAAGCAACAACTTCCCCGTCATCAATATTATCACCTTCTAAACAAAAAATAAAACAAATTTGAAATTAATTTTTATTTATTGTCGAACTCATTATTTTTTGAGATAAAATTTTAAAAAAATTACATAATTAAATTTATCGGTAGAACAAATGTATGATTAAATAATCAAATATAAAAATGCAGTAAAGTTCAAAAAGTAATTTATTTGCATGTAAAACTGTAAAAATAACATAAAAATAATAAACAAAATTGATAAAATAAAATTGAAGAAATCAAGGAAAAAAAGAAATTTTCAGTTCAGCGAAAATGTAAAATTTGCAAAATTATCAATTAATAACAAACAAAAAAACGATTGGTTAAATATATTAAAAAGTCATTTGAAAGTTGTTGAATAAAAACAGTTTTCAAAAAATAGCAAACATCCAACAAAATAATTCTATTCGCATGAAAGAAAACAATAATCTTTAATTTGCATAATTTCACATGCTTTTGAAAGTGCACCCCGAATATTTTTCATTGCGTTTTCAGAAATTTCATTGAAAATACAGTATGCAATTGAAGCTGGCTTTTGCCCGGTTTCATTTTGAATAGCTTTAAATTGTTCTTTCATAATCATTGCAACCAAAAATTCTGGAGTTATCGTCTTCTTTTTTCCACTGAAGGTTTCGAATTCAATCAAAATTGGATTCTTTTCATCTTTGGTAAAAGTATATCCATGTGGATCAATTTTTGTTGGAGCTTCAATTCCTTCAGACATAATTCGGAGGAGATCTGAAAAAAGAAAAGGGATACTGTAAGTAGAAAATAAGATACAGGGATATTGCGCAAAAAAACTGTTATCTGGCCAAAAAACATTTGGTCAAAAAATTTGTCCTGGAATTTTCATGGCATAACAAAGAAGTCGAAAGTGACATTTTTGTCAAATTAAACTCCGACGAAAAATTTAAGACATTTCGGTCTTCTCAAAAATCCAGGACAAATTCTTTAGGCGAAATGGTTTTAGGCGAAATATCTGTGAATTAAAAAACAGACGAAAATGAAAAATACCTTGAACACCGTATTTTCCATTCTTTGCTAAAGCTTCTTCAGCAGCTTGATCAAATTCTGGTTTCTCTTTAGCAAAACTGATTTGCATTGGTGTTCCCCATTGACCTATAAAAATACCTACAGTAATCAAACTAACATAATAACTCTAAAAAAACTAACCTCCCCAAGATTCCAAAAATTGAAATTTCCCATTTTTGTGAAGACAGATGAATGAACGATTTCCAAGAATTCCAATTATTGGATAATTTTTAAGTTCATTTCCATCAATTTTATAATTGTCACAAAAAAGTGGAAAATTAACAATATGATTATAAACAATGCTTTCGATGTGATAACTTGGAAAATTGTTAATATCAACTTTTAAGGTAATCTTAAAATCATGTGCATCTTCAGTGAGTTTGAATTGGGCATGCTTGATAAATTTCATGGCGTCATTGGAATATCCAACCTAAAAATTTGAATAAAATGTAATAAAACACATCCCCTTTAGGCATGGATATTGGAATACTTTATCTGCATGAGGTAATATGCAAATTTGCAAAAATTTGACGTTTAATTTTGTCATAAAAATATAAAAAAAATTTTCGAAAAAAATATTTCATTTTATGAAATATGCAAATTTTGAGTCAACGTTTTGAAAATTTGCATATTTGCTACAACATTCTCATCCATGCCAAATCCCAAATAAAAAAACAAAAAAAAGCTTACAAAATGATTGAAACAACTCTTTGAACAACTTCCAGAAGCTTCGATTGGTAAACTTACAAATCGAGGTACAGTAATTATCCCTAACTTTTTTTCACCAAATTCATATCCAACTTTATATTCCCATGGAGACATTGGAATAACATGAAACTTTTTGTAGTTTTTATCAGCCATCCATTTCATTACTTCCATCAAAAATTTTTCAAGATAATCAAAATGATTACTTTGATCCATTAAAAATGGCGAAAATGACTTTAAAGCATTCATAAATTTTTGTTGATTTGGCCCATAAGTAATTAAAACATTTTTAGGTTTATGAAAATTTGCATAAACTTGAATTGCAGAATCTTCAACTTTGCTCCAGTCATGTTCTTGAATAAATTTATATCCATCTTTGGTGAATTCAAAAATCATAGCACAACCAGTTTCAGGAAAGATGAATACCAAATTATCACCAACATTGCCAGAGGCATTTGCCGCAACAATTGCCTTTCCAATCAATGCATTCAATTCGGATAAAAAATAATACGGTACTTTGGTAGCATCAAGTTTGGTCTTTAAAGCTTCACAAAATTCAACATTATTCTTAAATTTTGAATCAGCAAAATCAAAAACTTGTAAAATAATTGCTTTAAACTTGAAATCAAAAAACTTTGGAATGCCATCAATGAAATGTTGAACATTGATGAATTTGTGTTTGAGAAGGAAAGTGCCAGTTTGGCATCCAAGAATCCAAAGCTCAATTTGTCCCTCTTCAATATCAATATATGCCAAAAATTCTGTATTTTCTCGAAAGAGAATTGATGCCAATGAAGAAATATTGTAAAGGTTTTTGTAATTTTCAATAATCGTAATTGACTTTTGGGTTGCTTCTTTTGGTGGCATGTTTGACTGTAAAAAAAAAATTGGAATAATTAATGGTTTAAGACAAGGGCGTTTTCAACATTTGCAGGGGCAAAAACCATTTAGAGATCGCCGCCTTTGATCTTCTGCCGATGGCGGTAAAAGATCAAAGGATTTTTATGACATCGGAAAGGGCTTGTTCTTCATTCCGATATCATAAAGGTGCCTAATCCTTTTGAAGTCCTTGGTTTAGGAGAGAAAATACGATCTTGGTATTAATAAAAAAGGTAAAAAATATTTTGAGGGACAAAAGCTCGGATCGTACGAATCCCACAATTTATATCTCATATATATTTTGGCAAGATAGTGGTTGGTGTCTGTTAACCAAAAAAATAAAACGAAAGAATGAAAAAATCAAATGTAAAAGAAAGAAACATTTGTTATTTCTGTTATTCTTTTATTTTTTCAGGAATACATTAGAATAACAAATATTTTTTCTTTCTTCGTTGCCCGATGCCATTTATTTGAAAAGAAGAAGTGTTTGTTCGATCAACAAAAAAAAAGTTAATATGCTTCCATTTTTTCTTATATTGTAAAAAATAGATTGAAAACAAAAGCAATGAAAACATAAACAATTTTTCTCCAACATTGAAAAAAAAGTGAAGATCACAATCGGCATTTTGAATGTGTAAGTGTTTTATGCTGCAATAACTGAATGAATGAAGAAAGAAAGCATTGTCCTGAAAACAAAGCAGCAGAAAAATAACCTTTCCCATCTGCGCAGGCATCTTTTTCAACTTTTTTCAAGTGCTTCACGATATGTTGCAACGTTCAGTTAAAGAATTGCTCACTTTTTATCGCCTGCTAGCTTTTGATTTTATATCAGAAAAAACGCAAATTTTGAGAAAAGAAAGCAATTTTAACAAATTCAGTGAAAATAGAAAAACTGCTTATCTTTTTCTTTAATATATATGTACATGCAAGGCCGTTGAAAGAAGAGATGGGGCATTTGCGGCATCCCCCAATTCTGTGAAAATCCTTTGATCTTTGGCCGCCGTCGTGTTAGCGCGTTAAAAGATCAAAAGTCTGCCCCCTTCAAAATGAAAACGCCCTTACCAAAATATTTTTCTGCCTACGACCTGATGTGCATGATGACAAAAAATGAAGTTCAGAATCTTGCAGGATTCTGTTTTAAAGTTTAAAGACATATATGTTAAAAAATAATATTTTTATTTATTTTTATTTATTTATTTTTATTTATCACACACCATTCTTCATTCTCACGCGTGTTTGGGACGGTCGTCTCTCGACTGCCGCTCTCTAAACATAATTCTTCGTAAATTTGCATAGCAAGTTTGCGTTGATAGTGACGAATTGGGGACTCCTTTCACCGTACCGTTGCGGGTACAACAAAGTATTCTACTTTGGAAAGTAGCTTATTGACTAATTATGGCACCACTGATGAAGAAAATGAACGTGATGACATTCAACTGCAAATCCGTTCAATCAACTGATCGATTACTTGCACTTCAAATGGAATTGGCAAAGCTGAAGAAATATGACGTGCTTGGACTTGCTGAAACGTGGCTTCCTGGTCAAACCTGTTCAAGGCTTTCTACTGGTGAGTTCCTTTATAACAGTGGGAAAACCGGGGATTCTCGTTTCACTGGAACTGGTCTTCTGATTTCTGCTGAAACAAACCGCAAAGTGATTGGTGTGAAGTATGTATCAGACAGAATCATTCAAGTGCTTTTGAAATTGCGTGCTGGTAAGACCCTGCGGATTACCCAGGTCTACGCACCTCAAAGTGGTCGTGGTGAAGATGAATATGAACTGTTCCTGGATCAACTCTCTTCATCTCTGGCACGTCCAACTACATATGATATTGTACTGGGTGATTTTAACGCTTCCACTGGTCCTCGTGAAAATGGTGAACGGTATATTGGTAAGTATTCCTGTGATACTCGTAGTGAAAGGGGGGAACTTTTGTGTCAATTTTGCGTTGCACATCAGTTGTACCTCATGAACGGGTTTTTCAAAAAGGGACGAAATCGCCGATGGACCTGGCACTCACCAGACAGACGAGTCAAGAAGGAAATCGATCATGTGCTATCCAAGAAGAAGAACATCATTGAAGACGTTACTGTGATATCCAGATTATCAGGAAGTGATCATCGTATGGTTCGAACCACCGTCAGTCTTCCCATTAGAGCAGGTCGGTCTCGTCCATTTACGTTTGTGAAACCTGAATATGAAAGGATTACGTGTCTGATTTCTATGATGCTGAAACTTCAAGAACAACCAATTGCTGAAACCCCTGAAGCTGAACTTAACCTTATCAAACAAGCTCTCTCAATGACAGCAAAAGAATGTGCTCGCCGACCAACTATTCATGCTCGATTGTCTCTTGAAACTCTTCAATTGATGGAACGTCGACGACAGATGAAACATGCTATCTCGGCTGATGCACGTGCTCTCATTGAATATGCTGAACTTTCAAAGCTAATACGTAAGTGCTTTAAAACGGATCTTGATAAGCATTATGAAAAGGTCATGGGGAAGGCAATAGAAGATAACCGTATTAAACGTGGTAGATCGGAAATGGTCCAGAGACAGAATCAAATGATACACCTTCAACGTACCGATGGTGCTATCACTGAGACTGTGGCTGAACTCATGGAAGAAATTGCCCGTTTTTACAACGAACTATATTCATCCGAAGCTGGAAATGTTGAACATGATCGTGACCTGAACATAGCTCTGGAAAGAATAACTCGTGACGAATTGATTAGTGCTTCACGAAAAATGAAAGGCAACACTGCTCCTGGCGCCGACAACATTCCATCTAAAGTTGTAAAATCAACAATTATCACATTTGCTGAAAGATTTTCTGGTGCTTTGAATGGTTTGTTCGAGGAAAACAATTTGCCATCTGAATTATTTTACTCCAAAACAATTCTGTTATACAAGAAAGGAAACCGTCTAGATATTGGAAACTATCGACCAATTTCTTTACTTCCGGTACTGTACAAGCTGCTTACTCGGGTTATCACAAATCGCGTTACTGCTTCTGTAGAAAATTCTCGTGCACTACCACCCGAACAAGCTGGATTCAGAAGATATTTTTCAACCGTAGATCATATTCATTCCCTGAATCAACTATTCGAAAAATGTCGTGAATACAACATGCCTGTGTATGCCGTATTTATCGATTTCAAGAAAGCGTTTGATTCTGTTGAACTTCAAGCAATTTGGGATGCACTAGAAGAATTTGATGTTTATGCTGGAGATATTGAAATTATTAAACTTATCTATGCCAATGGTTCATCGAGTGTAAACGTAGGTTCTTCTTCTATTCCTATCAATATCCAAAAGGGAGTAAGACAAGGTGATACTTTATCGCCTCTTCTCTTTATTCTTGTCCTACAACATGCGCTGAATCAAGTGAACTGGAGGACTGGTATTAACGTAAACGGAAGTATTCTGGGTCATCTTGACTTTGCTGATGATATAGTTCTCCTGTCACAAACTCTCGAAGGTGTTCAATTATTGCTTGATCAAGTTGCTGAGAAATGTGGTCGTGTTGGGCTACAAATTAACAACGAGAAGACCAAATGGATGTCAAATGTTCATGATCCGGATGAAGCTATTTTGCTGAATAATCAAGAAATTGAGAAAGTATCTGAATTCATATATTTGGGACAACTCGTTAAATGGCCTTCTCAACCCGGAAGATTCAACAAAGAAATATCGAGAAGAATCAGTGCTGGCTGGAATGCTTTCAACAAAGCAAAGAAACTGCTCATCTCCAGAAGAATACCTGCCAACCTGAAAAGAAAATATTTCAATCAATGTATATTTCCTGCTATGCTATATGGATGTGAAACCTGGTGCTTAACAAAAACTGAAGAAACAAGATTAGCTGTTGCTCAACGAAGAATGGAAAGAAGGATGCTAAATGTAAGATTGATAGATCATCACTCTCGGGATTGGCTACGTGAAAGAACGCAATTGAAAGACATCATCCAAGCTTCTCGTGAACGAAAATGGAATTATCTCAAAAAGCTGATGACACTTCCTGAAGATCGCTGGAACCGAAAGCTGACTGAATGGATCCCAAACAAAAAACGTCCAATTGGAAGACCGCCTACTCGATGGATGGATGACTTCACCAAATTCACAAATAAAAAATGTATTGAATTGTTATCACTTTGTTTAACTAATTATTGGTGTCTAAATATGTCCCCTTTCGTCCTGCGCGACAGATAAAAGGTTTTAAATAAATAAAAAATAAATATTTATCACACGGTTTTCTGAATAAAAACATAATTGTTTATTTAAAAATTCAAAAAATGTTATTCTTGTACTGATGGTGACTGATTAATTTCACCATCATAACAAGAAGATAAACATAACAGAAAGGAGACAAGCCAAGGAGAAGACCATTTTAAAAAAGCGGACATTTTAAACTGAATATAATCAAAATACATTAGCCTAAGAAGGAAAAAAAAGTATGTCAAAAATGAAATTAAAAAATATCCAAATATTAAATCAGCTGATTTGTTTGAGTATTTATCCATTAAAAAATAAAGTTTATCAATATTTTGATTTAGGCAGTCGGATTTCTTCCTTTCATTTTTCATTTGTTGTTTCAACTTCTTTGCTGCTGTCACATATTTTGAAGTTAAATTGAGCCATTGTTCGAGAGTTATCTAAAAATAATAGGTGATACTATTTTTTGGTTTTTTGAGATTCTTCTGATCTACATTTATGTTAATTTTCCCCAATACATAGTTTTTCAAAGTTATGGGTAAGAGAAGAAATGAATCTATAAGAATTATGCTAATTTGACTTCATCAATTTTAAGGATGGCAAAAAAGTATGTCAAAATCTGAAGCTCACCTTAAAAGCGGCAAAGTTCAAAGCAACGAAAATCTGATGAAAGGCCTATTTTAAAAATTTGAATTTTTTGCTAAAGTCAGATCTGGACAATTATTTACACGAACTGGGGTGGGATTAGGGAATTTTGAAGGAAAACTCCAAAAATTCAAAGAATTTTTAAGATAGCAGCAACTTAGTATTTTCTTTTTTGGGTCTAGCAACGAAAAAAGATTTGAATGGATTTGCCTCGACAAAATGACCCTGATTGTCAGGTTCGTGCTGCACAAACGTGAAAATCAGGGATTAAAAAGTACGTAAACCGCTAATCTTTAACAATAAAAAACTAAGAATCTAAAAATTCGCAAAAATAAATATTGAAGGGAACGGGAATTGGGAAAAATATTGGAACACGCCACAAAGATGTCCTCGTACCACACTTTTTCATAATCCCCAGAGGGAATAAAGGAGAACACATTTAATACGAAGGTAGCAATTTTTTTGACCAAAAAACTTACATCTTTAATTCCAAGAATTTCCATTTTTACTCCATCAGGATCTTCAAGATGGGAAATATTTGCATAACATGGTTCCCGAATTAAATATTTGTATTTTTTTGCAATCATATTTCCTCTTGTAAATGATGCATAAAATATAAAAATGAATGAAATAAAAGTGATAACTGTTAAAGCAATACAAATAAATAAATTAATACAAATACAATTTTTTCTAACATTTTCAATTCTTCCATCACAGTTACACAACTGCCTGTTCAACAGCATTATTGTTGTTGTGCCAAAAAAATGAATGGCAGAAAAAAAATCTTTTTTCAACAAAAAAGTGGTTGATGCATTGAAGAAATTGTTGACCTGTGACTTATTGATCGATATTCTTTTTTTCTCATGTTACATCCATGTTGAGTAAAAAGCCGGTCTAAGTTTTTTTATATCGCAGTTGAGCTAAGTTTTATATCGCAGTTGAGCACCTTTAAAAGAAAAAGATTATTTTAATCGATCGTCACTGTTCGGGCCTTTTTTTACCAGGCCTTGGTTTTTTGTTCTTGAACAAAATATTTTATTTAAAAAACGATTTTTTTTAAAATCAAATTTTAAGTTACTTTAAATTAAGTAGACATAATTTTCCATAATTAAGAGACCCGATTTTGTGATCCAAACAAGCATTTTTTAGTTTTAACTGTCAAGATTTGATGTCAGCAAAACGTTCAACATTCTGAACCGTCAGATTTTTCCTTTGATCTTTGCCGCCGTCAATGAGAAAAAATCTCTTCATTTTGCAAGAGGCATCGGCACCAAATGCCACACCCAAAATAATCAAAATAGCCATGTAAGTATAGTTTAAATTTTTACAATAAACTTATTTCTATTGAATAAGGATTTATTTTTGACCTTAGAGAAGGAAAAATACAATCAATAAAATGCCAATCAAGTCCAAATGTCTTACACACACATATTCCCTTTTTTTGTTAAAAATTTTTTTGGTCATTCTTTTTTTGGCACAAAAACGATGATGTTGAACAGGCAGTTGTGTAATTGTGATGGAAGAATTGAAAAAGTTAAAAAGTCTTGTATTAAAATAATTTTATTTGTAATAACATGTTTAACATTTTTTACTTTTGTTTCATTTTTCTCTATATTTTGGGTTACTTTTATCAACAGAAATATGATAACAAATAATTATCTACAATTTATTCGTGAACCTTGTTATACAAATATTTCACAGTTTAGAAAATTCAAAAAAATTAAAAGCCGATTTACTTCGGATTAAAGATGTAAGTTTTTTTATTGGTTGTTTTGGCATGTCAAATGCGGGTTTAATACTTGTAAGAAATTTTCGGGAACGGCATGCATTCGATTTTTTGCAATTGCCAGCGAACATTTATTTTACTAATTTTGAAGTGTTTTAAATCCCAATAGCCAGTTATGCAAATTTTAGATATGATAAATAAAAACTTGAGGCATTTTTTTGGATTGATAAGTTAAAATTTTTTATGCAAATTTTTGGAAAGGCTTACGCGTTTTCTTGTTTCTAAGGGATTGTCCAGAAATCACGTGACCATGAGGAGGGAGGGAGGGGGTAAGCCAAATGGTCACCCGGCTTTGATGTTGTCGGCAAAAAGATTTGATCTTTGATCACGGTGGGAGGGAGGGGGTCTGAAAATCACGTTTTGTTGGTCACGTGATTTCTGGACAATCCCTAAGACATCAGAATTGATGGAAGTATGATCATGAATTTTTGGTCGAGCGCGATTTGAAATTGATCGTAGAAGTCCATTGATTCCATTTCCAGCCAGCGACTCATTCTTGATTGTTAAAGTCGGTGGTTCCCATTTTAGTCTGTAACTTTTCCTTAAATGAGAAATTTGTAAAAATTTCAAACTGATTGTTTTTGGAAGCAGTGATTAGAGATGTGAGAGGTTCACAAAAATTCTTTTGATCTTTTGCCGCCAGCGGCACAAGATCAAAGGCGGCTCCTCTCAAAATGGTTTTCTCCTCCGAAGTAAATAATGCTGACATTCTTGATAGAATTTATGCAAATTTCTCTTTTAACTTCATTTCAATTTATTTTAGACAGCCCTGAGCAAATGGCAAAATTCAACATCAAATTACGTCAAAGCTGCAAAAAAATTTAAGCAAAGAAGAAAAATTAAAAATGATAAATCTGATTGCATTTCACAAAATGTTGATAAACTTTACTTTTTAATGGAAATATATTCAGAAAACTCCATTCCATTAACTTATGCCTCTTTTTTCATCCCATTTTTTGCATTTGTTTATTTTTATCGACGACTTTTATTTTTTAAATATTTTAAACAAAAATGCTCTACAACTTTTAAATGGCTTTCTCCATGGCTTCTTTCACTCTATTTTTGTTTTGTCATTTGTAGTGATAATTAGTAAAATTGATTTCTTTTTATTTTGTTGATAAACTTTATTTTTTAACACATATAATTGGGGTCAAATTCAACAAATTTTTTATATTGCATTTTTTAAATTAAACTGTCTACTCTCCTTTGCATTTTTCGGCCTGATATACAAGACCAATTTTAAGTTAAGTACCTTATATACCGCGACCTGCCGTTTTTTTGGCCGTATTTCTCATCCCTGGGGATAAAGGCAATTTTTAATAATATGTATTGTATTAGACAATAAATTTTTTACATCAAAATAAAATAAACATAAAATTTGTCAATTTTATCAATAAAGTAAAGAACTAGAAAAAAATTATTTTAAAAGAAGAGCAAACTTGGAAAATGAACCAAATTGAAATATTCTAACGTGTATAAAAATGATAGTACAAAATAACATAATATTTTTCACTTTGTGGAATACTCATTAAAATTTTGCGATTTTTATATTCATCATTTTCGACCAGTTTATCGACGTAATTTTGAAGAATTTTTGCATATTCGTCAGAGATGTCGTAATCGAAATGGAGATAAAATCGAATAAATGGATTTTTCTAAAACTTCAAATTTTAAGATAAGTGCAAATTGAAAAGTTAAAAACATGCATCCATAAATTTTGAAAATAATTCAAAATCAAAAGTTTCTGGAATATACCATAATTCAAACCGAGTTAAAAATGACGGATTCAGATATTTAATGAGTTTGTTGGTCGATGGTTTAGTGAATCTGCAAGAAATTTCATCACCGGAAAACCTGAAAATATAAACTTTTTATAACAATGAAAGCTAAAAAGTTTTGTACTCACCATCGAAATTCTTTTAATTTTGGAAGCATTTTAACAATTTCATCAACTGGAACAATACTTCCATCATCATAAAAAACAGCAGTATTAATCCTAATACATTCAACAGCCTTTGAAGAAACTAAGAATTGAAATTCATCCATTTTAAGATGTTGAAAATTGATACACAAGATTTTAATATCACAAATAGCTGTCTTCGAAAGAAGATGAGAAAGAAGATTTAAAGAATCTCCATTTTTCAGTTCAAGTTCATTGATAAGCCATAAAGGATTTGTAAGATAATCCAAATTCCTTATTTGAGATCTATCTTCACGTTTTCCAAGTTTTAAATATTCCCATCCATGAAACCCATATCTAAGATTTTTAACAACCTTATAAGGGAATTTTTTGAAACAGAAACATTTTGAAATTTGCATAAGTTTGAGCGATAATCTTGGAGCCGCATTTGTTTTGAGATAAAACAAAAGAGGATTGCGGAAAGATATTGAATATAATGGAGTCATTTCTCTTGAAGAGATGGACATCGTTGAATCGATTAATGCCAATTTTAAAGAGACACTAGGTAAGTGCTAAAAACTTTACGAATATTAATTTAACCTTGTTTAATTTTTTTTTTTTAAAATAATAACATTCAGCGCTTAAAAACATAAAAACCAAATGTTTTCCATCATCTGCCAAAAAAAAAACAATAATTATTATAATTTCGAAAAAATGATTTTTTTAGAATTGCGATTAAAAAAATAGAGCGAATTGGGCTTTGCTTTAACCATATTATGCTATTTTTTTACAGCTTTGCTGTGCAAAAACAAAAGGTGTGAGGTCGTTTGGGTAGAGATTTTCCAAAAGACAAATCACTGAAGAAAAAAAAGGAAAAAAGGTCAACCCTTAAAGGCAAAAATAAAAAACCAATAAACAACAAAAATATAGACGCTGAAAATACAATACGCGCCAACTACTAGAAGTAAAGGAAGAAGTAATATAAAGTAAAAACTTTTTAAAAAACATTAACAAAACACAAAAAATGTAACAAAAGTATAAACACAATAAAAACAATTTAAAAATTTAAAAATACAAATTATTGACGTTAAAGAAGATATTCCACAACTTCAACCATCCATGGTAAAGGTAGAAAGCTGGACCCTGAAACATAAACATAAAGTATAAGTAGTAATAATAATAAAAATTTTATCAATAAGCATTCGTAGCCATTCTTAAAAATTTCTATCAATAGATAAATGATAACTGCATTTCTTTGATGTAGCATGGAACAATTTTATACATTGTGATCCGATATTTCCAGATCCAGCATTTCTAATTTCTCTTATTTATGCTTTTTGATTCAGATTCCTTATTTTATTGTACTGTTTTTTACATTTTATTGTATCACTTTTTTTAAATAAATAAGATTTATTTCAACTTCTTTTTTATTGACTCAATTCATAGGTTCAGGGCAAAATAAAGCGAGGTCATTGCCTAAGTGATTGGCAAGGGTGCGGCTGATTGGGGAGATTTCTCCTTATTGCTCATAATTAAAATTTCTACCCAAACAGCATAAAACCAAACAAAAGAGGTGAACAATGCTCATAAAAATAACTGTCTACCAATTAACAGTCAAATATTCAGTAAATAAAATCTTTTTTCTTTTTCTCAAAAATGACTCAATCGTAGTTTTTTTTTCCAATTTTTCTCCAACGTCTTGACCTCTTTTAACAAAGCATTCCTTTTGGAAAGATATTCACTACGAAAACAAAAATTTTGGAAGAATGCTTTTTTTTGTTACGTCTTTCGCTTCTTTTCATTTTTATTATAAAAACCTGTACGAAATTTTTATACTGAATTTTTTAAAACTTAATAAGTAATTTGTGTGAATGTTAAATTTATAGAAATGTTATTTTTTCAATCTTTGTAGAGAATCAGTTGAAGTAAAATGTTTTTTTAATTCAGTAATATATAATTTGTGGCAAAGTAAAAACCCACAAATTACATATAACTGATTTCCAAAAATATTTTTAATCCATTCTTTTTTGCACAGCCCCAAAATAACTAAAAATTACAGTTTTTGGAATTTTAACATTTTACCACATATTACTTATTACTGCACCAGTCGGATCTCCATTTTTTATTTTTTTAAATACCATCCAACATGTCCCCAACAAACTTTAAATGCTTTATACATTAATAATTTAACCACATTTTTTCTTTACCACTTTACCACAAATTACATATTACTGAATTAATAAAACATTTTACTATAACTCATTCACTACAAATATTGGAAAATTAAAATTTTTATAAATTTAACATTTTTATACATTTTACCACAAATCATTTATTACTGCAACACTACTTAAACTTAGGTAAAAATTAATGTTTTCCCTTTTTATATAGATATTCTAGGGAATGATTTTCTAGGAATTGATTTATCTAGGAATTGCATTCTCGCCATATTTTCTTTGTCGAAAAAAGTCATTTTCCTTTTTTTTTCTTTCATTTTAATTTTTTGGTAACCCTAGCGGTCGATGCACCCAGATTAAAAAGATATTCTTTACAGACATTTTAATGAAATTAAATTTGAAAATACAATTTTATATTAAATTTTTTTAATTAAAACTATGATCTATTGTTTCTCTTTTAATTTATTGATTCAAAGTGTCAAACGTAAAAATGAACAAAAAAAAACGGTTGTTCTCTTTCGAGTTCTTTCTTTATCAACTGACTAAAAATTGAAAACAAAAAGAAAGAAACACATTTCTTGCTAAACTTTAAAAAAATTGTTTTCTTACGTGGCCTTTGGAAAAAATCAATTTTTTGTAGTCGAATTTTTCAATTGAATTTCCTTTTCATTAATTTTTTGAGAAAAATGATAAAAATTTGTTTGAATATTTGATATTATTTTACAACGCATAAGTATAGTTTTTTTACAGACTTATGCGTGCTAAACTTGCGCGCAAAATGTTTATTTTGCAACAAACAATACAGTACAGGATGGTGAATTAGTTGCATTAAAAATTATTTTTGATAAAGTTTAGCACGAAATTTGGATGTAAAAAAATTATGTAATGAACAAATTTATAAATAATTATTTGATATGAATGTTTACGGTTTAATTAATAAAAAATCTTTGAATCTGGTTTACTTGCTAACATTAGAAATTTTTAAAAACAACGATTTCACACATCAAATTCTTTTGCAGAAAAAAAGCAGAAAAATGTGAGACAATGTTTGGCGAAATGTTTATGAACGCCATGTGTAAAAATGGCTTGCAAAAAAAACGAAAATACTTTTCTTTTGTTATTTTTAAAAACGAAAAATCTCACATTATCGAAGCGAAGGCAGAAAAAATTCATGAGAACATTTTAAAGAAAGTTTTGAAAGTATTTGTTTTATTTGATTGCCGTAGGCGGAATTTTTTTATTTAACAAGGGAGCCAAAGTTCGACGTAATTAAAAAATTTTTATCTCCCTTTTGGACATTTTTAATCCTACAGGGATTTTTAGTCTTACCATTAATTATCGGAAGCAGCACTTTTTGTGGTAAATAAAAAGATTTAACCTTTTGAAAAAAATAAAGTTGTTTCCCTTAACGACAGTTTTGATGTTTAATAAATTACTACCTTGTTTCAATTTTTAATTTTTAAAGTTTTGTAAATTTGAATTAGTAATTTTTGGTATTGATAAATTGTTGGTAAACTTATTATTAATATTTATGACATACAATATTACTTACCAAAAGCTGCAATTACTTGTTTGAAAAAATTTAAAAGTCTTGTTTGAATTTAGTTTTTGGTGAAAAATTTGCCTAACTTTTATTGGCACTTTTTTAAAAATGCCATCATCAGAATTTTCGACTTTTACAAATTACATCAATTCTTATCAAATTTATCTCTATTTCAATTGTGGATTAATTTCATGCATGTATCCCCTTTGTATTTATCTTCTATTTTTTACACCTGTTAAATTAAATGCTGCTTATAAGTATATGCTTTTCGGATGTGCCACAACATCATATTTCAATTCAATGCTTCATTGCCTTTGGGCACCAATTTTAACACCAGGATTTTTTGGTGCAGTAATTACTGGAATATTTGGGAAAGTGTCTAGGGAAGCAAACTTGGAATTCTTTCAACTTGCTTTAATTGCTTTAACAAATTCTCAATTATGTACGGTACTTTTGTTAGTGTTTCAATTTTCCACACTTCGACCTCATTCATTTTTGGCAACTTTTGGGAGAACTTCTCAACGACTTTTGACAACATATTTCGGATATTTGACATTCATCATTGCCATGGCATTTTTTGTTGTGCCAACGGCATTTACTTCTACGGCACAATTTGAACAATTTGTTCATCAACAACAAAATGGCACTTTTGGCAATTATCAAAATGGCACTTTTGGCAATCACCAAAATGGCATTTTTGGCAATTACCAAGATGGCACTTTTGCCAATCACCAGAATGGCACTTTTGGCAATAATCAAAATGGCACTTTTGCCAAAGATTTACTATCATCTAATCTTACAATTCTATCCTTCATAGCTTCAACAAATCCAACATCATATCTTTTTGGCACAATCCTAATTCTTTCATCCATATTTCTATTTATCCTAGGCTTACATTATACTGTAGTTGTATCAAAAGTGATAAAAAGTACTCGAGGGATTGTTTCAACTCGAACCCATAAACGTGAAATTATGATGTTCAAAGCTTTCGTATTTAAAACTGCTATGATGTTTATATTTTTTGTGCTTCCAATTCTTGTTTATACTGTATCCTTGTGGGCAAAGATACAGTACCCCATGGTTGGAATGGCATGTAATATTGTAATTGTTTCACATGGATCGATTTCATATATCGGAACAATTTGCATAATTGGACCATATCGAAGAATTGTTTTTGGATTAATATTTCGGATAAAGCCAAATTTAATACAGCGAACATCAACAGTTGTGCCGAGTACAACTTTAAGCAGAAGCGGAATTTATGTTAGTAATAATTAATTAATTTATGAATGTTGTAATATTTGTTTTTATTGTGCCAATAAATTTTTCAAGGACGCACCGCCTATTATCTGCGGTAAAAGATCAAAGGAGTTTTCTGATTTTGGTAAGGATGGCCTTTGATTTGTGCCGACTTCAATAAAAAATCAAAGGATTTTAATGATAAACAAATTTGCATATGTCCGTGGGGTGCGAAAGTCTAATGCGTCTTTGAACTTATGTGAAATTTAAGCAAATTTGTTTACAAAACGGAAACCATTTAAAAACAGACGTACAAACCATAAAATTGAAAAAAAAAATTTAAAAAATTCAAGTCCAACTAATTTGAGGAGTTTTGGATTTGAATCCTTTGAAATTTTGAATAAATTGTTTCGGATGTCGAAAAACAGAATATCCATCTTTAACAAATTTAATTAATGCTTCTCGATACCCTGTCATAATGGAAAGAACGATAATAGATTCAATGAAAATACGAGTTTGAGTAATAATTTGTTGCCCTCCGGCACCTGTTAATCCCATATCTCCATCAATCCAAAGCGGAAGTCGAAAGTCGATATAATTTGTATAACTTTTAATATCTCTTGTTGATTTAATTGTTACCACAGCAATAGGAGAAAAAAGTCGAACAAGGGCAACAAAATTGGCAATAAATTGCACAACAAAAATAAAAAGGTTCATCAATGTTTGTGCAGTAATAACTACAGTAATTCTCAAAGAATTAAAAAAATCTCGACGATTATGTTTTAGCTGAAATTTTGCTTGTTTTACAAGTTTAAAAATTATCATTGTTGTTGAAAAAGTAGAAATTAATAGACATATTGCTGCTTTGAAATGTCGTAAACGCAGGACGACATCATATAAAAATAGAATAAAACCTCGATAAAAATCATCAATTTTCGAGCCGACACATAACGGAGAAGATGTAGAATTTTGTTGAATTTGGCATTCCTTAATAAGCCAAGATAGTCGTCCAAGATTCCAATTACTTAATAAAACTTCTGTATCCATTAATAAAAATACAAAATTGAAAATAAAAATAGTAATAACAATTCGATAACCTTGTGTTAATTTATTATAAAAATTAACAAAATATAATGCTATAAATCTCGTCAAAGATAATAGGAGTAAAGGCGTATAAATATTATATATTATAATACTACGAATCCAATAATCAAAAGTACCCACACCATTATTTGTATGAAAAAAGCATGATCTTTTTATTCCAGGAGTTACGTAATCCTCAAGGTTATTATGACATGAAAATTCCGAGCTTTTAAGAAAATCCCAAATAACTTGATTCAAAATGAACCAACGATAATTTTGTTGTATTCCACCAAAAATTGAAATGAAAGCAATTATTCCTAAAAGACCCATGCAAATATACCCAAAATCGTAGAAATACAATGTTGCAGCAATATTTCCAATTACACATTGAGTATAATCCAAAGAAGTTGTTGATTTTTTAAAAATTTGACGTGTAAAATTTGTTGAATTGTTCATTTTTCAATAAAGGTCTTTAACAAGGGAAAAAACTTATTAAAATGTTTTATTTTGTACAAATTTTAATTTTCAAAAATGTGTTAAAATTTGTTGATTCTTAGAAACATCTTTAAAATGACTGTGTTTTAAGGTATACTTTACTGAAAGAAAAACACTTTTTTTAAGTATCCTGTTTTAACTTTTGCAATAACATTAGATTTTAATGGAAGCCTTTGATTAATAATAGTTTATACAAAAAGTGGGGGCACAAGTGCAAAGTAATTTTAAATATTTTTTCAAAAAAGTTTACTGATTTAAGTTTTAAGACCATCTGAACACAATTAAGATTCAAAAAATTTATTCTAGTTTTATTAGAAATCATTTACAAGACCTCCTTCTGAAAATGATTAACAGTTTTGAGATTTTTTTTTTTGCCAAAAAAATTGGCAGAGAGGCTGCTATACAAAAACGAAAAAATTAAATTTCTAACAACATGTGGACTTATATGACCCAAAAAAAAGTAAACTATTACAGTAATCTCACCTCTTCACAACTCTCACTTCGGGATCCACAACGTTCACAAATTAAAAATGACCGTTTTCCGTGTGTTTCGTAGATACAGTATCCTAATTTTTTCAGAGGTTATTTTAAAAATTTGTTAAGCAGGTTTTTTAAAAAACCAATGGAACTCGTCCGTAGGCTATATTTTGAGGCTTTAACTCAACTCCCTGATTTTTGCTAAATTTTTTTCTGATCGTCTACGCAAAATTTTTCATTTTTGGTGAATTTTGACAAATCATCCTATTTTTTCCAACAAAAATTGATGATTTTTTATCAAAGTTTTATTCTATTTTTATACAATGTTGCTTTCAGTTTACGCGATTTTAAGCCAATCTTCTCACACTTTGATAATTATTGCCCAAAAAATTTGCATAATTTTACTTACGCATAAAAAACATTGCTTGATAGCTTTTTTCCTTGTTCGTTTTTTTTCTTTTTTTCATTTTCTGACTGACACAAACTACAAAAAATGAATGACTGTACAATTTTACTAATTATTTTTGCATTATTCTTCGGCACTTTTGGTCATCGATTTCAACGACATTTGAAAAATGGAAATGTTTTAACTCAAGAAAAAGAAAATCCATCATCAAAAGTTTCTGCAACAACAACAACGACAAAAATGGAAGCAACAACAACAGAAGAACCAGGAAGTAATCCAACAGTTTGGATAATTGTTGGTGTGCTATTATTTGTTGGTTTGGCTGTGATTATTGGAATAATTATGTAAGTTTGCATCTTTATTATTGATTGATTTTTTGAGCGTTGTTTGTAAATAGCTAAAGAGATTTGTTCAATGATGACGTCATCTAGATTTTGTTTTTTGTTCTCCCATTTTTTTTTGTCTTTAGGGAATATCCAGATTTGACGTTAACAATTTTAAAGGTGGTAGGGGTCAAGCATAATCTGCCGCTTACCTTAAAAGCGGCAAAGATCAAAGGAAAAAACCCGATGGGAAGGGTAAATTAGGATTTTTTCGGATCTGGATAATCCGAGTCGATTCACTTTTATTTTTACTAACATTTTTAAGTTAATTCCATCCAAAGCCGTAATGAGAAAAAATTTTTGGGGTGGGCATTTTCATTTCGGAGGAGGAATTCCTTTGATCCTTTGCCGCTTTAACACGGCGGCGGCAAAAGATCAAAGCATTTTCTCAGTTTTAGGGGGAAGGTGCTCCAAATGCTCCCCCTCTCTACGGCCTTGATCCCATCCATTCTCTGATGACGTCATCAATGAACAAAGCTTATTTACAGAGGGAGATGATTAGTTATATCTTTTAATACAGTATACATTTACAACTATACAAATTTAAAAACTGAATATCCATGATCAAGAAAACTGGAGCAAATGTAAGATCTGATATTGGTTCATTAGATACCGATATTATGTTACAGTAATCTTGATTGAGGATATTCAATCAACAAATTTGGATATACGTCACATGAAGGAGACGGCGGTTTAGGTACCTTTTTTATCCCTGATTTTCAGGTATGCGCAAAACAAACCTGATATTCAGGGTATTTTTGTTGAGGCAAATTCCTTCAAATTTATTTTGTTTACTAAACCCAAAAAAGATAAAAGTACTTAAGCCGCCACCTTCTTTAAATACAGTATGCTTTTACAACTTTGTGATCGTCCAGATCTGACGTCATGGGGGATGGAGAGGGTAATGACAGTGCCGCCTTTGATGTGCGGCAAAAAATGTCTTTGATGGGGTAAGGCTAATTTTCGGATGACATCATATCTAGACGATCCCTTTGTCGGCAAAAATAGTTTTAATATTTTCTACCGTATCTCATCTTTGTTTCATTTTAGATATTGCTGTTGCTGTCGATCAAAGAAAACCAAAAAAGCTAAACAAATTTCAATTGATCAAAATGAATCAAGACGAGAAGAAGGAAGAAGTCAACAACGAACAATAAGCCAAAAATCAATAAGTCAAAAATCTCAACAAAGTCAAAGTCAAAAGAAATCTGAAAATTCTTCCAAGAAACAACAACCTTCACAAAAATCTCTTCCAAAGCCATCACCAAAGAAATCCCCTGCGGGCAAGACATCAATGTTCTCACATCTTCTTGTGCCACCAGCAGTTGCAGCAGCAGCCAAAAAAGAAGCAGCTGAAAAACCATCTCAAAAATCAATCAATAAAAAATCTGTTTCTCAAAAATCTGAAAAGCTTGTTCAAGTTGGTTCAAAGAAATCTTCTCAAAGATCTGCAAGAAGTGAAAATAATAATAAATCAAAATCTAATCATCCAAGTGAACGTTCAGGAAATCGAAGATGTGGTGGAAGAAAAAGTGAAACTGAAAGTAAACAATCAAAACAAGAAAAGTGATGAAAGAAGAATTTTGTAATTTTCTGTGTAAATTTCTTGGATTTATTTGTAATGAAAAATAAAGGACTTCATTGAAATTCATACCTTTTTCCATCCATGAGCCCTTCAGAGAGGGATAAAATATTCCCGCCCTTTGATCTCTTACCGCTGTTAAATCACAAAAATAAGGAACTTCATCATTGTTTGTGCAGTAATAACTACAGTAATCCGCAAAGAATTATAAAAATCTCGACGATTATGTTTTAATTGAAATTTTGCTTGTTTTCCAAGTTTAAAAATTATCATTGTTGTTGAAATTGAAGAAATTAATAGGCATATTGCTGGCCAGTGTTATGCTTTTGTTTTTTTTCCGCGGGCGCCCGCGCCCGCGTACTTTCCAAAAAATCGCCCGCGCCCGCCCGCCGCCCGGTTACTTTCAAAAATTCCGCCCGCGCCCGCCCGCCGCCCGCCAAAGGGCGCCCGCGGGCGAAGCATAATACGGACTCCGATTTGAATTTATTTTAAACTATTATTTTCAATATTTAAAGACAATGTATACATAAACCGACAGTATGTCATATCGCTAATTTGGCATACTATAGGTCAAAAGCATATCTTCAACACCTATCATGAATTTAAATTTTGACCATATCAATAATTGATATATTGATTAACAAAAATTACTTAAAGTAGTACTGTATATAATGTCATTAATCGGTCAAAATCCAGGTGCAGTTAATAACGATGTAAAATTTTTCATAGCAGTTTATTCTTTCTTTATCGACAAGCAAAAAAGATTGACACCAATGTGAAAAAATGCAAATTATTTCAGTGAATCTTGGATGTTCTCATAGGGCATTTAGGTCATTGCGGTGATAAACTTTTTTCTTTTGTCATTAGATGATTTGTCTTTCCGTGTGATTTTTATGGCAAAAAAGCAGTTTTTTGTAGATTTTCGTTGAGAAATATTGTCAAAAAAGCATTGAGAAAAAAAAGAAAATGCCTTTACTTTTTTACTCGCGGGCGCCCGCGCCCGCTAACTTAGAAAAAATCTGCCCGCGCCCGCCCGCCGCCCGCTTACTTTTGAAAAAACTGCCCGCGCCCGCCCGCCGCCCGCCAACGGGCGCCCGCGGGCGGGCGCGGGCGCGGGCAAAGCATAACACTGTTGCTGGCTTAAAATTTCGTTAATAGAAAGCAGTATTATATAAAAATATAATAAAACTTCGATAAAAATTATCATTTTTTACTGAAGAATTGTGTCTATCCCCAAAAAAAGTGGCTGTCAGATAATAATTTCTTGGTTTAAAATATTTTAATGTTCTCTTAAAAACTTAACAAAAACAATTTCAAAATTGCAAAAAACTTTCTAAAGGATGCCTTGTAAATGATTTATAATAGAACAGAACAAATTTTTTTTACAATTTTTTGATCAGATGGTCTGAAAATTTGAACTGGTAAACTTTGTTTAAAAAAATAAAAAAATTGCTTTGCACTTAAAGTACTTGTGCCAGTAATGGTTTTTTACAAAGCTCTTTTTTTCTAAGATGTGAACATTCAAAAGCTATTATTAATCAAAGTCTTCCATTAAAATTAAATGTTATTGGAAAAGTTAAAATTCGAAGCTTCAAAAATGGAGTTTTTTTTCAGTTAATTGTACCCTAAAGCACATTTATTTTAGAGTTGTTTCTAAGAATCAACAAATTTTAACACGTTTTTGAAAATTAAAATTTGTACAAAACTACAGTAATCCGCAAAGAATTAAAAAAATCTCGCCGATTATGTTTTAACTGAAATTTTGCTTGTTTTACAAGTTTAAGAATTATCATTGTTGTTGAAATTGGAGAAATTAATAGGCATATAGCTGCTTTAAAATTTCGTAAATGTAGGGTGACGTCATATAAAAGTACAATAAAACTTCGACAAAAATCAATCAAAAAAAATTTTTTTGTTTAAAAATTGTATCTATCTCCAAAAAAAGCAAGTGTCAGACACTAATTTCTTCGATTAAAATATTTAAATGCTCTTTGAGAAAAAATTCAAATTACTTTGCACTTGTGCCCACTTTTAATACTTGTGTAAGCTGTCATTAATCAAAGGCTTCCATTAAAATTTAACGTTATTGCAAAAAGTTAAAATTCGAAGCTTCAAAAAAGGAGTTTTTTTTCAGTTAATTGTACCCTAAAGCACATTTTGTTTTAAAATTTTTTCTGAGAATTAACAATTTTTTAACATGTTTGTAAAAATTAATTTTAAAGTTGTTCCAAAATTTTATTTTTGAAACGTTTTTGAAATTTAAAATTTGTACAAAATAAAACATTTGATTTACATTTTTTGTCTTTCTTGTTAAAAAACTTTATTCAAAAATGAACAACACAACAATCTTTACTTGTCAAATTTATAAAAAATCTACAACTTCCATCGATTATTCACAATGTGTAATTGGAAATATTGCTGCAACATTGTATTATTACGATTTTGGGTATATTTGCATGGGTCTTTTAGGAATAATTGCTTTCATTTCAATTTTTGGTGGAATACAACAAAATTATCGTTGGTTTATTTTGAATCAAGTTATTTGGGATTTTCTTAAAAGTTCAGAATTTTCATGTCATAATAGCCTTGAAGATTATGTTACTCCAGGGATAATTAGGTCATGCTTTTTTCATACAAATGATGGTTTTGGTACTTTTGATTATTCGATTCGTAATATTATACAAAATAATATTTACACGCCCTTGCTTCTATTGTCTATGACGAGATTTATAGCGATATATTTTGTTAATTTCTACAATAAATTAACTCAAGGTTATCGAATTGTTATTACTATTGTAGCATTTAACTTTATTTTTTTATTAATGGATACAGAAGTGCTAATAAGTAATTGGAATCTTGGACGACTATCTTGGCTTATTAAGGAATGCCAAATTCAACAAAATTCTACATCTTCACCGTTATGTGTCGGCTCGAAAATTGATGATTTTTATCGAAGTTTTATTCTATTTTTATATGATGTCGTCCTGCGTTTACGAAATTTTAAAGCAGCAATATGTCTTTTAATTTCTTCAATTTCAACAACAATGATAATTTTTAAACTTGTAAAACAAGCAAAATTTCAGCTAAAACATAATCGTCGAGATTTTTTTAATTCTTTGCGGATTACTGTAGTTATTACTGCACAAACATTGATGAACCTTTTTATTTTTGTTATTCAATTTATTGGTAATTTTCCTTTATTTATTACACTTTTCTCTTCTGTTAATGTAGTAACAATTAAATCCACAAGAGATATTAAAAGTTATACAAATTACATCGACTTTCGACTTCCGCTTTGGATTGATGGAGATATGGGATTAACAGGTGCCGGAGGGCAACAAATTATTACTCAAACTCGTATTTTCATTGAATCAATTATTGTTCTTTCAATTATGACAGGATATCGAGAAGCATTAATTAAATTTGTCAAAGGTGGATATAATTTCATTCGACATCCAAAACAATTTATTAAAAATTTCAAAGGTTTTAACTCTAAATCACCTCAAATTAGTTGGACTTGAATTTTATGTTTGTGTTTATTTTAATTGTTTGTATATTTTGTAATAAAATGTAATTTTTGTAGATTCTATTCTTATTGTATTGTTTGTAAAACAGAAAATTAAAAAATTTTCTCGATTAATTGTTCTATGTCCTACAGGACGATAACTAGCTAGAGGCGCAACAAACTACATTATATAAAAAATGAGGAATCAATTTCTTTGGTTTATAAAAATAGTGTTTTCGTTTTTTTAAATTACCGCTGCCGCCGCCGGGGAAAAAATTGAGTTATCGCCGCCGCGAGCAGCATCCTTTGATCTGCGGCAAATCTCTTTGAACTTTTCGGATTAATAGCCGATCGGCGGTGGCGGCATGAAAACACTGTATAAAAATAAAAAACATTTCTTCAAAAAAAATTTAAGAGTATTTTCAATGGCCATTGCAATGGGTTTTTTCAAACTTTAAATAACTCCATCCCTTTTTTCCCCAGATTATCCCTTATGCGTCCGAGAACGTTTTGCCAAACTTCCTTCGTCGTTGAAAAATGTTTTACCTTTTGCAAAAATTACTCAAACTTTCTAAAGTTTATTTAAATTGATATGTCGACAGATCTGTTTGAAAATGGCTTCTGTTATGTAAAAAATTTGCATAAAGTTTAGCATATTTATACAATCATTGATTTTCATTCAATGGATTTATCGCGTCATCAAAAAATTCATTTCGTTTGTTGTTGCTGCTTGAAGATTGCTTGATCACTTTCTTATTCTCTTATCTTCAAAGCTTGTGTACATCTTTCTCTCTCTCTCAATCTTGATTGATTTGTGTTGTCTTCTTCAACCTTCAATTCTTTAATGAATTAAAAATGAAGCACAGTACAATTCCTAATGTCGCATCAATTTTTCTTTCTTTTATTGTTGTTGGATTACTTTTTGGTTCTCTTTTTTCATGTAAGTTTTTTACGGGTATTTTTAAATATTTTGTCATTATATTTTTTATTTTTAGATTGGAGAAATGCATATGGTATGCCGGGTCAACCTGACATGATAACGATGAAATATGGAATTTATGGAAATTGTAAAAATGCTACTGCTAATGTCACAGATGTTTGTGTTGTGGTATGTTCTATTTTTTCAACTCTGAATAAGATGTGCTAATTTTTTAAAGTTCAAAAAAGCTGATCTTTGGGACTGCATTAACAGCTGTTTCAGACATTATCCTTCCGTCAGCTGTTTTTGGTTATAATTCCCCAAAGGGGATTAATAAAATATGCTTTAGGGATCGTATAGATATGACGTCAGGGGTGACAGGGATAAGACATGTTTTGCCGCCTTTGATGTGCGGCAAAAAGTGTTTTTGATGGGGGTAAGGCTGATTTTTGGATGACTTCATATCTGGACGATCCCTTTAGGATATTGAAACTCAAAATAGTCGTATTAGAAAATTTAAATGTTATTCGAAGTTGAAAAACATTTAGTTATAAGTTATAACTTATAACACTGAAGAAAAACAATACTATATTTCAAATATATTTTTTAGCCTCAAAATGAAGGATTTGTTGGTGATTCTGCAATTCTTTTGATGCTAATTATTTCTCTTCTTCTTTTTGCCATCCATATTCCTCTAACGTGCTTGGCACTTTCAACATTAAAATTTTTTGAAATTCTTTTGTATCTTCTACCAGTTCCATCTATCATAGCAATTTTGTTAATGGTTTCATGCTGTGCCGTTTTTGATAGCTACGGTAGGACATGGTATTCGAATGGCATTGTTGTTCAATCACGTAAGTTTTTTTCTTATTATGTGGATGATTCCGGCATAAGTATTGTCCTGTGGGGGAGCAATAAAACCTATTCACGTCTGACTCAAACCAAGGAAAAGGTGAACTTTTTTTCCAACGGGCGGGTGTGTGCGCACACACCCGCCCGTTGGAAAAAAGAAGTTTGCTTTGATTCAAACGTGTATTGTTAAAGAGCACACCCAATCCTAATTCAAGCTAATAAAGAAGTATTCTTTATTTTAGCTTATAAAATTACTTATGGTGAAGGGTTTTATGTTCTTATCGCTGCTTTCTGTATTGGATCTTTTGCAACGGGTTGTGCGACAGCTGCTGCTTTCTTTATTTTTGAAGAATTGGAAGAAATCAAGGCTCAAAAAACTGGTTATGTTGTTAAACAAAAAACTGTCAAGAAACAAGTTATTGAAACTCCTGAAGTTGAATATGAAGAAGTTGAAGAAGAACAACTACAACAAGTTGCTGAAGAAGATGAAGATGTTGAAAGTGCAAAAATTGTACAAAAGCCTGTCAAAAAAGCTAAGAAAGTTCAAAAGCCTCAAAGAAAATCAAAACCATCCATCAATGCTCCAGTCAAAAAGAAGAAGAAAATTCAATCTGGATCTCAACAATCTGAAGTTGTTAAAGGTGATGATGAATCAAAGAAATCAAAATCTGAAAAACCTCTTTCATCTCTTAAAAGTGTTTCTGGAATGGAAGTTGGAAGTGATCGATCTCGTGGAAAGAAGAAACGAACCAATATTGAAGAATCTGAATAATTGAAGAAGGGCGAAATAATTCAGGGAAGGAAAAAGTAAACACTAAATGTTTATGTTTTTGTATATCATTTTTTGTATGTGTTAATTATGTTGAATAATTATAAATAAATAAGAAACTTTTTAAAGATTTTGTTTGATTTCATATGTTATTTTTGATAAAAATATTGTAGAAATTTTGTTTCAGTTTGATCGATCACTCCATCACTTTTTCTTTGGCTGTTGGCAAAATGCGTTCTAAACAGTCCTATTAAAAAATGAAATGTGTTTTTAAAATTTCCTTAGTTTCAAAAAAATGTATTTGTATTTAGGACGATGATACAAAAATTACCCAAACTTTCTAAGGTTTATTTAAATTAATATGTTGCTAAATCTGATTGCAAATGAGTTCTGTTACGTAAAAAATTTGCATAAAGTTTAGCATATTTTTATAGTCATTCATTTTCGTTCAATGGATTTATCGCGTCATCAAAAAATTCATTTCCTTTGTTGATGCTGCTTGAAGATTGCTTGATCACTTTCTTATTCTCTTATCTTCATAGCTTGTGTATCTTCCTTTCTCTCTCTGAATCTTGATTGATTCGTGTCGTCTTTTTCAACCTACAATTCTTTAATGAATTAAAAATGAAGCAAAGTACAATTGCTAAAGCTGGATCAATTTTTCTTTCGGTTATTGCTGTTGGGTTACTTTTTGGTTGTCTTTTTTCATGTAAGTTTTTACGGGTATTTTTAAATATTTTGTCATTATATTTTTTTAGATTGGAGAAATCTATATGGTTTACCCGACACGGTAACGAAGAAATATGGAATGTATAGAAATTGTAAAGATTTTGTTGCTGTTGTCAAAGATGTTTGTGTTTGGGTATGTTGTTGTCCCAAAATTTTATCTGTTAAAACTAACAATATTAACAAAAATGCCATCTTCAAAGTCTTGATGTCTACTTTTCGATGTCAACGCTTCGGCGTTCTATAATTTTGAAACATTACTATATATCTTATATATTTTTTAGCCTCAAAATGAAGGATTTGTTGGTGATTTTGCAATTCTTTTGATGTTAATTATTTCTCTTCTTATTTTTGTCATCCATATTGCTTTTATGTGCTTGGCACTTTCAACATTACAATTTTTTGAAATTCTTTTGTATCTTCTACCAGTTCCATCTATCATCGCAAATTCATTACTAATTACATGTGGTACCGTTTTTTCTTACTACATTAATACAGCGTATATTGATGACATTGTTTTTCAATCACGTGAGTTTTTTTTCTTATTATGTGGATAAATAGGGCATTTCCATTGGACGGGGATGTGTGTCATGTTTTGTGGGGGAGCGATAAAACCTATTGTAGAAGAGCACACCTACTCTAAATCGGAGCTTTTGTTCATTAATAAATACTCTTATTTTAGCTTTTAAAATTACTTATGGTGAAGGGCTTTATGTTCTTATCGTTGCTTTCGGTTTTGGAACTTTGGCAACGGCTTTTGCAATAGCTGGTGCTTTTTTAATTTCTGAAGAATTGGAAGAAATCAAGGCCCAAAAAACTGGTTATGTTGTTCAACAAAAAGTTGTCAAGAAACAAGTTATTGAAACTCCTGAAGTTGAATATGAAGAAGTTGAAGAAGTACAACAACAACAAGTTGCTGAAGAAGATTTAGATGTTGAAAGTGCAAAAATTGTACAAAAGCCTGTCAAAAAAGCCAAGAAAGTTCAAAAGCCTCCAAGAAAATCAAAACCATCCATCAATGCTCCAGTCAAAAAGAAGAAGAAAATTCAATCTGGATTTCAACAATCTGAAGTTGTTAAAGGTGATGATGAATCAAAGAAATCAAAATCTGAAAAACCTCTTTCATCTCTTAAAAGTGTTTCTGGAATGGAAGTCAAAGATAGAAGTGATCGATCTCGTGGAAAGAAGAAAAGAACCAATGTTGAAGAATCTGAATAATTGAAGAAAAAGGAGAAGAATGAAATAATTCAAGGAATGAAAAAATAACAATATGTTTATGTTTTTGTATATCCTTTTTTGTATGTGTTAATTATTAATAAATAAGAAACTTTTTTTAAGATTTTGTTGGATTTCGCTTGTTAGTTTTGGTTAAAAATATTGAAGAATATTTGTTTTAATTTGATCAATTCTCTTAGACTTCTTGCATAATTCGCGCCAAAAAAATTTGTATTCATGTGTTGATAAAAATTTGCATAAATGTGTTCCAAAATATCGCTGGTTTTTTTATTGTTTATTATGTTTAAAAACATATTAGTGTATTCTAATTAGACAATACAGTAATATGTTTTTGTATTACAAATTACTGTATTGTAAAACAGGAAAAAAATGAAGAATCTGAACAATTCAAAAATTGAAAAAGTAAAAATGTTAATGTCAATTTTTTGGACCGGAGGGCATGTACTTTTTCTTTTTCAGTTTTTTTAAAATTTACATATGTGGACGTAACCACCTAAAATAAGCTAGGCTTTTTACTTTTGAAAATAAAAAATTAAAGAAATATACGAATTTAAACGGCAAAAGATCAAAGGCGGCATGTTTCCTCTGAAATAAAAATGCTTCTGACGTCCTTGAACATGATAATATTATTATATTTGCAAAATTTAAATATTGACAAACATCAACTTTTAAAAAATTTTTTCAATTTAAACGGTTTTTCTTATTATTTTTCTTTCTTTGTCTCTCTCTTTTTTTGTTGAAGAAGTGCGTGTTTATGGTTTCCATAGTTACTACTTTTTTTTGTTACACACATATTTTTTTTAAAAAAAATTTATTTCTTTCGTCACTCAATTTTTTCTCCCTCTTTCTTTATTTCCATTTTTTGTTAGTCAATTTTTTTGATCATTTTTTTTGTTGCGATTAAAAATATTATTATGTGTTTTTATTTGACGTAAAAAAATCGTGAGAAATTATTAGAAATGACTCATCCCTCTTTCAAAACATTTTTTGTGCTCTTTATCAAACTTTGGGCGATTCCGATTTTTTTAGATTAAATTTTTTTTCCTTCGAAAGCTTTAAAAACTTCAAAAAAATTTTTAAGCAAATATTTAAAACATAAAAAAAATTTTTATTTAAGTTTTTTTGAATTTCTCATTTGTTCACCTGGAAGTTGTTAAAATTTTTCTGAGTTTTGGATTTTTTGGAAATTGAAACTGTATTAAAAAACAGTATTTTTTCAGCTGTTTTCCTAGTTTTTTTAATAAAAAATTGTTCAAGTTTTAAGTTCAAGGTTATATTTGTAAAAACTGTTTCATTTTTTTAAATACCTGGAAAGAGCAGATGTCACATCTGGCACACGTTTTTTATTGGAATTTTAGTTTTTTGACCAGTGCTATGACTCCCCCGCCCTTTCCCCGCCCCGGGGGCCCCTTTTTTCCCCTCCCCGGGGTTTTGGGGGAGGGGAAGGGGGAAGATTTTTAAAACTGCGGGGGAAAGGGGAGGGGAAGGGGGATGTTTTTGATTCCATGTGGGGTATTGCGGGGAACACATATTTTTACTCAACAAAATTTGATTGAAGTTGGAAAAACTTTCACTAAAATATTAATTCAAAAACCCTAATATTATGTAACTTTAATATAATTTTAATATAATTTTGATTTTATTACAAAGTGACGGCTTTTTTGAAGAATTTTCGACCATTTTTAAAAAAAATTCTTTAAAGAGCCTATTTTCGAAAAAAATTGGAGGGGAAAAAAGGGGAAAAATCGGGGGAAAAGGGCGGGGAAAGGGGGATTTTTTAAAAACAGAGGGGAAAGGGCGGGGGATTGGGGGAGTTTTTGAGAGCTCGCGGGGAAAGGGGAAGGGGAGGGGGATGAAAATGGTCAAGTCACAGCACTGTTTTTGACTCTAAAATTTGCGTTTGCAAAAGTGTTTTTTAGGATTTTTTAAGCTTCCAAAAGTTGCAAATATTAAATGTAAAAATAGAAATTTTTTATTTGCTTTCCTCGGGGCGTTGCAAGATTAGCTCAAAAATATATTTTGCTAAAAATATTTTTGAATAATATTTGATTTTTTTTACTCCTTTGCATTCAATTTGGTTTTGTTGGGGAAGTTGAATATAAACATCAAAGTCACCCACCTTAAGAATTTTAAATATTAGCTTTTATCGAACTTTAAGGAGATGTTTCATTTGCTGTTTTTTTGAATTTCGCAAGCAAGGCTGTCTGGAAAAAAAAATTATGATCCGGAATCCGGAATGCCAAAAATCAGCCGGAATCCGGAATCCGGTCCGGAATAATTTATATAGAAAACAAAAAATTTTATCCAGAATCCGGAAAATCCGGAACACCAAAAATCGCCGGAATCACGGAATCCGGAATCCGATCCGGAATTCCGGACAGCCTTGTTCGCAAGAAAGTTCGCGAAGCTGAAAATTTTTGATAATCAGGAACTTTCGCTTTTTTCTAGTGTTAAAAAAGTTGGAAAAAAGCGAAAGTTCCTGATTTTCAATAACTTTCAGCTTCCCGAACTTTCTTGCAAAATCAAAAAAAGCAAATGAAACATTTCCTTTAAGAAGAATGCCTAAGGGAAGGAAGTTGAAATAGTTGTGATAAAAGTTATTTGAATAAGAGGAGTGTTTTTTAGAATGTGATCCAAGCGAAACTTTATCAGTGATAGGAAACGTTTGCTTTGATTGCATTATTCCCTAAAGGAAAATATTCCACACCAGTGTTTGGTTACCGTTTTTTCCATTCTTTTTTTATATATTTATAGCCTAAAAAATTATAGAATGATATTTATAAATATTTGGAGACCTATTTTTGGAGGATTACTATTAGTTTTTTTAAGCCTAGACAAATTTTTCCAAAAGTGACGTTTGTTGTTTCCAAAAAACAAAAATAAAACAATAGAATTTTAACTTTTATCATTGAACAGTTATTTTTGTTGTTCAAAAAAGTAGCTTTTGTTTTTTATCGAATGAAACAACATATTTTTTTACATCATCCTGATAGGCAAGGATACTGTAGGCGGGCGGGTATCAATAAATCAAAGAGAAAAAAAGCTGACGAAAAAAATATTTTTCATTCCAAAAAAAGTTATTCAACTGCGTCTTTGATGAGCAAAAATTAATGCTTAAATTAAAGATATTTTTTTTAACTTTTTTGATAGCGAGGATATTTTTTATTCTTATCAGGGAAGTTTTAATGAGGGAAGAAAAAGAAGACAGAAAAATCTCTTTTTGGGTCATCATGATTATTTTTTTTTGCTGCTGCTTTAAAATGGTCCCATTCTTTTTTGGATGGATTATATTTATCAGGGTTTTTATTCTGGGATGTAAAATAAGGGTAGTTGATGGCCATTAGAATGGTAAAACTATTGAATCCGGGTAGAAAAAGAACATTAGGGATTTTTTTGATTGATTTGGACTACAATTTTTTATCTGATAAAATAGAAATATAAGAATTTTTGGAAGCTTGCAATTGCAAAGAACAGTCGAAGTCTTGATTTTTTTGATTACTGTTGCAAATATTTGTTTGAGGTTAAAGTTTAGCACATAAAACATAAATTAATTTTATGATGACCAAATAGATATAGTTTTTCTTCACCTTAGTTTTGGTCAATTATTTGAAGAGCTTTTATCAATTTTTGATATGTTTTTGATTAAATTTAACCCATTTCAAAGATTTTATTTAAAAAATGCGGCGGTTTATTCACTTTTTTGATCCTTGATTTTCAGGTTTGTGCAGCATGAACCTGAAAATCAGGTTTTTTCTCGCGGCAAATTCATTCAAAAATATTTTCGTTACAAGACCCAAAAAAAAACAATGTTAATTATTTCATTGATCACCTGTATTAATCTAAAAAATATATTCCGTCACTTTTTTTCAAGTATTTTAGTCTTTGACTTTTTCATTCAAAAATTTGTCTTTAAACTTTCAAATAGCGTCGTTTCCAATTTTTTTTGTTTTCATTTAAACTTTTGTGATCGTCGTTTGAACGAAATTTTTTTACGTTTTTTTGCCCCACAAAATTTTTTTTATCGTCACCCGACGACGACGCTTCATCTTTTTCTGATCAATGTTTTTCCGTGTTTTCTTTTTGACTTTACACAAACATTTTTTCATAGTAGTTTTTAATCCTATTTAAAAAAAATAGTTATTATCTGTTTTTGATTTAGTTTTTATTTTGTCGTATGTGAAAAAAAATTCTCCCAGAGAATAGGATTTAAGACGCAGTCTGTGAATGACTCAAAAAAACAAGCAAAGGGGCGGCACAGGCAAAAAATACATTTGCATGAAACTTTTGCCATAGGTAAATCGACCCTGGAGAAAACGATTAGGCAATCTATTTTTGCTCAAAAAAATTTCTTACGGTAGTTACAGTATATCAAAGGTTAAAGCCGACGAATTTTCACTCTGATGCGAAAAATCAGCAAATTAATTTTTTGGCATTATTTTTATTTTGTATACGTTTTCGACCCTGGGGAATTCGATTAAGACACTTTTGGAAGCATCAAAATACCTGGAATACCGTTTTTTATATGACCTCTGTATTTGCCCACAGAAAAAACTTTTTGTAGAAAACAGCCCGGAGTGAAATGAATTTTTTTCCTGATAGCCCTACCGCTTTTACATATAAAAAATAATAAAAGATAAAAAAACTCTCGTGTTTTTAGAACGATCATGATTTTAGAAGAGATTCAATCGTGAAAATCCCCTTGTAAAAAAAGGAAAAGAAAACTTTTCTTCGTTCTTTTCGTTGTTTGGCAAAGTGTTCTGTTGACAATTGCGTGTTTCTTTTTTTGAAAGCTTTTTTTACAAGGGGATTTTCACGATTGAATCTCTCCTAAAATCATGATCGTTCTAAAAACACGAGAGTTTTTTTATCTTTTATTATTTTTTATATGTAAAAGCGGTAGGGCTATCAGGAAAAAAATTCATTTCACTCCGGGCTGTTTTCTACAAAAAGTTTTTTCTGTGGGCAAATACAGGGGTCATATAAAAAACGGTATTCCAGGTATTTTGATGCTTCCAAAAGTGTCTTAATCGAATTCCCCAGGGTCGAAAACGTATACAAAATAAAAATAATGCCAAAAAATTAATTTGCTGATTTTTCGCATCAGAGTGAAAATTCGTTGGCTTTAACCTTTGATATACTGTAGCTACCGTAAGAAATTTTTTTGAGCAAAAATAGATTGCCTAATCGTTTTCTCCAGGGTCGATTTACCTATGGCAAAAGTTTCATGCAAATGTATTTTTTGCCTGTGCCGCTCATTTTCGAAACTCTCCTAGACTGCGTCTTAAATTGCTTACTTACTTACATATTTTTGTCGTTTCCTCTGTTTTCCTTCTTTTTTCTGTCTCTATAAAATGTTGTCATGGAAGTTTTATTTTTTCGTCCCTGTTTTTTTCTTTTTTTGTTAGTAAAATCTTCAATCTTTCATTTTTTTTATGAAATTTTGTTTTTTTATGTGTTTTTTTTTCGGTGGCTACCACCATCTTTTTTTGATGGTGCTAGGGGGTATCTGATGGCAACAAGGACAAAAAGAAAGGTTCTTCTCTAAAAAAACACAACAAAAAAGACAGACATAATAGGTTATTTAAATAGGTTGTTTTTTTTAAAAAATGTCTTCGTTGTTGTTTTTTGTTTTGGTTTTTTTGTTGTAAAAAACAAGATAGTCAAGGTGATGGGAGGCAGCACGTTAGTCAAACAGTCAACTGTTTGGCAAAATGTTCATTTGCTTTTTATGAATTTTTGATGTTTGAGTATTTGCAAAAATACATATATTTGCCCTAACATTAACAGCTCATATGCTGCTTATGTTTAACCTATCCTTATCTGATATAAACTAGAAAGCAAGGGCTACAAAATGATATAAGGATCACCAATATTAAATGATTCTGCGTTCAAACGTTTGCGCTTTAAAAATAATACACTGTTTTTGTTGAACTTTATATATCTTATTTCTTTGCAACTGTCTATACAATCATCAAAACTTATAATCCAACAGTCAAAAGACATTATGAGGAATGTTTGGACGTTTTGTTTTTGGAAAATGGAGCAGCGGATTTTATTTAAGAAGAATTTTAATGGAAAAGAAAGCAATCAACACAGTAAGAACTGTCCGTATTGCTGCAGAAAATAAAATATACATCCAAAATATCTCTCACAACATTCAGCTCAATCATATTAACATCAACGAACACAAAAAAATCCATTTGAAACAAATTTTTCATATTCAAGTTTACAATGAACATCCACAAAGCATACTGTAAGTTAACTTTGTTAAATTTATATGTTGAAGACAAATACTCATATATATCACGTTTGTAATTGCTTATTTAAGTATTTCGAAGATGTTAAAGTAGTATTTAAAGAATAAATCTCACTACTGAACAAAGCTATGAATTTTATATATAATACCATATGTCTCAGTTTGTTTAAGTATTAACAATTCATTACACATGTATCATATATCTTTTTACATGTTAGCTTACCTTCTAAATACATAAATAAACAACTACAAACAGTAATATATATATGACATGACTACAAATATTAAATTTTAAGAAAAGTGACTTACAGTAGTAATTGAAGTTGATAACCATAAACATGAATATAAAAATTTGTTTCACATCGAGTTTTTTGTGTTCGTGGATTTTAATATGATTAAGCTGAATTTTGTGAAAGATATTTTTGATGAATACTTCTGTTTTTACTGCTATAAGTACATCTCTTGCGACGTTGATTTCGTTGTTTGCTGTAAAAATCCATCTCAAACAAAAACCGCTGCTCCATTCTTGAAAAACAAAACGTCCAAATATTCTTAATATTGTATTCTAAGTGTTACATTACAAATTCTGATGATCGTATTGACCGTTACCGATAAATAACGAGGCAAAAATGTGTATTTTGCAACAATTTTTTTGGAAAACAAAATTAGCGATGATTTTTCTGGTTTTAGTCGATCCTGTGAGCATATATAGAAACTTAAGCACTCATATTTGGTTTAGAACATGTAAAAATATTATTTAGTACATCTTACATCAATTTTTTAAGGATTCTAACTCAGAATCTATATCCCCAACATCAGCAGTTTTACTAGTTGCTTATTTGGTGCTTTTTCGTTATAAGAAAACCGTTTGACTAACGTGAGGCAGGTTACCAGATTCGAAGAAAAACAAATTATGATAGTTCCTTTGATTTTGTGTTCTTTGGATTTCTTCATTTTTTCTTTCATTTATGACTAAAAAATTGCTGTGTTTAAAAAATTTAATTTAAAGGTAGCAGCGGATTACGTCCTTTTTGGGTTTTGCAACGAAAATAAATTTGAATATTTGCTTCGACGAAAAATCCTGATTATCAGGTTCGTGCTGCCCAACCTTGAAAATCAGGGATCAAAAAAGTACGTAAACCACAGTTTCTTTGAACAAAATCTAATTTTCTGAATTTAAATTCTATCAGGGTGTTCCATAAATTTTTTCCGTTTTACTCACTTGGCAAAGTGTTCTTCACAATGAAAAACGGAAAAAACTTATGGAACACCCTGATATAAATCTCAGCATGGTTTTCGAAAATCTCTCTGAAAAAGTCACATTTTTCTGTGACCTTTTAACATTGTTTTTCCTTCCTCTTTAATGTTTTTTTTGACTGAAGAAATTGATCAAAGCAATGTTTATTTACAAATTTGATAGAAAAAAAGATTAAATAGGTTTTAAGTCAGCAGTGTTTATTTTTAATTTTTATTGTTTACATATTGAATTCTCTTTTTTTTAGCTTCTTTTGTTTGTAAAAAAGCATGATTCATCGAGATTCATCATCCCTATCTATGCTCTATCTTTAACCCCAAATGGGATAAAATTTGTTGATCCTTTTTTGGGATAAATATTTCAACATTTCAAATGTAATAAAGGGTTTTGTTTTTGCACTTTTGTAGCTGCTAAAAAAATAGAAAAATAAATATTTTTTAGAAATTTATATTATTGGATTAACCGGTGTTTTTGTTTTTTTTGTGAAAATTTTCTATTAATTTTATGACGTTTGATGAAAGCATTTACATCTGTTTTTTTTTCATTTTGTGTAACAGAAGTTATTATTTTGCTTACCGTTTTGTTTTATCTTCTGCAAAAAGGATTCAAAAATTGGTTGAACTAATTGAACTTTTTATTGCTTCTTTTTTTTGCTTTTTTATACTTTATCAATTAGGTCATTAAATTCGCGCAAAAATTAATGATTAAACTAAACATTAGCTTTTATTTTTAGCACTTTTGCTATTTTTTGTCAGACAGTTTTTCTTTCTCTGCAAACAAAAGATAGTTTTCACCCATCATTTCTCTTTAATAGCTTAAAAGTGGCGGTTTACATACTTTTTTCACCTTAGATTTTCAGGTCCGTGAAATGCGAACGTGAAAATCAGGGTTTTTAGCGAGGCAAATTCATTCAAGTTTGCTTTCGTTACAGGACCCAAACATTAGGTAAACTGCTCTCTTTTATAATAACTTAAAACTTGAGATTCTGTTAGAATTTTCTGGCTTTAATTTAATAGTTCTACTAGTTTTACTTGTTTTAACAAATGAGCTAATTTTTTTTCTATACGTTTCATTTTAGTAAATTCCTAATAATTTCATAAAAATTTTCTTCGTGTTTAAGAAATGTAATACTAAAAATCAATTTTAATTTGATGAGATTTTTCACATAATTTTGTATGGCTTCTCACACTTTGTCAAGGCCTTTTCTTTCCTCTTTTTTTGAAAAAAAGAATAATAAATTTTGTGAGAAATTTGTTTCTGTTGACATTCTTCTTTTTCTTTTCATGCTTTAATACGCTTCAATAAATTTTTGACACAAAAAAACGGAAAAGAATATGTAACGTTTAAAATTTAAAATGGTCAAAAAACATGTAAAATAAGGTAGATTAAAATCTTTTTTATTTAAAAATATTCCAATGAATTTTAAAAATTCAACTCCGTGTTTAAGGTCGAAAAAATTGATGGTTGAAAAATCGTTTTGTCGTTTGGTATTTTTAAATTTTAGGCCACATAAATAAGACTATATTTGAACGTTTTCGTGCATTTGAGGTCAGGGAAATTTCACCCAAAAGTATTTAGTCTAAAAAATTGTGTTGGATTTTTGGTGACACTTAAAGCTCAACGAAGAAGTTGAAGTTGACAGTTTCACTGTTTTACACTTGCATACAAAAATTAGCATATTTCAGTTTTTAACTAAAATCAATGTTTTCAATTTTAAACTTTCGACTTTTTTTGACGAAGTATCCGTAAATCTCGCTTCTAATCTTCCTGTAGTAGCTTTCTGTAAATTTTGTTTTTTTTGCTTCTCTATTTTCTAACATAATTGTATTTTTGCACTTGTGTTTATTTGCCCAAGTTTTTTCACGCAATTCTGTTTTCTGCACACAACAATCTTATATTCAAAGAAATACAAAACTATCCATTATTTCAAAACTTTTTCAGTTTTCTTAATTTACTTAGAATTTATAAGCCTATTATTATTATTAATAAAAGAACACACATGCAATTATACCCTTTTCAATATATGTTTTCTGTTTCCTTTGAAGTTGCTACTGACAACCCGCCCGCTTCCCCTTCTTTTATAAACTTAAAGAAACCTACAAATTTATATATTTGAGACAGGAAAACGCAAACTTTGAATAAAGTTTTAATTTTAATTTTTCAATTTACGGTATTTTTTCTTTTTTGAGTCTCTTAACAAAAATAGATTTAAATGAATTTTTCTCGATAAAAAGACCCTGATTGTCAATTTCGTGCTGCTGGCCAAACCTGAAAATCAGGGAATAAAAATGGACGTAAACCGCCGCCTGCTTTCTGAAGTTTTTTTTGATGAAAACTTATGTTTACTTTTGGGCCAAATAATATTGAAGAGGATTCAGAAGACAGGAACAAAGACCCTGCCATGACTCAGAAACCTTTTCAGTCTTCGTTTTCGATCGTTTTTTAAAATTCCAAAAATTTTAATATTTATTTTAGCCTTTTTTTTTATTTGTACTTTTTTCTTTCTTACAAAAGTCATCAGAGCAAAAGCATGGTCAAAGAAAACTTTTCCTTTTCGAAAAAGAATGATTCAATGTTAGCTTTTTGACCATTTGAAAGTTTTTCGTGTTTTTGAAAACCCTATTTTTTAGTCATTTTTTTCTTTCGTTTTTGCATGAAAGGTTTTTTTGTGTTTTTTTTTGAAGGCTTGAATGACTCTGAATTTTTTATTACTTTTTTGGAAGCCTTAAAAGTCAAAAAAATTTTAACACCTGCTTGAAAAAAAATAAGTTGTTGCGTGCTTCATAGAATTTATTACTTTGGGTACTTTGAGTAGGGTTAAAAATGTTCAGTTTTAAATGTCAGCAGCTGAAAAAAAGCTTTTTTTTTTGATAATATTTATGATTACTGGTGGTAAAAAATAGCTACAGTAACCGTTTTGAGAGTTGACGTAGTAAGATGAAAAAAATTTAATAAATTTTACCAAAAAGTAAGACAAAAATTTGTTATTACATAGAAATTTGATGGTTTTTTGGTTTTCAGCAAAGATTAACTTTTGTTTGTACATTTTATGTTGGTTTTAAAAATTATGTTTCCATTGTTTTTCTTCTTAGACTTATGTTTTTTCCGTGTCGCGCGTGTTTGAGTTTTGTGTACAGGCTTGACTATTTATGCAAATCTTTGATTTCGATTATAAAAGTAATGTTTGATTATTGACGTGAATAATGCATTTCAAAACTTTATCGATCGTGACTATACGTTTTTTTTGCAAATTTCGTATATTTGCCAATAACAAGGACGTCAACAGGGTAGAGTACCAGGGGCACGTGTCTCCTCTGAATTCATAATAATCCTTTGATATTTTACTACCGCCATCGGCATAAGATCAAAGCGGCCTTCTTGAAAATTGTTTCTACACCCTCCGAAATAAAGTTTTGCTGACATACTTGTTCGTGACCAATCGTTTTTTCAAAATTTTGTACAATTGCCCATAAAAATATTCAAATTTTACAATTCCTACTTTTCAGGTTTTTTAAAGTTGCATTTATTTTTTCCACGAAAAAACTTTCAAATATTTTTTAAAAAATGGATATATTTTTGGATTTATTTAAATCAAAAAATTCCACCATTATAATTGTTGCAATTCCATCAGTTCGAATGTGGATTGATCATATTGAAGCTTTTTACATTCTATTTTTGGCCCTTGGGGTATTTTTTACTTTAATTACCATAACCCTTGCGGCAGTACATTTATATTTTGTTTATCGATATATTTCTCGAGAATCAATTCAATCTGATTTATATTGGCTTATTTATCTTAGCCCTGTAAGTTTATATTTTTTAACATTTGGTGGTTGGGGATACTGTAATACAGTATACTGTATAGATATGGTGTACTGTAATACAGTATACCACAAACTTACCTAAAATCTTGAAAATAATTTGTGCTTCAAAAATCCAATCCTCAAATATGCAAATTTTTAGATTGTATCTTTATGCGGTTGTGCTGGAATGATAATCCCTCGAGCTGCCACCTTCTTGTATGCCGTGGCATTGGTCTATTTCATGCTCTGTATCTTTGTTACCGTAACCCTAATGACAACGCTAAATGGAGGTCGCCGAAAACTTGTTGAAAAACTTCTTGCAAAAGACAAAAAAATAAACATGCGAATTTTACCACTTGGCTGCTGGTTATTTTGGGTGCCAAAACTTACACCCACACATGCCGTTTTTCGCCGAATTGAATGGCTTGTTTTTCAATCTCCAATTTTACGTATTTTTATGGAAATTCTAAATATCATTGTTTACATGGAAATTGGACATCGAACTAATATGTAAATTTTTTGAGTCTTATAAATCCCAAAAATATGCAAATTTCTTTTTAGCTTCTTCTCAATCACAAGTGTCCTTGGCATTATCTCTCTATTTGTGGCATCATGGGGTAGTTATATGATTATTCCACTTGGAAGTGTAAGTTCATAAAAATGCACATTTACAGTATGATAACATTATGCTAATTTTAGTCATTGTTAAAGAATTATCGACTATCATTCATGTTCCATCTGGTTGATACTGCACAACTGGTTTATTCAGTCCAAAAGTTCATCTTTGATTTCCTTGTTGGAGTTGATATCATTCAAAGTGATGAATTTTTACCAGCTCAATCCAAAGCTTTATGTAAGTATTATTAGCCTGGAGGGGTAAAGAAAAGGAAAAATATAAAAATTGGGATCGGAATTTTATTTTGGAAAGTGCAAAAACTATTTTGAAGGGGACCGCCTTTGATCTTTTGCTGATGGCGGTAAAAGATCAAAGGATTTTTGTGATTTCAAAGTTGACACGGATCACTGGCGTTTCATCCTGCAGACATTTTTGGCTTCCGGGATGCCAAATGTTTTAAATCCAGAATTCTGACGGGATTCTGGATTTAAAGGATTCAGAAGGCCTCAATTTGCAATTTTGGCATCCCATAAAAAATCAAAAAATTAGCCATACTGCCTCTAAAAAACTCTTTTCGGACCATTTTAAACTACTTCAAAACTTTTATCATCACTTCGAATTTTCTCATTATGCAAATTATTTTTTAGATTGGATGTGCTTTTTGTTAACCCTTGAAATGTTTGTTGTAAGTATTATTGCAACATTTGCATTTCGACCATCTCAAACAGAATTCTTTGACAAATTCAACCGACTTTCACATAATCGCCTCCAGGGATCTACAGAATTCTGTTCCAGAAATGTTTCCTCTGAAAATTTCGATAATCTCGAACATAAACCTTCAAGGGATTCAGCAAAATCTGTTCGAGATTTTGAAATTACAAATATTACTTCAATTGAAAAGCCATCCCTTGAAACTCTTGTTGGAGGAAATGAAAGTGGCCTCGGATCTGTTTCAATTAGTTCAGCCTCAGCCGAATCTGGAAATCTCAGCTTTCCAATGGATATTGAAAGAATGGATTCTATTAATTTTGAGAATGAAGTCAATGAAAATGATTTAACTGAAATTAACCTAAATTCAACACGATCCGAAAAATCTAATCAATTTAATAAATTTTAGCAGCTTTAAAAAAGTTTATTTATATTTTTTTGGGCATAATATTTGTATCTTAAAAAATAATTTATCATAATAATGAGATACTGTAGAATAATAATTTCATCATGTTATTTTGTATATATTTGTTTTTCAAAACTCTTTCAATGATTATCATTCCGTTTTTTAATTTTGTTAAACGATTTTTTCTTTGTAATAATCTTTTGTTTTACGGGTGTCGTTTTTGGAATAAACGTCTCCTTCAAAAATCGAATTTAAACATAAAAATGAGCAAACAATGACAGGATTTCAAATAGCTGGCAAAACTTTTTTGTTTGACTTACAAATTTGCCGGTTTACGTGTTTTTGGATCCCTGATTTTCAAGTTCGAGCAGCAGCATGAACCTAACAATCAGGGTCTTTTTGTCGAGGCAAATCCAATCAAATCCATTTTCGTTCCAAGACCGAAAAAAATGAAAAAAACCGAAACTCCTAGCTGTATTATCTTGATTTTTAAAAATATCAAGAAAGACGCCTCTAGCAGTAAATACCATAAACTAGTTATGTAAAATCCAAAAAAAAATTAAAGCTTTTATTGAAGCAATGGATTAGACGAAATAAAAATGAAACATAAAAATCAAAATTTTATATCCCCATTTATTACAATTTTTCTTTGATAATTATCGGTTCATCTGAAATTTCCCAAGATGATTCATCGTCTTTTTTAGGATGCCTTTCACGAGGTCTGGGTCTTAACAAAAGTGTTTCCAGCTAAAAAAATATCACCTATAAAAATTACTCTGTTAATCGATAATTAAATAATACCTTTCCAGCTGGAACTTCGACAAGCACTGCTAAAACAAATGCCAAGGCAAAGGTCAAAGTTATAATCGGAATAAAATAATTCAATGAAATCTGCCACAAACTTGAATAATAAATGGCATTTTTATCAAGTCCAAAAACGTAATCAATAATTGGATAATGGACCAGATATGCGCAATATGATAGCCTTCCAAGTGGGACCCAAATATTCCAAGACATGAATTGATTGATTGGCCCACCATAACCATAATAGCAGCTTACAATTAACCATGTCAACCCTAATCCCCATGCTGGCTTTGATAAAGCTGAATATGCAGCTCTCCAAAAAAGTGGTAATGAATTGCCTTGATTGTAATTGTATAACCCGAAAAGAACGGTTAACATTAAAGATGCTCCAATTACCCAAAGGAAGAAATTTAATATCTGTAAAAGATTACTGTATATGTTGGTAAATGCCATTCAAAGACATCAGCAACATTCAAATTTTGGGGGCAAAAACCATTTCGAGGATGCCACCTTTGATCTTATGCTGATAGCGGCAAAAGATAAAAGGATTTTTATGATTCAGAGGTAGCAGAAACCATTTCAAGGGGACCGCCTTTGATCTTTTGTCGATGGCAGTAAAAAATCAAAGGATTTTTATAATTTCGAAAGGGGCCCCATCCTGCTGGGGTCCCTGAATGTCAATAATTACTTACAACATTGATTCTCAGATTCTTGTATTTTTGTAAAGTCCATCCTACTAATAATCCCATTATGTAAATTTGACATCGAATCCATGCTGCATAATACATATGTGCAGAATAATCACTACAAAATAATTACTGTATTGAACCTTCCTTATGATTAAAATCTTACAAAGTTTTTTGCTCATCATTTACAATTGCATTAGCACCAAAAACGGTAACAGTTGGAGGATAATTATTCTCGTATACTGTAATAATGTTTCCAGCTGTTGAAAGTACTATTAAAATAGTTGCAACAATCCATCCAGCAAGTGGGTATAGAGCTAATGGCATTAGGATAACTGGAGTTAAAACAAACATTTGCATATCTGTTGCCAAGTACCAGGTTGGGCCCATACACTGGAATTATTTTAACCATTATTATTATTAGGTTTGAGTACAATCGATAAAAAAGGTTCATTTATGCTAATATGGCGTTGCCAAACTTAAGTTGAAGAAATTTCACAAAAAGCATATGCAAATTTTTCAAGGACGTCAGCAGGTTTATATTTTGGAGGGGTAAAATCCATTCTGAGGAGTGCCGCCTTTGATCTTATGCCGATGTCGATAAAAGATCAAAGGATATTTTGTATTTGAAGTTAACTCGGGTCACTGGTACCTTATCCTGCTGATGTCCCTGATCAGAACAATTTCGACTTTCTCGAATCCAAACTTACAATTTCTGTAACATTTAAATTTTGAACATATAACATATTTTTCCATAAATACTTTTTACATCGATCAAATTCCGGTTGAGCAGCTGTAAAAAAGTATGGCATATTTTGGGTTAATGGTCCAAATAGGTAAGTATAAGCCAGCAATGCTACCCAATATGGTCCGGATAAACTAAAATTTGATCAATGTTTTATTATATCAGTATACTGTAGCTACCTACCGTATAATTCGATGGACATAAAACAGTATCCACCCCTGAGGGGACATTAATTTTTTTCTATCCTTTTCATAATTTTTAAACCACATAAATGAAAGTAAAACTCCGCCAATGAAGAAAAAAGTATCAACAGAAAAAAATGCATTCAACAAAATTTCAGACAAAAAATAATCCAAAATTGGCATAAAATCCAAAATATTACCTGTAAAATTTACAAATTTATAAATATTATTGAACAATCATTGATAAAATTTACTGATAGTAACAATGGAAGCTGAAAGTGTGTGACCATAAATGACCCAAAACATTGAAATCACTCTTAAACAATTAATTGGACCAATTTGGCCATGTTTTGATTTTGTTGCTGTTAAAATTTCGCAAACACTTTTGTATCCCGAAAATGCAAGGAATAATTCAACTCCAAATTCTAAAAATTACAAATTTGCATAATTTTTTAGACTAACAAAACTATTTACGTTTTCGTAATGGAGTATCAGATGGAAGGATACAGTAATCAGTGATTCCAGCCAAAATGACCAAAGCTGCCAAAATTGACAAAAATGCTCTAAAATTGATCAATTAATGATTAAAAACTTAAATTTATGCAAATTTTCTTACATCATAATCCATGATCCAGTTGTCATGGGTTTATTAATATCTGCAAAAGTGCTGACGGCACAAATTAGATTTGTAATATTAGCCAAAGTAGCATTTATTTCCGGGACTAAAATCAATCGATATTTAAAGACTATTTGTTAAAATTGTAAAATTACTAAATGCAATAACATTCATTAAATCTTGTGAAGTACAACTACTGGGCAGACAAATATCAAAGCCTAACGATACAGCAAGATTTTCACAGTCTCCTGTTAAACTGATATAAGCTCTAAAAAATTTGCATATTTTATTATCGTAACAAAAAAAGTTAAAACCTTGAATAAGAAGTTGTAAAATGCCGTTCTCGATTTGGCACTTTATATTTTATTACATCACATTCTTGCTTGAAACCAAATATATTTCTTGCACCTCTTTGAAGCCCTGGAGGGATTTTTGCTGTTGCATCCGTCACTAAATAAAATAACAGGGTTACGGTAATATGCAAATTTAGAAATACTTTGTGAAAAAACAGCTGCTAATTCAGGGGATGTATCATTTTTGTCGATTTCTGCCATTCCAATTAGCAGTAAATCTTCGGCACATTCAGCTGTGATATTCAAATTATTCAAATTTGGGATATCCGCTAATTTTGAAGATAAATGATGATAGAAATTTTGGTGTTTGAAAGTTTCCAAAGGTTCAAGCAGTGATGGAAGATCAAAATTTGCATAATCATTTGATACTTCTATCCGGCTTTGAATATCTTTTAATATACTCAAATCTTGTCCATTACAAGGATATAAAAACAGAAGAAAAATAAAAACAATAATCATTTTTGAGCTTTTTGAATCTCAAAAAATTTAAAGTTTTCAAATGACGAATTTTCGAGTTCTTTTTATACTTCAAAAAATTACGGAGGTTTTTATAGCCTATTTTTATTTGCAGCGCTTATCAGTGATAAGCCTATTTTTGATCATCCATGTCGTTGTCTTCAATGAATGAGACATTTTATGTATGACAAAGTTCATTTCAGTTTGCAAATTTGGCAAATTGCAATTTGTGCTAGTTTATTTAGATCGAGAAAAAACAATATTTAAAAATGACGAGGTGTGGTTGTTTTTATGGGTTGAAAGAATATGTGGGTCATATTTGTGTTTCAAATTAACGTAGTCCCTTGTATTGAAAAATCAAAAAATCATTTTTATAGTGTTAAATAATTTATCAGTATAAACCTTGGAATATCATGAACAAAAAAATTTGATACAAGAATGTGTTTGCCTGTTAGATAAGGATCTCTTTTTCAAACCTCCAATACACCCCCGTTTTTGTTTAATTGTAAAACAAAAAATTTCAACAAAACACGTGTATTTTTTTAGATTTCAAAAAATAAGCTTAGAGGAGGAGATCCATCGTGAATAAACTTTTTTTACAAAAATCAGGGACTCATTGGAGCTGCTTTTTTCTTTTCTTTTTTTGCAGCTGCAGTGAAGAAAAAAAAACAAGCTCCAATGAAGATGTTTTCGCGTCGAGAGATGCAATCGACTTCGCATCAAAAAAACTACAGGCGATGCGCCTTCCCCTAAAATTAAAAATTGTATAACAAAAAATTTCAACAAAACACGTGTATTTTTTTAGAATTCTCAAAATAAACTTAACAAATTTAAATTAAAAGAAAAATTCCAAAAATTGAAAAAAATGTCAGTTTGTTTTAAAAATTCAAACACGTTTAAAATTTTTCAAATAAAAAAAGTTTTAAAAATTTTAATAGAAAAATATTTTTTGCAGGATTCAATGTCTAAAAAACATTTATTTTTCCCGCAATTTTTGCCTTTTGACCTACGAAAAAAAATAGACATGACAAACAGCGAAACAAAAAAACAAAAAAAACTCTGTTTGTCATGTCTATTTTTTTTCATTGTCCGTGTTTATCCCAAGATCGATGAATGAAAAGTTTCGGTTGAGGAATTCCATAATCCTCATTTTTCGTTAATCCGTTAGAAAATGTTTCAATTAGTTGGATTTTCGCTTTTGAAATATAACAATCAAATCCAAGACGAAAGCAGATATTTTTATTGCTCTAAAATCATTGTGTTTTAAACAAAGCTTATAAAACTTTTTAAATTTACAAGGCTGATAAAACTTACATTCATAAAAGATGCAAATTTAAGAAAATCAAAAATTTTAGGAATCCAATATAATTTAATTGTTGAACATTTTTGAAAATGAGAAATTTTGAGAAGGCTTGAAACGGTTTCAAAAGACAAATCTACACATCCACGATCGAATGAACTAAAAATGCAAATTTTTTAGTGGCATTTTCTAACAAAAAGGGATTGTCCAGACGTGACGTCACGCATTTTATGGGTGGGTGGGGGTACGCAAAATGTGACGGCCCATGTAAAAAGCGGCAAAGATCAAAGGAAAAAACGTGACGGTAAGGGTGGGTATGAAAAATTTTGGATTTTTGCGTGACGTCACGTATGGACAATCCCAAAGGATTCCGACGTCTCCAATAATCTTTAACATTCTTCCAAGTCAAGTTTTTTCTTTGATCTTTGCCGCTATTGATTTGCATCAAATTTGGGTTAACCCTGTCCCACTTTTATAACTGTCGGTGTTGAAGCGGCAAAGATCAAAGGAAAAAATCCTGACTTGGAAGAATGTTAAAGATTTCGAGTGCCGCCAAATCTGGACTTTCGCTATGATTTTTTTTAATATGTTCTTTAAAAAGCTTACTAAGAAGCCTTCTTCAAATGTGGAAGATTTTGAACAATTTTTTCAAATGGAACAACTTTTCTATTTTTGTATCTAATAAAAACTCCCATAAAATCAATTTCTTCAACACATGGAATTAAAAATAAAAACTCTTTAAAAGTTATTATTTGAAAATGTAAAGAAAGTTTTGTGACAGAACATTTCCAAATTCTTGAAATCCATTTTGAAGCAATATTTCCAACGGGTGGTACAATTAATTCATTTGTCAACCATATTTTTGAAGAAGCAGTTTTTGAAAATTTTTGGCATTTAAATTTTTGATTTAAACATATCCTTGTCAAATTTTCAGTGACTGGATTTCAGATTTGAACAGGGATGATAGAATTTTCGATATAATAGATGATTAGAAACGGCAATGAAAAGTACTGAATTTGGAGGGCATCTTTAATTAAAAAAATTCTTGGGTGATTCATTTTAAGTCTGTTATGAATGAAAAAAAAACTAAAAAAAACTCTTATTAAAACATTGAATAATGAAAATTCAATTTTTCCCTCAACAAGAAAAAGATGTCATTGGGAAAAGTGCCTTAGGGTATAATTTCAAGTATCATAAACAAATTTTTCCTCCGACAACAAGTGGATTGAAGTTTTGATTTGTATATTTCGTCAGTTAATAAATACATTTTGCTTTTTCTTAAGTTTTATCTATAATTCTTTTTGAATATTTTATGTAATTTTTATAACAAAATTTTTTTTTAAAAAGTTGGTAATTACTCAATGGCGTTTTCTTTCTATCACCTGGGTTTTAAGCGAACATATACCGAATTGGAGACGTTAAAAAATAATTTTTAGCTTATTCCCTTCAATTGAAAAAAATAAAAATGATATTTTGGCATTTTTATAAGAATAACTATATTGTAAATGTTGTCATTATGATTTTATACTATAAAACATACAAATTTGTATCTTTTAAAAGTTGCTGTTATAAACAAACCAAACTTGGATATAAGAAGGCTGGACATTTATTTCACGAGTTAACTGCTTATTACAGTAATCGAATTCAAAATTATCCAAAATCTTATACCAGTAAATTTTGTCGTAAAGAATTTAATAATTAATCATTTACATATATGATTGTGCTTAATCAAAAAATCTAATCTTCACTTATAAAATGGACGTGACAAACTTTGATTATTACGGGTAATAAAATATCCAAACACTCATCAAGATATTTGTCGCATCAATGTCATAGTTTTTTTTCTATTTTTATGTAAATAAATGCAGTAAACGAAACATTGTTCACAGATTAAATATTAAAACTAAAAATATTCATATTAAAAACATTGATTAACTAAAATCCTATTTCTCCCTTGGCAAAGAAAAGGTCATTGAGAAAAATACCTTAAGGTGTATTTTCAAGTATCATAAACAAGGCACATTTTGCTTTTCTCTCCTTCATCAACGAATATATTGGAGTTATGGTTTTTGTCTGTCATGTGGTATGTAGGTTAATCATTCTTTTTGAATATTTTAGTTTTTTTGTCTGAATAAATCAGCTAATTATGAAACAGATTAAACACGATAATTTTTTTACCTTCACTTGAGTTTTATGTAAAGAATGTGTTAATAGTAATCGTTAAAAAATAAATTTTAATTTATTATATTCTTCAAAATATGAAATTAAAATGAATTTTTTTACATTTATAAGCCAATATACATAACAGAAAACAAGAAAATTCTACAGTAATTAAAAAAGTTTTTGGTTGAACAAGTTGTTTTTGCCTTGTAGACCTAGGTAATTTAGGTCAGACAAGGCAATAAACAGATTTTATTTAATAATAATTTTTCACACTTGTTCTCAAAGATTACGATAGTACAAGAAAATACTTTTTTGAAATATCTTTACACTGATGAATAAATTTGTTGACCTTAATTTTTTTAAGTATTTCAAGTATTTTTCCAATAATAAACAGTCTATTTATAGTAATTCGATTTCAGCATATTTAAAGACAGCGTTTTCATTAAATTTCGAATTTGAGAATGTTGCACATTCTTCAAGCAAATGATAAAACAAGATAAATATGACCTATAACATTTGAAAGTTAAAAAAAACAAAAAATAAAAATGCGGTATAAAAAAAGCTAACCCAAATGAAGCAAACCAGTTTCATTTATTACATCAGTTTTGCATTCATCAGTGTAAAGATATTTCAAAAAAGTATTTTCTTGTACTATCGTAATCTTTGAGAACAAGTGTGAAAAATTATTATTAAATAAAATCTGTTTATTGCCTTGTCTGACCTAAATTACCTAGGTCTACAAGGCAAAAACAACTTGTTCAACCAAAAACTTTTTTAATTACTGTAGAATTTTCTTGTTTTCTGTTATGTATATTGGCTTATAAATGTAAAAAAATTCATTTTAATTTCATATTTTGAAGAATATAATAAATTAAAATTTATTTTTTAACGATTACTATTAACACATTCTTTACATTCTCTTTTCTCATCTGTTCATCCTGGATCAACCTGGTACCCCCGTGCTCTACTCCTCATGATGACTATCAAATTGATGTAAGTTCGGGAGGGCTGGGAGGATGGCCCCCGTTTAGGGGGCCATCCTCCCAGGCCTACCACCCAGCCTCTCCCTAAATAATAATTTTATAAAAAAATAAAATTATTTTATTCTCCTTTATTTATTTCACCACTTATTTTTTCCTCTGGTTATTTTTTCATCCGTTATTTTTTATTTTTATATTTTTCTCCGTTATTTTTTTCTCTTTTATTTTTTTCTCCTAGTGCCCAAAATGAAAACAAAGCCATAAAAGATTTAGGACTGCAGAAAAGTTAACAAAAGTATTAGTTTTGTAAACATTTTTATCGCGTTTTTTCAAATTTGAAAACTACCAAAATTTAGTTGCATTTGATATCAATGGTCATAATCAGTGCACGAAAGATTTTGGTTCACTGCATGATTTTTTATTAAATGTTCGACAGAATTTTTATTAAAAATATTGATTAACGAAAATAATCGGTTATAGCTCAATCTTTTCCATAATAAAAAGAGTTCACTGAGAAAAATGCCGCAGGTGTTCCTTCAATTATCATAAACAAATCTCTCCTCCTTCAAGAAGTGCATTGAAACTATGATTTTTATTTTTTTTCAGTCATGAGGTAGAGGTTGATCAAAATGCTTTTTGAATATTTTAGTTTCTATATCAAGTAAATTTTTGAAATTGATAGATAAATAATTCAGTGATTTTTCTATCATCTCTAAAGTTTAATTGTATTATTCATTGATTTCCATTAAAAAATATTGCTTTCTTATTTCCTTCTTCAACAAGAGAAATTTTAAATAAATTTTTTTCATTTATCATTAATTATACATGTCGTAAAATATTAAAAGTCAACAATTTTTCATAATTGCTCTTTTAAACAAACTGCAGAAAAACAAAAATATAAAAAAAGTCCACTTCAGAAAGTCATTTCACCAAATTTAGCAAATTTTTCTTAAAAGAGATGTCTCAGTTTTGCAAAGTTTTTTTAATACATGTCGGCCGTCATCATTGATGGGAAATAAATGCAGTTATTGCACAAAGGCGATCTTTTCATTCTTCATCATTGATGACGGCTAACAAAGAAAAACTATTGCTAAATAGAGACCTTTCCCGTAATGCAATATTGTTGTTTTTTACAAAAAAATATTGATGATTTAGCACTTTTTTCCACACATTTTTGTGTTTCTAGAATAGGCAACAATGATGTGTATATTTCTTTGATATTTTTTAAAATAAATTTTTTTTTACACACAAATTTCTGTTTCTCGTTGCTTTGTGTCATTCACTTCTGTTTTTTTTACAATTGTTTTTATTTGTTTCTCTGTAAATTAAATTTTTAGCGAAAATTAGAATGGATTCAACACTTGTAAAAACCCTTCATAATTTATTTGAAAAGCAGGTTGATTGCGATGTAGTTTTTCAAATTAAGGAAGAAATAAGTTTTTATTGAATTTTTTAATTTTGCAGGGCGAAGGGCATTCGGCGATCGGATAAATAAAAACATTTCTCGTTTCAGGAAATAAAAGCTCATAAATTTGTGATCGGTCTTCGTTCTGAAGCCCTCAAGACCATGATTAATAATAAATTATCGTATGAAAATGGCAAAATTCTAATCAAAGATCTTAAAGTTAATGCAAAAAATTTCAAAACTTTTTTGCAATATCTTTACACTGATGAATGCAAAATTGATGGAATGAATGTAACCGTTTTGCTTCATTTGGGTTAGCTTTTAAAACGTCATATTCAAGGCCGTATGGAGAAAAAAATTTCGGGGGGGGGGGGGGCATTTTCATTTCAGGGGGGGGGGGCACGCCTTTGATCTTTTGCCGCCTTAACACGGCGGCAGCAAAAGATCAAAGGATTTTCCCCCCAGTTTCGGGGGGGGCCACAGCACGTTCGAGGCGGATTAGCATTTTACAAACTTTTGCTTCCCATTTGATCGTCTTTATATTTCATGACATTCCGTTAATTTATACAGTTAGTCAACATGCTTAACTAACATATGTACGAGGGATTTTTTGATATTTTAAGTTAGAGCGGTTTGCCAGCCCGATGAAGCCAGAAAGCTAAACCATTGCCAAAAAACTGTCTCATCGGGCTGGCAAATCGCTCCAACTTAAAATATCACAAAATCCCTCGTACATATAATAGTTAAGCATGTTGACTAACTGTAGAAATTAACAGAATGTCATGAAATATAAAGACGACCAAATGGGAAGCAAAAGTTTGTTGTAAATTCACGTTTTTGCGAACGTGCTGTGGGGCACCTGGCCCAAATGCCCCCCACTCTTTACGGCCTTGGTCATATTTATATAATTTGGATGATCTTCAAATGTTTAAGGTCATATGTATCTTGTTCCATCATTGCTTGAAAAATGTGCAACATTCATAAATTCAATGTTCGATAAAAGTAATGTCTTTAAATATGCTGAAACTGGATTACTGTATAAAGATGACTGTTCATTATTGGAAAAATGTTTGAAATATTTATCTGTCGAAAATATTTTGGTTCAAGAAAACGCTTTATATGAAGCAAAAGCTTCTTCAGAATTTGTCTTGCAAATTGTTGAAATTGTGAAAGAACTGATACATTTACTGAAGATCATCTCTTTAAAACGGTATGCAAATTTAAATCAAATTATGGTAAAAAATATTTTTTATACTGTTTTTTCTGATTCCTAAATAAAATTTTTCGAAGATTCTAATTTTTACTCCTTTTTCTTTGGATTCTGAAATCTCGAATTCTGGAGCCATATTACTCTCAATAATATGGCTCCAGAATCCAATGATTTAATGTAGCTATATTTCTTGTCACAATTTCAGGTCTTCAAATGGGCCCAATATGAATGTTCACGAAAAAACATCGAAAAAAGTTCAACTAATTTGAAAGCTGCTATCACTGATATGATTCCTTTTATTAAATTTGATAAATTAAAGCCTATTACTTTAGCCACAACTGTTGCAACGCATAACCTGCTTTCTGAAAAAGAAGCATTCAATGCAATTTGTAAAAGTGTAATTACAGAATCCAAAATTCCTCTACCTCCTTGTCCATTACCTCATGTTTTACCAAATAGTCGAAATCGAAATCGATATAATCGTTCTCAGCAGTAAGTTTGAGTCACACTTGGGTGATATTACAAATGATCATATTTTAGAAATCGTTACAACGAATACTCCGTCAATGACATATTTTTTGATTAATCATCGAGCATTTTAAAAGAACTTTATTTTTTTTTTCAAATCACCGTTTGAATTTTATCAGTCATATAATATGATTCATATTTTAACGTTTCTATGTTTCCCAATAAATTGCAATATCATTTTGTTAGACGTTTATAATACGAATTTTTACGATTAAAAAGTTTGTTTAGTGCTGAAAATCAACTTTTTACTTATACGTATTTGTGACTCTTGAACTTGGCTTAAAAAATGTTTTCCATGCGTCAGAGAAAATTGCCATATTACTCATTAAAGAATTTCCGAAAAAGGCAAAATATGCTTACAAAAGTCAAAACCAAACTTTTTAATGCTTCAAAGTTTTAAAGCTCAAACTCAAAAAACTCTATATTCAAACAAAAATAAATTATGTTGTTTCGTTACGAAATAAGTTTAAAGTTTTTAATTTTTGTGCGCTTCATATCAATTATTAACCATTAACTCACAGTTATGAATATAAAGATAAACGATTTTTAAAATGCAGTGAAAATGTTTTTTCTTAAATTGGTTCTCTAAAATTTATTTTAATGTTTCATTTGAATTGAAAGTTACGATTTCGTGGCAAACTTTGTGGTACAAAAATTACATTTCAAAAAAGACATGAATTTTATTCAACATTTTGAAGGCAAAATCTGGAGGTGACGGATTTTTTGTAATTATACACAAATGTTTTAACATTAATTTTAATAAATTTGTTTTAAACTCTGCTTTTTTCATTTTGTTTTTAAAAATCCCTTTAGAAAAGTTCATCAAAGCTTCTAAAAATCAGTAAAAAAAGTAAAATTTAAAAACAGCGTCTATACTATTTGTGGCTGGAAGAGATAATGCCATCTTTCTCGTCCCAAATTTTCTTGCTTTAGTTTTTTCGTTAAGATTGTCCATGAAAAAGTTTGACCTTCCTTCCAAAATCTATAGTTTGTTTTTGACCTACATGTATCCTCTGCACTTTTCTTTTGCTTTTCTCCATTTGTTTGTCCGATACTTTCAAAAATATTGTTGACAATGATTGGCACGCTTTCTATAAAAAAAGGTATAAAAGCAAATCCAAAATAGAAAAAATGTTTTCGATTGAATTTTTGCTGGCTCATACAAAAGAGTCTTATGGACTATGAATTATACTTTTCGTTACTTTTTATCAAACTTTTTTATATCAAATGTTTTTTTAAAATTAAGAACAACGTTTGCCTTAGGCTATTAACTGAAAAAAAATTTTAAATTTGTTTTTAAAGTTTGCAACATTGTATATAAATTTATGCTTTTCGACGAAATGCATAAGTTTTATCTGTTGCGTGTATCATTTAATAATCTTTTTATGTTGTATTTTTTCTATTGTTATTATTTTTAAATTATTTTAAAACTTATAGAGAATCTTTTTTAGGTCTGATCATAATGGGTAGTTCATCAAGTCCTTCAAGCTCCTCAAGTCCTTCCAGTTCATCAAATCCTTCAAGTTCATCAAGTCTTCCAAGCTCCTTAAGTTCATCGAATTCTTCAAATTCAACAAATGCACGACTACATGGAAATTGGAAAGAAAGTCAACCATGTTCCTGTGATAAACGTCATTGGAGATGTTATCATATTCATCATCAAGGTGTTCCGATGGTTGATAATCTTACTGGTGCTTATGCTAGATTATATCTTGGGGTTACAGCCGGACGAAATCCAATCCAACATCAATGTCTCAAACTTCGAACTCAATGCGAAAATTGTGGTTTGGTTTTTTATATCACACTTGAACATGGTTCCGGCACTGGTATTCAACTTCATCATGGAATTTATCAACGTGAATTAACGGTTCTTCAAGATCAAGATATTGATATGTTATTTGCTGATGTTTATGCTGTTTATGAATCTCTTCGTCATCGTCCATACCATTTGATTACTTACAATTGCATCACTTTTGCTTATTTTATGCTAGAATTGTTGAACGAAATCGTGCAACATCATAAAATTTTATTGTTTTTGTTTGTAATACTTTTTTCAAGCTTTTTTTGTATCACTTTTAACTTTTTTATATTCAAATGTCTTTCCAAAATTTATTGTTTTTTTTTGTAAATACTTTTTAAACTTATTCCTTTTTTAACATTTTGAATTCAATTTTTTTTACTTTTATATTAATAAATGTTCTTATTCTTTCATTTTTTGTTTCGGGGACATGGTGAATATCAAAAACCATAGAAACTTTAGGCTTTTTCACTTTAAGAGAAATTAATTTAAATGCAATTGTGATTTATCATTGTTTTTATATTCATTTTGGAAAATGACAAAAATGTGTTTCGTGATTTTCTAAACTATAAATAATCGTACTGTAAGTTATAACCAACAACGAATTAGTGTTGATGTAAGAATGTTCTACATTAATTAAGAGTTCTAAGATTTACTATCCTTTTTCACAAAAATTCATTCAGTATTTCTTTAAAGTGAACGTTCTCCTTAAAAACAAAACTTTCGCATATTTTTTTTTCAAATTTGTCATTTTTGATAAATGTTTTTCTTCCGTTTTTGGCACCGCTTTTTAGAAGAAAAAACTTTTTTAAAGATGCATTTTTCTTTATATTTGCTTTTCTTCTTTCTTTTTTCTTACTTTTTTTCAACATATTTTTCTTTGTAATCTCCGTCATTTTTTAACAGGAAAAAACAACACATTTTAGATGTATTTTTTCATTCTGTTTTGACGTAGATTTTTTCCATGAATCACTTTTATGTGAAAAGATTTTAAGAGTTTTGTTTTTGTGGTCAAATTAAATTTTTAAAAATCATTTAACTTAAATGTGATACAATAAGATGAATGTTTGTTTTGACTTTAATAAAAAAAACCTTGTCTATTAATTTATTTTTAAATTTTTAGAATCTAAATTTTTACAATATCATTTTCACCACCTCGCCAAAATTGTTATATTCTTAATCTTAATAATTTAATTAATTTTAATAGTTTTTATCCTTGATTTTTTCATTATAAAATCATATAAAAAAATTTTATTTTTGAATTATATTTTATAAATACATTTTGTTATAAGTTTAAAAATCTGAAAATGTTTGCACTATTGACTCAGCAGCGTTTTACTTCAGATGGAATAGAAACCATTTCGAGAGCGGCACTCCTTTGATCTTGTTTCGATCGGCGTAAAAGATCAAAGGATTTTTATGGTTTCGGAATGGGCACGGGCCCATGGTTCCTCATTCTGTTCATGTTCTTATGCAAATGTTTCACTTAAATTTGAAGATTTTTGTTTTTATTTATTTAAGTTGGATAAGCGTTTAATAATTTTATTCACTTATTAAAACTTATCCAACCTTTTTTCAATTTTTTATTTGTTTTGTTTTGGCATTCTTCTATTTTTTCATTCATTCAATGGCATACTTCTTCATCTTTTGTTATTTTTTCATGTCGCACGTGGACTTTTTGTTCCCCTTTTTTCTATGTTTGCACTTACTTGAAAAACAAAAATTTAAAATGAAAGAAAAAACAAAAGAAAAAATTTCTACTTTTTCGGGGGTCGAATGTTTCGGTTTTGAATGTCAAAACTACATTAAGCTTTCTTCCTTTTTCTCTTCAATGAAGCTAGGCTGCCATTCTCTTCTTCTTTTTTTGAAAAAAGTCAAAGTCTTTTGACCTTCAAGTTAGTTTTTTTTAAAAAACCCTTTAGGGAATATTAAAAAAAGAAGAAGAAGAAAAAAGACGTAAATACGTTTTTAAAAATGTTGTTATCTTTTTTTTAAAAAAAGGGAGGAAAGTTTCAGTTTAATGGTGTCGGCATGATCTTTTTCACTTGAATGGCATTTTTTTGGGGGTATAAAAAGAAATACTGCCTGCGGGGGTGAAATATTTTTATTGTTTTTGACATCATTTTTTAATCATTTAATGGCAATTTTTTGAGAATATGCAAATTTATGGATGCCATTGTATTAGTTTTAGTGAAATTTATTTGTTTTTTGGATTGTTTTAATTTGACGTGAGCAGTTTTAAGGATGGGAAAAGATTAGCTGAAATTTGACGCTCACGTTTATAGCGGCAAAGATCAAAGGGACTGAAAAAGACGGGATATGGTATGGAACTTAAGCATACTGTATTGATGTTAAATCTAGGCAATCTTTAACTGATTTATTTATTTAATTACTGTAATTATGCAAAATTTTACAAAGTATTTAAAACAATTCACGGTTTACGTATTTTTGAATCCCTGATTTTCAAGTTTGTGCAGCAATATAAACTTGAAAATCAGGGTTTTTTTTTGCCGAGGCAAATTTATTCAAATTTGTTTACATTACCCAACCCAAAAAAAGGAAAAAATACTTAAACTCCCTAGTTACTGTAATTTTGCTAAAATTTTTTGTTGCTTACAATAATTCCTTTTGTTTTAAACTTTATTTCCACCAAACCAAAACCTTCAAAAAATTTGTTTTTGACTTCCGTAAACATTTTTCTGAAAGAAAAAATAACTAAAATTAATATTTTTCAAAGAAATGCTTTTTCCATTTTTTAAAAACCTTTTGAATTCATTTTTTTCTTCTTTTTTTGATAAATAAAAAAAAACTCATAGAAGCGCATTCTTCTTTTTCAAAAACTTTTCTTTTTTTTGCTTTACCAAAAAACCAAAAAAAATGGCAAAAGTGTATTTTTTTATTTAAAAAAAAAAGATTCCAATATTTTGCATTTTTATTGAAAAAAAATGAAAAATGCATTTTTCTTCTTCTTTTTCTTTCCTTTTTACGCTTAAGTGCTTTTTTTCTTTATATTTTTTTGTGTTTTTTTAAAGTCATTAAAAAACTAACTTTCTTCTTTCTTTTTTCTTCTGTTTTTTTCTTAAAAGTTTTAAATAAAAAAGTCGAACAAAAAAGACCTTTCAAAATGTCAAAAAAAATAATTTTTTAAGTAATTCCTCCTCCCCTGGAAGCCCCCCCCCCCCATCCCTGCTGTGTTTTGCCTCGTGCCCTTCAAAAATGAACTGCCCTGCAGCAAGCAAAAAAACAAGTCATTAAAAAAAGGAGCAGCAACTAATTGTGCCATTTTTTTTACTAGGTTAGTTTTTATAAATTTTTCTTATTTGCAGCAGCAGAAGCATTTTAAATGTTTACCATTTTTGATGTCATTTACTGACATTTGTCCATTTTTTGAAATTCTGATGGTGGTTTTAAAAAAGTTAATTTATTTTTATTTGAATAAAAAATGTAAAAAAAGAGGGTAGATACCGTAGTTCAAAACATAGACATAGTTTGAAATATTGTGTTACCGTAGTATAGAACCATCAGAAATGATAACCTAGATTTTTAATAGTTTTTCGAGTTAGTTTTACGGCGCTTATTAACTTATTAAAATTTACCGTAACCTGAAAACGGGAAAAGCTAAAAATTGCTTTTCCCGTTTTCAGGTTAGGGTACATTTTTGACACTTCAACATTTCGGAGGGTACCAAAAAATACGTTTTGACCTAAACCGTTCCTAAAAAAGATATCTCATCGAAAAATTCATTTATCCCTCTGACGATTTCCTTACGAATGTCTCAAAAGTGATTTATTATTTTTGATTTCAAGACAAATAATATTTCCGAAATTCAAACCAAAAAAATTTTGTTTTCGAATATCAGAAAATATCGAAATCAAAGTTTTCATTTTTATTTCTACTTTTCAAGCTTGAAATATGACAAAAAAATGTTGCTAAAATTACCACCTTAACTTTTGGCATCTTTAAGTCTATTCCAAACGTGGCCAAATCTTTACTTTTTCCTTCCAATTTCCTTTTAATTTCCCCCAATAAACTTTAACTTTTGAAACATTTTTTTTTGCTTCCGTTTTTAATTTTTTTCTGTGTTTTGAGATTGACAAGAAACATACTTGTTTCAAGAAAGAAAGAAAAAAAACAAAATTTCTCAATTTTGGCACTTTCCTTCATTCATCTTCGCTTCCAAAAATTTCAAATTTGTGTGATTTTTCCCAAAGGAATTTTGTAGTTTTTTCTTTCTTCAAAATAATTTTTGACCCTTTTTTCTTAGAAAAAAGAAATTGTTTTTTGCACTTTCTTACAATTTTTTCAAACTTTTTTTCAGTAATAATAGTTCCAACAACCTTTTATAGAAAATTTAAAACATGGGCTTTTTCTAAAAATACCAATATTATTTATTTGAGGTCACGCAATAAGCAAAAAAAAAGCTGAGAGAGAAGAAAGAGCAAACAATAAAAAAAGCTGCCAACCTGAGAGGCGTTAAAAATATTTGTTATTTTTTGGAAAAGCTTTTTTTAATGCATAATAAAAAAATTTGTTAGAATTGTTGAGTGAGTGAATTACGTGTAAAGGTCAAACGTGTTTAAATTTACAAGGAAAGGCATCAACCTGGCCCGCCGTTTTTTTGAACGAAACTTATCCCATTAGGTAGTCTCAGGGCAGTTATGCAAAACCCCAAAATATTCCCGATGAATGGCTTTTTATTATGCTAATTTATGGAATTGAAGTTTGTAAAATGTGCGTGAAACAAGCATTTTTGAAAAATCGTCGACGAAAAAAAGAAAAAAAATTGGATTTTGCAAACTTCAATTCCATAAATCAGCATATTAAAAGGCCACAGACATGAGAAATGCGGCCGGCCGCCGCTGCCCGCCGCATGCCGGCCGCGCCGCCGGCCGGCCGGCCAAAATTTTCATGCCGGCGGCCGGCACGGCCGGCAACTTTGTGCCGCGCGGCGGCCGCTTTATTTTGTGTATTAGAAAAAGTCCGAATTACCGTAAAAATATAATAATAATTTTTAATAATATTAACAAGAAACATATCATATGTTACATATGATATTCTTCTTTAGGATGAAAATACTTTAATGAAGAGTTAATAAATGAAAATTTCATATGCCTGAAGTTATATAAATAAAAAATTTTTTAATTATTAGTTTGAAGATATGTTTTAACGGCCGCCGCCGGCCGGCGCGGCCGATGAATTTTCGGCCGGCGGCGCGGCCGGCAGTAAATTTCGGCCGCATTTCTCATGTCTGAAAGGCCATTCAAAGGAAATATTTTGGGGTTTTGCATAACTGCCCTGGGGCTACCTAATGTGATAGATCTTGCTCAAAAAATGGCGCGGCTGGTTGATGCTTTCCCTTGTTAGTTAGTTTTGTGCTTTTATTGTGACATATATTTTTAGCATAAACTTGGTATTTTAATAAACTGAGAAAAGTTTGAAAATTCAAAGTTTTTAAACAACCCCCGCTGAAAAAGTTTTAGAAAGTTTGTAGTATTGAAATTGACGTAATTTTGTAATCTGTAACTATTACTTACGCTTAAGAAAGTATTTATAGTCTACCACAAAGTGAACAGTATTTAAGTAAATTTATGCCCTCAGGCGGTGATACAAGAGGGTACTTTTTTCGTCCCAGGACAAATAAGAAATCGGATCGGGCAGGTTTTTCGAGACAAAATCGTCGGCTTTTTGGGTTCATTCATCATTTTAAAGATGAACATGCCAAAAAAAGGATGATTTTGTCCCAAAAACCCTGCTCCGGTCAAATTTCGTATTTGCCCCGGGGACAAAAAAGTGCATTTTTGTTTCATTGCCCGAGGGTATAACTTTGCTTAAATAATGTTACCTTAGTTATGGATTATGTATCATTTTTTAAGTTTTAATAATAATGATAGACTTCAAAATTACTACAATATCTATAGTATTATTATCACTACAAACTTTTTAATCCTTGTTCTAAAACTTTTAATTAACATTTTTAACATTCTTTCTTTTTTACAAATGTCACAAAACTTTTTTTTACATTTTTCTTCTATTTCTTCTTTTGCTTGTCCGTCAAAGATCGTTGACATGGGCTTTTCTTCTACAAATTTCTGACTCATAAAATATTAATATTTTACATCCTCATAGCCAGCCACAAGAAGAAGGCAGCAGACTTTTCTTCCATTTCTTTTTTTTAACACCTGCATGCATGACTGAACAACTTTGACTTTCCGCCTGCAGAGCATTTTTTCGATGTTCAATATTTTCTCCCACTTCTTCAAAAGACATGTTCATTTTTTTGCAAAAAAAAATTTTTTTATAATATTTTTAAAACCTGAAATTATATCTGATGTCACTCAAAAAAGTAGGAGAAAAAAGTACTTAATTAATACTTTTAAAGTTCATAAATCTTCTTTGACTGCCTTTCTAAACTTCTATTTATGCCCTTAGGGGGTTGATTAGATATAATAAGGCTATTTTTGTAATTTTTATTACAAAAATTTGTTTTCTTGATAAGATAAAAGTAATACGAGGAGTTAGTTAAACTTCCACTTAAATGATTATTTAAAATATTACTTCTGTTTTTTCCGGTCAAATGGCCAAATTTGAATATTTTCTTGGAATTTTTTCTGTTTTTGTTTTATTTTTTCTTTCTAGAAAGTGGAGGTTTACGTACTTTTTTATTCCCTGATTTTCAGGTTTGTGCACCAAGAACCTGAAAATCAGGGTTTTTTTGTCGAAACAAATCCATTTAATTTATTTTCGTTGCAAGACTCAAAAACTGAAAAAGTCGGTAAACCGCGGCATCCTTTGAAGTTTAATTCAACTATTTTTGCTGAAGTCATGTTGTAGCTTGCTTTTGCCCTCAGGGGGTTAGCTTCAACAAAGATGAAATGAGTACTTTTATTTACTTTTCAGTCTTTGTTTTGTTATTTTTTAGAAGTAAGTATGTTCAGTTTTTTGACTACTAAAATTTAAACTAAAAAAAAAGAGAAAGGAAATTAAACGTTTTTGAGTTGCTCCAAAATTGGCATCACTTTTTTTCTTTTGCTTCAGTTGGGTTCAAATTATTATCTGGCGTCATTTTTTTGCCTTTGCTGCTTTTTTTTAAATGTTGAGATTATATTTCTAAGCGGGGGAAGAAGGATGGGGAGGGAAAGTTATGCGTTTTTATAGTTTTAAAAAAATTGTATAAATTTGATTTATTTTTATGAGCCTTTTTTTACAATGTTGAGTTATTATAAAAAAGGCTTTTTTGAAGTTTTGAAAAGTTAGAAACTGTGGCTACAACGGTTTTTACTTTTTGCTGTCAAAAGCAAAAGCGTGCTTTAAAAATTTGCATATTAGTTATCCATGACATTTTTTTGTTCATCGTGGGAATATTCAAATTTGAAAAACTCTGACGCTTAGTTAAAGAATTTAGTCAGTTTTTAAATAAAAATTTTTTCAAAGAGGGACAGCCAAAATTTGCATAATTTTCAAAAAATTTTGTTGTTAAGTCAACAAAATCTGTCCTCAAATCTGAGACCTTTTTTAGACCTTTTTTATGCTAATTTGATAATGCCAAAAATGATTTTTTTTTCAAAACCGAAAATTTGCATAATTTTGAAAAACTTATGTATTGTAGTTCTTTTTAAATCCACAAAATCTATCATTAAATTTGGACCTTTTCTTGTGACTCCTGATATTTCCCTTTTTTATGCTAATTTTATAATGCCAAAAATTTATTGTATTCCAAAACCGAAAATTTGCATAATTTTATTTTTCCTTTAAAACATTGTTTTTTTATAATCAAAATTCTCTATTTATTTCCTGTTCCTTTTTTTCTAAAATACCATGAACTCCAATAAAACCAAACCAAAATCTCTCCCTCATAAAAAAAACGTTTTTCCTCCTTTTTTTATCTAATCCAATCTCCGGCATTGCTTTTGGCCTTTTTCCCCCTTAAAAAGCTTGCTGCTGCTTTTTTCAAGCTTGCTTCGTTTTTATGTTTTGTTGTAATCATTTTCTTTCTTTTTTTTCTCCTTATTTTTTTCTTGCTTCCCTCTTTGTATTTATATTTATTTATTTTGCCTTTAGGCTATTACATTTTTATTTTATTTATTTTTCACTTTATAAAATTTCTTTTTTTTCCTTAGAAAAACAAACCCCAAGAAAAAAAAAGATAGTGTTTGCCTCATTTTTTTTTGTTTTAACTTAATATGTGTTCTTTTTAGCCTTAAATTTTATTTTTATTGAATAGGATCTTTTTGGAAAATTTCAACAGGATTTTAGTTCCGTCATTTTAAATGGAAACTGTAGTTTACGTCTTTTTTCCTATTTTTGGTCTCGCAACGAAAATAGATTTGAATAGTTTTGTCTCGTCAAAAAGACCCTGATTTTCAAGTTTGCGGTTCACAAACCTTGAAAATCAGGGATCAAAAAAGTACTTACAAGGGACACTATCAACATGTGACGCCGCTTTTTGAATGAGACCTATCCCATTATATAGCCCCAGGGCAGTTATGCATAATCCCAAAATATTTGCGGTGAATGGGCTTCCTATATGCAAATTTGTAAAAATGAAATTCGAAAAATTGGAGTGAAATAAGGGTTTTCGAAAGATCGTCGACCATCGTGGATTTTTCGAACTTCATTTCCACAAATTTGCATATAGGAAGGCCAATCAACGGAAATATTTTGGGATTATGCATAACTGCCCTAAGGATATATAATGGGATAGGTTTCGTTAAAAAAGCGGCGGGACATGTTGCTAGTGTCCCTTGTTAAACTGCAACTTCCTTTGAGAATTAAAATATTTTAAATTATTTAAATTTCAAGATTTTTCATTTTTGAGCTTTGTTCGAAAATGCTTGTTTTTATTTGTATAAAATCTTTTCCTTTTTTTCTTCTTCTTTCTTCTAACTACTTTTTTTATTTATTTATTTCGGCATTTCTAAGGGGTAAAGTAAAGTAAAATTGGTTAAATTACGTTTGACTTTGGTTAAGGCATCGATGAAAATGGGGATAGAAATGGTGAGTAGTTAAAAACAAAAAAAATAAAATAGAAGAGTATATAAAATGTGGAAGGCAAAAACAGAACTCTAAAATGCAAAGTCAAGCGTAGATAAAAAAAAGAAGAATAAAAGTGTTTTTAGTTTCGTTCATTTAAATAGCCTTTTTTATATTTAGAGAGAAGAAGAAAGCAGCTGATTTGTGTTTTTTATGTTTTAGAAGCTTCAGTTATGTTTGAAAAGAGGTTTAAATATCTTTTGATTACAGATGTAAATTTAAAAAAATTTGCATAACTGCAATTGCCCTTCTTTTTAAAGTAGATCTCTCATTCTTTGCTTTATTTCGAAATTTACATAAGTTGATATTCAGGATTTCTATTGTTATGTCTCGAAACTGATTTTCACTTTTTGTTATTGAACAATAAAACAGTTTCAAAACGTACAGGGTGTTAAAAAAAATTGTATAATTCTTTTTTTAAACAAGGAAGAGGGGCTGCCAATATCTATGGTTGGTGCCAACAGGGACTTGGTGGGAAGAGGTACTTGACCCTACAGTATCATGGTTACGGTACTTTCGCTTCGAGAGTTGCAGAAGTTCAAAATTAAAAAAACACCCATTTTTGGGGTGTTTTTCAAATCTCTTCTCCTCCAGTCCTGGGGCAGCTGAAGACTTGTGTTTATGGGGTTTGGTAGACCTTAGCTAACTCTCGTCGGTCCCCTTTAGTATGACTTTGGGGGACTTTTGGTTCGAGAAATCCAGCGCGTTAAAAAAACTTTTGCAGATTTTTATACGTTTTTGACTAACTTTGACGTATTGGTGTAGTTCAGAGAGGTGGAGTTGGGGGCTAATATTTGTTGCCAACAAACTTCAGACCCTTTGTGGTTGATCCCATACCAAAATATTGAAATCTGAGAAAATCGATTTTTAAGCAGCCATAATTTTTGTATGTTAATAAGTATACGGTATATATGATGAAATTCAATTCAATGTTAAACTACCCAAATTATTCATAAACGCTTAAAAAGGGTTTCACAGTATATTTCTGGACTATTTCTATTGATTTATTGCGAAAAACAACATTTAAAAATTTTTGTGTATACACTGTTACTGTGTATTTATTAATATGCAACTACAAACCACTATTTTTGAACATTTTTGGGTATCAAAAAATAACAGTTTTCTCAGATTTCAATATTTTGGTATGGGATCAACCACAAAGGGTCTGAAGTTTGTTGGCAACAAATATTAGCCCCCAACTCCACCTCTCTGAACTACACCAATACGTCAAAGTTAGTCAAAAACGTATAAAAATCTGCAAAAGTTTTTTTAACGCGCTGGATTTCTCGAACCAAAAGTCCCCCAAAGTCATACTAAAGGGGACCGACGAGAGTTAGCTAAGGTCTACCAAACCCCATAAACACAAGTCTTCAGCTGCCCCAGGACTGGAGGAGAAGAGATTTGAAAAACACCCCAAAAATGGGTGTTTTTTTAATTTTGAACTTCTGCAACTCTCGAAGCGAAAGTACCGTAACCATGATACTGTAGGGTCAAGTACCTCTTCCCACCAAGTCCCTGTTGGCACCAACCATAGATATTGGCAGCCCCTCTTCCTTGTTTAAAAAAAGAATTATACAATTTTTTTTAACACCCTGTAACAACAGAAATCCTGAATATCATTTTATGAAAATTTTGAAGTAATACAGCAAATGAGATCTCTTTTTAAAAAAGAAGACAGACATGCAGTTATGCAAATTATTTGTAACTTAGATTTTTGTTTTTCCTTTAAATTTGCATACCTTCGGTTATCTTCAATTTGAAGATTTTAACAGGATTTTCTCTGCCAATTTCATTAATTATATTATAAATTTGTACTTTTTTGTTGCACTTTTTTGAGAATCTTTTCCCTTTCAAAAAGAGTAATTTGATCTACAGAAATCAAATTACTCTTTTTTTTTCTTTCTTTTTTCCTATTTTTGGTCTCGCAACGAAAATAGATTTGAATAGTTTTGTCTCGTCAAAAAGACCCTGATTTTCAAGTTTGCGGTTCACAAACCTTGAAAATCAGGGATCAAAAAAGTACTTACAAGGGACACTATCAACATGTGACGCCGCTTTTTGAATGAGACCTATCCCATTATATAGCCCCAGGGCAGTTATGCATAATCCCAAAATATTTGCGGTGAATGGGCTTCCTATATGCAAATTTGTAAAAATGAAATTCGAAAAATTGGAGTGAAATAAGGGTTTTCGAAAGATCGTCGACCATCGTGGATTTTTCGAACTTCATTTCCACAAATTTGCATATAGGAAGGCCAATCAACGGAAATATTTTGGGATTATGCATAACTGCCCTAAGGATATATAATGGGATAGGTTTCGTTAAAAAAGCGGCGGGACATGTTGCTAGTGTCCCTTGTTAAACTGCAACTTCCTTTGAGAATTAAAATATTTTAAATTATTTAAATTTCAAGATTTTTCATTTTTGAGCTTTGTTCGAAAATGCTTGTTTTTATTTGTATAAAATCTTTTCCTTTTTTTCTTCTTCTTTCTTCTAACTACTTTTTTTATTTATTTATTTCGGCATTTCTAAGGGGTAAAGTAAAGTAAAATTGGTTAAATTACGTTTGACTTTGGTTAAGGCATCGATGAAAATGGGGATAGAAATGGTGAGTAGTTAAAAACAAAAAAAATAAAATAGAAGAGTATATAAAATGTGGAAGGCAAAAACAGAACTCTAAAATGCAAAGTCAAGCGTAGATAAAAAAAAGAAGAATAAAAGTGTTTTTAGTTTCGTTCATTTAAATAGCCTTTTTTATATTTAGAGAGAAGAAGAAAGCAGCTGATTTGTGTTTTTTATGTTTTAGAAGCTTCAGTTATGTTTGAAAAGAGGTTTAAATATCTTTTGATTACAGATGTAAATTTAAAAAAATTTGCATAACTGCAATTGCCCTTCTTTTTAAAGTAGATCTCTCATTCTTTGCTTTATTTCGAAATTTACATAAGTTGATATTCAGGATTTCTATTGTTATGTCTCGAAACTGATTTTCACTTTTTGTTATTGAACAATAAAACAGTTTCAAAACGTACAGGGTGTTAAAAAAAATTGTATAATTCTTTTTTTAAACAAGGAAGAGGGGCTGCCAATATCTATGGTTGGTGCCAACAGGGACTTGGTGGGAAGAGGTACTTGACCCTACAGTATCATGGTTACGGTACTTTCGCTTCGAGAGTTGCAGAAGTTCAAAATTAAAAAAACACCCATTTTTGGGGTGTTTTTCAAATCTCTTCTCCTCCAGTCCTGGGGCAGCTGAAGACTTGTGTTTATGGGGTTTGGTAGACCTTAGCTAACTCTCGTCGGTCCCCTTTAGTATGACTTTGGGGGACTTTTGGTTCGAGAAATCCAGCGCGTTAAAAAAACTTTTGCAGATTTTTATACGTTTTTGACTAACTTTGACGTATTGGTGTAGTTCAGAGAGGTGGAGTTGGGGGCTAATATTTGTTGCCAACAAACTTCAGACCCTTTGTGGTTGATCCCATACCAAAATATTGAAATCTGAGAAAATCGATTTTTAAGCAGCCATAATTTTTGTATGTTAATAAGTATACGGTATATATGATGAAATTCAATTCAATGTTAAACTACCCAAATTATTCATAAACGCTTAAAAAGGGTTTCACAGTATATTTCTGGACTATTTCTATTGATTTATTGCGAAAAACAACATTTAAAAATTTTTGTGTATACACTGTTACTGTGTATTTATTAATATGCAACTACAAACCACTATTTTTGAACATTTTTGGGTATCAAAAAATAACAGTTTTCTCAGATTTCAATATTTTGGTATGGGATCAACCACAAAGGGTCTGAAGTTTGTTGGCAACAAATATTAGCCCCCAACTCCACCTCTCTGAACTACACCAATACGTCAAAGTTAGTCAAAAACGTATAAAAATCTGCAAAAGTTTTTTTAACGCGCTGGATTTCTCGAACCAAAAGTCCCCCAAAGTCATACTAAAGGGGACCGACGAGAGTTAGCTAAGGTCTACCAAACCCCATAAACACAAGTCTTCAGCTGCCCCAGGACTGGAGGAGAAGAGATTTGAAAAACACCCCAAAAATGGGTGTTTTTTTAATTTTGAACTTCTGCAACTCTCGAAGCGAAAGTACCGTAACCATGATACTGTAGGGTCAAGTACCTCTTCCCACCAAGTCCCTGTTGGCACCAACCATAGATATTGGCAGCCCCTCTTCCTTGTTTAAAAAAAGAATTATACAATTTTTTTTAACACCCTGTAACAACAGAAATCCTGAATATCATTTTATGAAAATTTTGAAGTAATACAGCAAATGAGATCTCTTTTTAAAAAAGAAGACAGACATGCAGTTATGCAAATTATTTGTAACTTAGATTTTTGTTTTTCCTTTAAATTTGCATACCTTCGGTTATCTTCAATTTGAAGATTTTAACAGGATTTTCTCTGCCAATTTCATTAATTATATTATAAATTTGTACTTTTTTGTTGCACTTTTTTGAGAATCTTTTCCCTTTCAAAAAGAGTAATTTGATCTACAGAAATCAAATTACTCTTTTTTTTTCTTTCTTTTTTCCTATTTTTGGTCTCGCAACGAAAATAGATTTGAATAGTTTTGTCTCGTCAAAAAGACCCTGATTTTCAAGTTTGCGGTTCACAAACCTTGAAAATCAGGGATCAAAAAAGTACTTACAAGGGACACTATCAACATGTGACGCCGCTTTTTGAATGAGACCTATCCCATTATATAGCCCCAGGGCAGTTATGCATAATCCCAAAATATTTGCGGTGAATGGGCTTCCTATATGCAAATTTGTAAAAATGAAATTCGAAAAATTGGAGTGAAATAAGGGTTTTCGAAAGATCGTCGACCATCGTGGATTTTTCGAACTTCATTTCCACAAATTTGCATATAGGAAGGCCAATCAACGGAAATATTTTGGGATTATGCATAACTGCCCTAAGGATATATAATGGGATAGGTTTCGTTAAAAAAGCGGCGGGACATGTTGCTAGTGTCCCTTGTTAAACTGCAACTTCCTTTGAGAATTAAAATATTTTAAATTATTTAAATTTCAAGATTTTTCATTTTTGAGCTTTGTTCGAAAATGCTTGTTTTTATTTGTATAAAATCTTTTCCTTTTTTTCTTCTTCTTTCTTCTAACTACTTTTTTTATTTATTTATTTCGGCATTTCTAAGGGGTAAAGTAAAGTAAAATTGGTTAAATTACGTTTGACTTTGGTTAAGGCATCGATGAAAATGGGGATAGAAATGGTGAGTAGTTAAAAACAAAAAAAATAAAATAGAAGAGTATATAAAATGTGGAAGGCAAAAACAGAACTCTAAAATGCAAAGTCAAGCGTAGATAAAAAAAAGAAGAATAAAAGTGTTTTTAGTTTCGTTCATTTAAATAGCCTTTTTTATATTTAGAGAGAAGAAGAAAGCAGCTGATTTGTGTTTTTTATGTTTTAGAAGCTTCAGTTATGTTTGAAAAGAGGTTTAAATATCTTTTGATTACAGATGTAAATTTAAAAAAATTTGCATAACTGCAATTGCCCTTCTTTTTAAAGTAGATCTCTCATTCTTTGCTTTATTTCGAAATTTACATAAGTTGATATTCAGGATTTCTATTGTTATGTCTCGAAACTGATTTTCACTTTTTGTTATTGAACAATAAAACAGTTTCAAAACGTACAGGGTGTTAAAAAAAATTGTATAATTCTTTTTTTAAACAAGGAAGAGGGGCTGCCAATATCTATGGTTGGTGCCAACAGGGACTTGGTGGGAAGAGGTACTTGACCCTACAGTATCATGGTTACGGTACTTTCGCTTCGAGAGTTGCAGAAGTTCAAAATTAAAAAAACACCCATTTTTGGGGTGTTTTTCAAATCTCTTCTCCTCCAGTCCTGGGGCAGCTGAAGACTTGTGTTTATGGGGTTTGGTAGACCTTAGCTAACTCTCGTCGGTCCCCTTTAGTATGACTTTGGGGGACTTTTGGTTCGAGAAATCCAGCGCGTTAAAAAAACTTTTGCAGATTTTTATACGTTTTTGACTAACTTTGACGTATTGGTGTAGTTCAGAGAGGTGGAGTTGGGGGCTAATATTTGTTGCCAACAAACTTCAGACCCTTTGTGGTTGATCCCATACCAAAATATTGAAATCTGAGAAAATCGATTTTTAAGCAGCCATAATTTTTGTATGTTAATAAGTATACGGTATATATGATGAAATTCAATTCAATGTTAAACTACCCAAATTATTCATAAACGCTTAAAAAGGGTTTCACAGTATATTTCTGGACTATTTCTATTGATTTATTGCGAAAAACAACATTTAAAAATTTTTGTGTATACACTGTTACTGTGTATTTATTAATATGCAACTACAAACCACTATTTTTGAACATTTTTGGGTATCAAAAAATAACAGTTTTCTCAGATTTCAATATTTTGGTATGGGATCAACCACAAAGGGTCTGAAGTTTGTTGGCAACAAATATTAGCCCCCAACTCCACCTCTCTGAACTACACCAATACGTCAAAGTTAGTCAAAAACGTATAAAAATCTGCAAAAGTTTTTTTAACGCGCTGGATTTCTCGAACCAAAAGTCCCCCAAAGTCATACTAAAGGGGACCGACGAGAGTTAGCTAAGGTCTACCAAACCCCATAAACACAAGTCTTCAGCTGCCCCAGGACTGGAGGAGAAGAGATTTGAAAAACACCCCAAAAATGGGTGTTTTTTTAATTTTGAACTTCTGCAACTCTCGAAGCGAAAGTACCGTAACCATGATACTGTAGGGTCAAGTACCTCTTCCCACCAAGTCCCTGTTGGCACCAACCATAGATATTGGCAGCCCCTCTTCCTTGTTTAAAAAAAGAATTATACAATTTTTTTTAACACCCTGTAACAACAGAAATCCTGAATATCATTTTATGAAAATTTTGAAGTAATACAGCAAATGAGATCTCTTTTTAAAAAAGAAGACAGACATGCAGTTATGCAAATTATTTGTAACTTAGATTTTTGTTTTTCCTTTAAATTTGCATACCTTCGGTTATCTTCAATTTGAAGATTTTAACAGGATTTTCTCTGCCAATTTCATTAATTATATTATAAATTTGTACTTTTTTGTTGCACTTTTTTGAGAATCTTTTCCCTTTCAAAAAGAGTAATTTGATCTACAGAAATCAAAAAACATTTCTCAGCTGTTTATGTAATTTGTTCCAAACAGCTGTTTTTTTCTACGTTTTAAAACATCAAAAAATTAATTGGTTTCTTTTTTGACGTTTTTGAGTCATGTCCTTTTTGTATGTGTATTTTAATATTTTCTTCCTGTTCGAAATGCTTAACGGAACGCGAAACACATTTTGTTCCGTTTTGTTTTAGCGGAAAACGGAACAAACTTTCTTCCATAAAGCCCTGATTTGAACCAAGAAATTTTATTAAATTCATTAATGGTGGCTTCAATATGTTGTTCCAATCATTTTCCCACTAAAACATTAGAAAATAGAATCTAATTATATGTTTTAAACAAATTTTTAAAAAAATACAAAAATATTCAAAAACAAAAAAATGTGTGTGCACGCAATTTTTGCAAAGAATCAATGTTTCTTGCTACTCAGATTTAATATTTTTTTTTGTGCAAGAAAGACTATCATTTTTGTAGTCACTTTTCATATTTTATTGATTGAAAAAAAAGCAAACGTCACCCCTGCAAAAGGTTGCACTGAAAAAAACCACATCAGCAATCAGATTCCGCAAAAAACCAAGCTTTTTTTGCATGCAGTTTTTTCTGTCATATTTGTTTGAATATTTTGTAATTCTTGATTTTGCGCAAAGTGTTGTTTAAATAAATCGAAAATAAAATAAATAATGAAATAAAAAAATACTGCTCAATGGGATATAGTATCAATAAATTAAAAATAATTAACTGGTTTCCTTTTTGTCGTTTTTGAGTCTTGTTTTTTTTTCTATTTTCCTTATAACATCTTCTTCCTATTCGAAAATGGAGTAGACCACTTGAATATTTTTTTAAAAATAAGGAAGTCTAGAGTTTTTCCCCTTAGAGATTTGTAAAGAAACTTTTACTCGAGTTTGTTTTGTTTTTTCATAAATGTGATTCATGTTTTTTGAAGTTTTGTCATTTTTAAATGAGTTCATTTTTGGTGCCTAAAATTGAAAGTTTAATTGTTTCGTGTTCTCGCGTTCACTTTTTTTCTGTTTTTTCCAACAAAATTAGAATTCATGAATTTTTCGTCAAAAAACATTTCGCCAATACTTTGTCCCGGATTTTTGGGATGACTGAAATGTCCCAAATTTTTTATACGAATGTAATTCGATGAAATTTTTTTGGGCGAAATGGTTTTTGACGAAATATCCGAGAATCCCAAATTGTGTTTTTTACCGTTGACTTAATATCATTCCCCTTTCAGTTTTAAAAATCCAATTAATATTCATTCAAAATTGTTGTATTAGCTTCTGCAACGCCGGCAAGCTCCGGGAATACTGGTCCAGTTGAACCGGAGCCTGCCTCCCTCAATGCCGGACCATCCGAAAGGTCATCCACTCCTTCCTCAGTCAGAAACAAGACTTCAGTTGTTGTAAATCAAGATAATGGTGCTGATTATCGTGTTGCATTCTTTGGTGCCGGAGGGGTTGGAAAAAGTTCCATTGTTCAAAGATTCGTAAATGGAACTTTCAGTGATAATTATGTTCCAACGATAGAAGATACTTATCAGCAAGTAAGTTCATAGATGGGTCTTGGCGGGAAGACAGGATAGTAATACTATCGATTGCATCATTCTTATAAAGTTGCTCTTGACACTTTTTTTAGTGCAATCATTTTTAAAATTAGAACGATTAAAAATGATTGCATCATTCTTATGCAAATTTTTCTTGTCATTTTTTTAACTTTTTAAGGGTCTTGAAGAGAAACTTAGAACGATTAAAAATGATTGCATCATTCTTATGCAAATTTTTCTTGTCATTTTTTTAACTTTATATAGGTCTTGAAGAGAAATTGAGATCAAACAAAAACGATTACATCATTCTTACGAAAATTTTCTTAACACTCTTTTTTTAACAAATTATCATTTTTAGGTGATAAGTAGTAATCAAAAGAATGTTTGTACCTTACAAATAACAGACACAACTGGAAGTCATCAATTTCCAGCAATGCAAAGATTATCAGTTTCAAAAGGGCATGCCTTTGTTCTTGTATATTCTGTTACAAGTTTACAATCCTACAATGAATTAGTTCCTATTGTTTTAATGTTGAAAGAAGTGAAAGGTGCAGAATTGGCGGATGTTCCAATTATGCTTGTTGGAAATAAAAAGGATGAAGAAAGTGTAAGTTTAAAAAAGTTCATTTTTGAGGAGATAAAACGGATTTATGAAATCCAAACATTGTTGTTATTGATTGGATTTCGTAAATCCGTTGACTTGATTTAAAATTTCTAAATCAAATTATGCAAATTTTTCATACATTGTTAAACAAAATTCGGACATTATTGTTACTTTTTGGATTTCCTAGATCCCATTGCTTGATTTGATATATCTCTAAATCTAATTATGCAAATTTTTCATACATAAACAAAATCCAAGCATCACTGTAACTGTTTGGATTTTGAAAATCCAACGACAAAATTTTGTCTAGATTTAGTTGTTTAAAAAATTTATTTTTCGGCGGATCAGGTGGATTTATAAAATCCAAATGCTCTTGCTTTTATTTAGATTTCTTAAATTCCATAACAAGATTTAATATATCTATCATAAATCAAATTATGCAAATTTTTCATACATCGATAAATGTAGTAAATCCCAAAGTACAGACTTGATATTCTCTATCCATGATAATTATGCAAATTTTTGCAGAGACGTGAAGTAAATCCTGAAAAAGCTGAAAAGCTTGCTGCAACATGGGGAATTGGATGCATTGAAACTTCTGCAAAAAATAATGAAAATATTACAGAATTATTTAAAAAATTGCTAGCAATGGAAAAGAAGCGCCAACTCGCTCTTACCATGAATGACACCGAAGAAAAAGGAAATAATAAAAAGAAATGTTCAATTATGTAAAAGTTTAAATTTATTTTGTACATTACAAATTTTTACATTTATGCTTGTAGAGAAAAAAAGAAAAGAAAAAACATAAACGGGATTGATTAATTTTAATTTATGACTATTTTTAAATTTATTTTTTATAATTTTTAGAAAATTTTGCCTTTTTTAAACAAAATTACTGTATTTTAGAAAAAAATATACGGTATTAAATTTTAATAAAAAAATTTTTAAAAAATTATTGTTTTTTAACAACTCAAAACAATTGTAATATTTTAAACATACAAAAAAGATCAATGCTTATTCAATTTTAAATTTAAAAATAAAAAGGACACGTTTTGTTTTATTAACTGGACTAAAAATGAAAAGTATAGTTGTAATTTAAAGTTTATATTTATTATGGAAACTGTGGTGTAGCGGTTTCCCGGTTTCATAAAAAATTGTGTATGTGCCCAGAGTTCTCTTTCAAAAATCTCGATTAATATGCAAGCCTTGCTTTTAAGAGCTCGTCATTTTACGATTTTAAAATATAAAATATTCAAAAACCAAGAGCCATTAAAACAAAGAAATTTTAAATGAGAAGAGTTTGATTTTTTTGTCTTTTTTTTTTGTTTGTCTGCTTTGAAAATAACAAAATAACAACTGTTAATCAACGTGTTTGCTTTTTTTGAAATGTCTGTTTTCAGTTGATTCTTTTTTTCCCCTCTCTGATTAAATTATTCAGGGAAAAAAATTATTCGTTTTTTATCGCCTGTTAGTTGTTTCACTTTTAAACGAAAAAGCAAAAGTCTAAGAAAACGAAGCAATTTAAATAAATTCTGTAAACTCAAAAAAACGTCAACACCGAATTAACGTAGCAGTTTAAAAAAATCAAAAAAGAAGATTCTGAATCCAAGAATTTTTCGGGATGTCATTGCAGGCTTAAACGCCTTGCCGCTTTGTTACTGACTTGAGACAACTTTGAACATCGGCAACCAAATTCTTTTTTTCAACCATGGTATCAGACTTTTTGACTGCTTGATAGTGGAGCAACAGTCTTCATGATAAGCCAATATGTATGGCATTGACATTGGTGAACCGCAAATGCATCCAACGAATGTTGAACTTCAAAGTTATACTGGAAGGATTCCAGTTATTAGTCGATGCAAAGTTATTGTCCACATTGGAAAGCTGATAAAGCAATAATGTATTATTGATGTTCCACATGGTAAATCTCTATTTGGGAAGAAGCTGGATCCATGCAGTTGATGATGATTCGCAATTAACTTAAAGGTAAAAGTTGTCATGATACTACAACATGCAAGCAAAATACTGTAATAATTCAACCAGATGATCGAGGATGTAATAAACCGAAGAAGATTTACAACTTGCATACTGTATTTACTGAACGCGTATCTGATAAACGTGACGCAAAAATTAAAAATGTAAAGTTGCTTCCCGTAGAAGGACGATAAGCTTGTTCATACTCAGAATGAAAAAGAAGAAAGCAATTTCAATAGTTGAAAATTTTTTAAAATTTCATTTGTCGGCGCAAATGTCGCCGGCGCAAATGACATCGGCGTAGTACTAAAATAAAATATTCAAAAACTATGATCCATTAAAGGAGAAGACGCATCACAAATAAATTTTTTTGCCTTTACTTTGATTGGAGGTCCCGGCACGAAAATTGTAAAAACTCTGAATAAATAAATTCTGATGCTATTTTCTTTCATAATTATTTTTTCTGATTCCAAAATGGTATTGACCAAAAAAATTCGTTGGATATAAGCTGAGATTCAGCTTTTCTTGTAGTAAAACATGGATTTTTAAAAATTAATAATACAAAAAATGTGAATCTCAGCTTATTTCCAATCAATTTTTTTGGTCAATAACATTTTGAAATCAGAAAAAATTATGAAAGAAGATATCATCAGAATTTATTGATTCGGAGTTTTTAAAACTTTCGTGTCGGGACTCCCAATCGAAGTAAAGGCAAAAAAATTTATTTGTGATGCGTCTCCTCTTTTAAGAACAAAAAAAGGGAGTGAAGAGAGTCAGATTTTTTGTTTCTGTTTTTGAAAAAAAGTCACAGCAGCTGGATATATCAACGCATCTGCTTTTTTTAAATATCTCTTTTCAGTTGATCCTTTGTTCTTATTCGTTCCATTTTGGGTAAACATGTTTGTGAGAAATTTAAATTTTTAAGAAATGGAATTTGTCCTTGAAAAAATATTAGCACCTGCTTCTCCTCCCACATCCCAGAAGATAGAAATAAATAAATAACTGTCATAGTCGTTTTACAAGCAGTGTTGTTGCGCCTCCGCCTCCGGAAGCGGGCGCCTCCCAAGCCGCCTCCGCCTCCGACTCCGGAGGCGGAGTCGGAGTCGGAGGCGGAGGCGACTAAAATAAAAAAGCACAACACTGTTTACAAGTACCAAGAAAAAACAAAAACAGCAAGGTTACCAAAAAATTGATTACTGAAAAAAACCGTTAAAAAATGTTCTAAATGAAATGTTTGACATCAAAAAAATCAATAAGAATAAATTATTATCTCTTATTACTTACTATTTTTCATACAAATGTTTGTAAGCCAATATTACTGTATAAATACAGTAATATCAATAAACTGCTGTTGGTCAATTTTATTACTGCGGATTTCCAAATCTTTCCCATATTTTTTTTATGTTAAAAAATAAATATTATTAATTATAGCACAATGTTTTGTTAAACAACAATTAAACTATAAATTTTTTGGTTCTTCCTAAAAATGTTGTTCAATTAGGAATTTATTCTACACGTTAAATTTCCTTATTTAAAATGACCTTGGGTCTTTTTTTGCATTAAAGTCAAACTTCAAGTTTTTACTTTGCATTATTTTTATTTGGTAAATTTTAATTTAATTAAAAAATTATTTTCACAAAGATTAATCAAAATCTTTTTGTTACATTACACAAAAATGGAACTGGAGTAATTGTGGCACCAATGAGTCGCTTTCCAAACTCTTCCTTTTTTGTTGATGGATATTCAAGCTGAAAAAAATTTGCATATTAGCATCTCCTGCAAAACACTGATTTTTACCTTAAAATGATTAAACATATTTGCAGCAAACAAATACAACTCCAATCTTGCCAGGCCTTCCCCGAGGCATGCCCGTTTTCCAATTCCAAATGGCATTAGTTCAGTTGGTTGAAAGAATTTTCCATTTTTATCCAAAAATCTTTCAGGCATAAATTTTAAAGGTTCAGGAAAATATCTTTCATCCATTAAAACTGTAGAAATTTGATGAGTGACAATTGTATCTGCAGGAATTTTATATCCTCGAATTTCGGTAGCTTTTGTTGTTCGATGTGGAACATTTATTGGCACTAAATTACAGTATCTTTGAGTTTCAGCAACAATGGCATTGAGATAATTGAGACTATTTTTATCGTCGAGAGTTATGACTCGATCAGATCCAATTGCTTCATCAAGTTCAGCATGGAGTTTTTGTTGAATTTGTGGATGCTGAACGAGATAAATGCAAAGCCAAGCAAGCGTGTTTGAAGTTGTTTCTTGTCCAGCCACCCATAAATCCAATACGGTAGCGTAGAGTTGAGCGTCACTGAAATTTACAACAAAATTGTAATTTGAATTTAAAGAACATTCTAAGATGTTAATTTTTTAAGTTTTTGGATAAAAACAAAATATGCATATTTTCTAATCCCTGAAGGGGTACCCTTAAAAATCTGAAACTTGTTAAGTAGTTGTTCAGGGGTTCTTAAACATTCCTTTCAGGTTATTTCGGCTTGATCAGGCGATTTTGAATTTTGCTGATCTTCGGGATAAAGAATATCCCCTTGATCTCCACAGGGGATATAAACAAAAACTAGCTTATCGAAATATTTTAGGATGCCCCAGGGTACTTCTGTGCCAAAAAATATGTTTTTTAAACACCTTGGAAACTTTGTAATTTCGACCTAGTTTTAAAAAGTTTCTGAGTTCGTCAATGATAATTCGTCTGAAGCAATTTCGCAAAAAACATATCCTTTTAACTTTTAATGATAACTTTTAAAGCCTTTACGAAAAAGTTGAAGTTGACAGTTACATTGAATTAAACTCGTATAAAAAATTGTGACATTTTGTCTTCTCAAAAATCCAGGACAAGTTTTTTCGGCGAAATGTCTTTCAGCAAATATCAATGAATCAGACTTTATCTACTTTACTGAAATTTAGAAAAACCTACTCATAATTATTATCGATGATCCCATCAACCTTCAATTTATGCTGATGCCGCATATAAGCTTCAACAAAATCTGTTGGTTCATCATGTGATTCAAAATTAATTCTTTTTCGATGTTTATCAATCAAATCGAAGAAGTGATCCTTCATTTTTTGAATTTCTCCCGAATATTTTTTATAATAAGTACTACAAACTGGGAATTGCTTGTAAAATTCAGGATCTGGACTCATAACATTAAAAATAGGATTTCCAATTTCACTAACAAGAAATTGTGCAAATTTTTTAACTTTAAAAAATTCTTCTTCTTTCTCTTTTCCATATCGATATCCAAAAGTTAGGCCATTAATAATACTTCCAACTCCTAAATCAATGGCATTTTGAACACTGATATCTTTGGCATTGCCATTTTTAATATCATTGCTGATATCAGTGATAAGATTTGTCACTTCTACCAAAACTCGTTCCTGCATTAAATTCTTTCCAAGACCAAAATTTCGAAAAACATGAAGAGCAAATCGTCGATTTTCACGCCATTTTGGACCATCTGATCCAACAATGCCATTCTTTCCAAGTCGAGCTATGTCATCCCATTTGAAAGAATTTGAACGACCAGTATAAGTTTCACCATCTTTTAAAAAAGTTTCAAGAATTGTTGGAGCATCATGAATCGTTATAAATGGTTTACTTCCAAACCAAATCGTTTGAATATCTCCAAATTGCTTTTTCCATTTTTGAAGTTGAACATCGGAATCGGTGAAATAGAAGGAATGCAAATTTCCGAAAAATGGAATTGGAATCGGACCTAAAATAATTGATATGCAAATTTTTAACACTTGTCTGTCATGTCCGTGTTTTGGGATGGAATAGGGGATTGAAGCCTATTCCAAAATGGACAAAATCATTTCTTTTGATCTTTTGCCGCCAAAGGTAGCAGGCGGTAAAAGATCAAAGAAAAGCCCCTGTTCAATTCTTCACCAAAATGGACAAAATCCTTTGATCTTTAGCCGCCGAAAAAAGCAGGCAACAAAAGATCAAAAGCTTTAGCTCCCTTTGATCTTTCGCCGCCTATATCAAAAATCCATACCTGGAGGCAAATTTCTTCGTTTCCAATACAAATGAAAAAAGAAATAAATAAAAATAAAGACACCCAAAAGTACACCCAACATTTTCTCCCTTTTTGTCAAATTTAATTGTTGATTTTTTTTGTTCAAGACAAGTTTTTATACTGATCGAATTAAGGTGTTGTCATCACAAACAAGGAAGCACAAATTTCCTTTGCATTAACCTTCCCCCTCGATTTTCAATTTTTGTAGTTTGAAGTTTGAAAGTACACAAAAAAATTATTTAAAAAGTCAAAAATATAATTATTGCCCAGATTTTTTAAATGAATGGTACGTTTATGTATTATTATAGTGTGTGTTAAATGTCAAAAAATTGATAGCTGTCATGTTACCTTTAATTTTGATGTATTAAATTGTTAATTAAAATTATAAAAGAAATTGTGCAAAGTTGTTACCCTTTTGAAAATGGTCAATATTTTTTGTGTCAATTTTTATTAAAATTTGAAGAAAAAAGTGTAACATTTCAAGATTTTTATTTTGTATGTTTGTACAACTAAAATTTAATTTTTTTATTAATGGGATCTTCTTGCCATACGTGTATATACAGTTTCGAACAATCTAAAATAATGTAAAAGAATGTTCAAAAATTAGCAAAATTTGTTAAAATATTTAATAATAAGTTTTTTAAACATAATATATATCAAATATTCAAACCAAACATTTTGTTTAACAAAAACAAAAAAAAGTGTGCACATTTTTTGCGAAGAATCAATGTTTCCTGCTAATCTGATTGAAAAATTTAATATGAAGTAACAGAATTTTAATAACTTAAGCAAGGCCGTTGCTGAAGGGGACATTCAGGATCCGTGGTTTTTTAAAAATAAAACGCTCATGACAAAAACATTTAATTAGGGATACTGTAATATAACAAAAATGTCTGAGATGTAAAATCCTCTTCCGGAATGAAGAAATGCAAAACAGTTAGCAACACATGATTATTCTTTCTTAAAACAGGAGAATAGATTTATTAAATTAAAAACCTTGACAGTTGTCATATCGTTCACTTTTATTTTATTTATCGGAGAATCACGTAGAAGTTTTTTTTTTAAGTTTTTGAATCAATTAAAAATTTCTGTTTCCTATTTGTTTCAAAGAATTCTTTATTTAAAACAACAATTTGCGAAATTAAGAATTACAAAATATTCAAAAAAAAAGTATTTTTCTTTATTGCAAAAAAGAGATCGTTTTGGTTTTTTCGCAGAACAAAATACCAGACGCAGCGCGCCCCGAAGGGGCGCGCTGCGGCTGTTTACGACTCAACTTCCCTACCTTTCTACCCCTAAAAATCGATTTTCGTCAGTTTTAATCGTAAAGCTATGAAATTTGGCAGGTATGTAGAGAAAAAAATCGCATTTGATAATTTTTTGGGTTTGACCCCCATCGACCCCGGGGACCTGAGATATCCCCAAAAAACGAAAAAACGAATGTAGACTTTCGATGTTCCCGGTAGAGGAGAAGAATGAGAGGTATCGGAATGAATCAGGCATGGTTCACATAGTACTAAATGACTTTTGGTTTGTCCCAATCGGTTCATTTTTGACCCCAGGGGACCACTTTTTTCTTTAAAAAACGGGGTTTTGCGGGGTTCGGAAATTTTTTGTCAAGCAAGAGCTTAGATAAGTATTGGAATGTATAGACCGTGGTTGGTTACATATGAATCGACCCCGATTTTAGTTGTATATCTTCATTTTTGACCCCAGGGGACCACTTTTTTCTTTAAAAAACGGGGTTTTGCGGGGTTCGGAGATTTTTTGTCAAGCAAGAGCTTAGATAAGTATTGAAATGGTTAGCCCGTGGTTGGTTACATATGAATCGAACCGGGGTTAATAATAATTTTTCAATTTTGACTTCGTGGGGCCATTTTTGTAATGTATTTTTTAGAATTCATTTATAAATTTTGTTTATTATTATTAAATACTATCGGGTTTTACTGCTTATTTATGAGTGTCATGCTTTGCAGGCACCTCCCGTTCTATTTGTATTCTTTAGAATTGAATAACTGTGTAATTCCAAAAATTGAAAAAATATAAAATTTATGTAGATTCATGCATGTTAAATCTTAACACGCCGATTATTAACAAATTGTGTATTTTAAAATGTTGGAAATAATTATTTAAAATTGATAATGTCTCCTTTTTCTCATTAGAAAATCATAAAGTATAAAATTAATTTACAGCAACAATATGGGTAACATTGAATCCCGGATAAAATGAAACAAGAATAGTTTGGTTGACAAGCTTTTGTTGTTGTCAAAAATAACTTCATGAAATAATAAGTTCTTATAAATCCTTAACACTTTGTAAATTTTTATTGCTTCACAGCAGACGGCTCAAGAGACTAGCCAACGGGGACACAATAATTAAAAATTATAACAAATACGGCTGTTGCAATGTAAGACGGGAGAAGAGATTAAAGGTTGCAGACGGGATTGGCTTACTGTAAGACGGGAAAGGAGATTAAAGAAGAAATCGGCTGTAAGACGGGAAGCGAGATTAATTTGTTTCAGTGGGACAACTACAGCCATCGCCCTCTGCAAAATATAAAAAATTCAGTTGTTCCCTTTTTGTAAATTTTGTGGGCGTTAAACCAGTTTAAATTAATTCATTTAAAAAAGGCATTTGTGGGTAATAATTCAAAGATTATTTCTTGATTAAAACAAGCAGTTTCATTTACTTACAATATAAAATTAGTTTCTCAGGCTATAGCTCAAAATAAGACGCAATTTCTTGAAAAAAAGTAATAGAGCACTTTTAAGTTGTTTTTGTGAATTCAATTTTTTTTATTTAACGTATCAATGGACGAATGATACGTTAAATAAATAAATATAATAAAACGAATCACTTTACTATCTTGGAATGAATATTAAATAATATGACAACTACTAAAGTTTATAATTAATTTTTTCTCCTGTTTTAAGAAAGAAATAACAATGTGTTTCTTACTATTCTACATTTACTCAAGCCCCCTGGAGATTATATTCCATGGACATTTTTGTTATGTAAAATTATCTCAAATTAAATTAGAATGAATATTTTCGTTTTGAAAGGGCTACGGATCCCAAAATGCTCCCTTCGCTTACGGTATTAAAGTTCGTGTAGTTCACATATTGTTTTATTTTAAAGTTTACAAAAGCAAATGAACAATTTTTAAGAATTAATTCTAAATTAATATAGATTTTTTGTTTTAACACATTTCGATGACAAAAATTTTGGTAAAAACATCTTTTTACCAAAAATGCCATTTTTGCACTTTTTTGCTGTTCAAAACGGCACTCTTTTTATATCAGATGCCATTGGAGGTATCGTTTGGATTGTTTTAAGTATGGAAGTAATCGAGGCCTCTCTAAGCAAATTTCACATTTTCAAGACTCGAAATTGTTGAGACCTAAAAAAGAGTAACAACTTTGCACAGTGTTTTTAACGTTAATTTTCTATTAAAATCTGGGAAAAAACTGTTTTGCTTTAGCTTTTTTTGTTTTGTACAAAGAAATGTTTATAAATTTATTAATGGGTTTAACATAAAAAAAAATTTGCAGAAGTTAACAAAAAAATTTTATTAAATTAAAAATATTTCATAATCTGTTCTACAAAAACTTAAAAAACAATAAAATATTCAAACTCAACATTTCGCAAATGCACCATTTGAAAAACAAAAAAAACGCAAAATTTTTACGAAGAATCAATGTTTCTTGCTACTTTGATTGAATATTTTTGTGGTGAAGAAAGACTAACATTTTTTCAGTGACCTTTCATATTTTATTGATTGAAAAAAGGCAAACGGCACCCCTGCAAAAGGTTGCATTGAAAAACCACATCAGCAGTCATAGAAAAGAAACGACTAGCCAACGGGGACACAATAATTAAAAATTATAACAAATACGGCTGTTGCAATGTAAGACGGGAGAAGAGATTAAAGGTTGCAGACGGGATTGGCTTACTGTAAGACGGGAAAGGAGATTAAAGAAGAGATCGGATGTAAGACGGGAAGCGAGATTAATTTGTTTCAGTGGGACAACTACAGCCATCGCCCTCTGCAATAAAAACTAGATGGACATGTTAATGATCGCCGCTCCGCGATCATCAAAAGATGATCTTCGAACCAGCCCCCAAACAGATTTTTTAAAAGTCTTTTTTGATAATTGAATTCACAAAAACAACTTAATAGTGCCCTATTACTTTTTTTCAAGAAATTGCGTCTTATTTTGAGCTATAGCCTGAGAAACTAATTTTATATTGTAAGTAAATGAAACTGCTTGTTTTAATCAAGAAATAATCTTTGAATTATTACCCACAAATGCCTTTTTTAAATGAATTAATTTAAACTGGTTTAACGCCCACAAAATTTACAAAAAGGGAACAACTGAATTTTTTATATTTTGCAGAGGGCGATGGCTGTAGTTGTCCCACTGAAACAAATTAATCTCGCTTCCCGTCTTACAGCCGATTTCTTCTTTAATCTCCTTTCCCGTCTTACAGTAAGCCAATCCCGTCTGCAACCTTTAATCTCTTCTCCCGTCTTACATTGCAACAGCCGTATTTGTTATAATTTTTAATTATTGTGTCCCCGTTGGCTAGTCTCTTGAGCCGTCTGCTGTGAAGCAATAAAAATTTACAAAGTGTTAAGGATTTATAAGAACTTATTATTTCATGAAGTTATTTTTGACAACAACAAAAGCTTGTCAACCAAACTATTCTTGTTTCATTTTATCCGGGATTCAATGTTACCCATATTGTTGCTGTAAATTAATTTTATACTTTATGATTTTCTAATGAGAAAAAGGAGACATTATCAATTTTAAATAATTATTTCCAACATTTTAAAATACACAATTTGTTAATAATCGGCGTGTTAAGATTTAACATGCATGAATCTACATAAATTTTATATTTTTTCAATTTTTGGAATTACACAGTTATTCAATTCTAAAGAATACAAATAGAACGGGAGGTGCCTGCAAAGCATGACACTCATAAATAAGCAGTAAAACCCGATAGTATTTAATAATAATAAACAAAATTTATAAATGAATTCTAAAAAATACATTACAAAAATGGCCCCACGAAGTCAAAATTGAAAAATTATTATTAACCCCGGTTCGATTCATATGTAACCAACCACGGGCTAACCATTTCAATACTTATCTAAGCTCTTGCTTGACAAAAAATCTCCGAACCCCGCAAAACCCCGTTTTTTAAAGAAAAAAGTGGTCCCCTGGGGTCAAAAATGAAGATATACAACTAAAATCGGGGTCGATTCATATGTAACCAACCACGGTCTATACATTCCAATACTTATCTAAGCTCTTGCTTGACAAAAAATTTCCGAACCCCGCAAAACCCCGTTTTTTAAAGAAAAAAGTGGTCCCCTGGGGTCAAAAATGAACCGATTGGGACAAACCAAAAGTCATTTAGTACTATGTGAACCATGCCTGATTCATTCCGATACCTCTCATTCTTCTCCTCTACCGGGAACATCGAAAGTCTACATTCGTTTTTTCGTTTTTTGGGGATATCTCAGGTCCCCGGGGTCGATGGGGGTCAAACCCAAAAAATTATCAAATGCGATTTTTTTCTCTACATACCTGCCAAATTTCATAGCTTTACGATTAAAACTGACGAAAATCGATTTTTAGGGGTAGAAAGGTAGGGAAGTTGAGTCGTAAACAGCCGCAGCGCGCCCCTTCGGGGCGCGCTGCGTCTGGTATTTTGTTCTGCGAAAAAACCAAAACGATCTCTTTTTTGCAATAAAGAAAAATACTTTTTTTTTGAATATTTTGTAATTCTTAATTTCGCAAATTGTTGTTTTAAATAAAGAATTCTTTGAAACAAATAGGAAACAGAAATTTTTAATTGATTCAAAAACTTAAAAAAAAAACTTCTACGTGATTCTCCGATAAATAAAATAAAAGTGAACGATATGACAACTGTCAAGGTTTTTAATTTAATAAATCTATTCTCCTGTTTTAAGAAAGAATAATCATGTGTTGCTAACTGTTTTGCATTTCTTCATTCCGGAAGAGGATTTTACATCTCAGACATTTTTGTTATATTACAGTATCCCTAATTAAATGTTTTTGTCATGAGCGTTTTATTTTTAAAAAACCACGGATCCTGAATGTCCCCTTCAGCAACGGCCTTGCTTAAGTTATTAAAATTCTGTTACTTCATATTAAATTTAACGTTAAAATTACAAACAAAGACTAACAAATTATAATTAATAAATTCAAAATCAAAAATATAGAATATTTGTAATAAAACACTTCGATGAAAAAATTTTGAGGGGCTAGTAAAAGATTTGTGCTTACCATTTTTTGAGCGGTTATGCATGGTAAGCACAAATCCTTTCAACCGAAAGTGCCGTTTTGGCACTTTTTATGCTGCTGAAGTTCAACACGGCATTTTTGGATCTCGGCTGCCATTGGAGATATTGTCTTGCTTTTTTTGGATATATGGGATATCATGGTTGCGAAATCCGAATTTTGCATTTTCAAGACTCGAAATTGTTGGGAGTTTAAAAAAGAATAACGACTTTACCCAATGTTTTTTTCGTTAATTTATATTAAAATTTGAAATAAAACTGTAGTTTAATTTAATTATTTCACATTTTTTTATGTATGAACAAAGAAATTTTAATACATTTATTAATGACTTGGTTCATAATAAACATTAATAAAAAAATTTAAAGGTATTAAAAAATTTTGTTAAAGAAGTATTTAATTTGTTTTACACACTTAAAAAATATTAAATATTCAAAAATGCACCCATGGTTTTGCAAATGCATACTAAAAAAATGTTCTGGATTTTTGCAATGAATCAATGTCTCTTGCTACTCTGAATATTTTTTTGGTGAAGAAAAACTAACATTTTTCATTTGTCAGTGACCTTTTACATATTTTATTGATTGAAAAAAGGGCAAAAGGTTGTGTGGAAAAAAAATTACATCAAAAAGTGAGAGAAGGGAATTTTTTTTCCGGAAAAACTATTATATTGTTTGAATATTTTGTAATTTTTAATTATGCTAATTTTATAATCTTGTTTCAAGATGCTTTAATTTGGGGAATGTCATTCTGCAAAAATTATCGAAAAATTTTATTTTACAGTGACAATAAAAAAAAATGAAAAAGTGAGGGGATATTTTAGTCATCAAATGTCAGATATTTATATACCGACACGAATATTAAACTCACTGACAACTATGAAGATTTTTGATAAAATTTTTGTTTTATGAAAATCAAAAATAATAATATGTTTCTAACCATTTTATTATTCATTGGTGGGCTGTAGAAGTTCAAAACGGCACTCTTTGTATCTCTCAGGTCTGAAAAACGGCATTTTTGGATCCCGGCTGCCAATGGAGATATTGTCTCAATTCTCTTGGACATATAGGAGATATCATGGTTGCGAAATCCGAATTTTGCATTTAAAATTCGTATCAGGATCCCAAAAAAGTTAACAACTTTACACAATGTTTTTTCGTTAATTTTTATTAAAATTAGAAAAAAATACTGTATTTTACTTCAAGTATTTCACATTTTTTTTATGTTTGATTAAAGAAATTTTAATTAATTTATTAATGATGGGTGAATATTTAGTATTTATTAAAGCATTGGTAAAAAAATCAAAAGATAATAAAAAAGTTTGTTAAATAAAGTATTTTATCTGTTTTACATTCTAAAAAATATAAAATATTCAAACTAAACATTTTGTTTTGCAAAAACAAAAAAAAGAGTGCACAATTTTTGCGATGAACCAATGTTTTTTTGCTACTCAGATTGAATATTTTTTTGATGAAGAAAAACTAACATTTTTTAGTCATTTTTTATATTTTATTGATTGAAAAAAGGCAAAAGGTTGTGTGTTGAAAAACTGCATCAGTCAAAAAAAAAGTTTTTGCGCAAAAAATATGAAATTTCTATGTCGCATAAGCTAATACAAACCTTTGTCTACAATAATTTAATGTTTTTGAATATTTTATTAATTCTTAACTTTGCAAAGGGATGTTCTAAATAAATTTAAAAAAATTTAAATGATTAGTGAACGTGAAAAACTTAATCATCCTGATGTTCCGATAAATAAATAAATATAATAAAAAAACAAATCACTTTACTAAAATTAATATAAAATAATCTGGCGACTTCTAAATGCTTTTAATATTTTTTTCTTTATTTTTGTGCAATTAATAATATGTTTCTCACCTAAGCATTTTACATTTAACCATGCCCTACGGGGATTTTACAACTTACCGTAGACATCACCAACTTCTGATGGAATTGAGGCTCCATGTTTTGCCCATAAACATGACTAGTATATGGAATGAGTGTGGCAAAAATTAGTTGCCAAATTCTCATACTTTAGATTTAACTTGAAACTTGAAATTACTGTAATATTACGGTAAAAGCACACAATGAATTTATTTAGTATATAAAAAAGTAACGGTATTGCATTTTTGGACTTTCCCAAACATCAAAGTGTAATTCATGTTTTCAAATATTTTAAAATTCTTAAAACTATTACAACTCTGTCGAAAATTTTCGTGGTTGGATCAAAATACGTTCATCGTGTGCTTTTACCTTAATATTACAGTAACTTCAAGTCCGTATTAAATCTACAGTATGATGATTTAGCAACCAATTTTTTGCCACAATTATACCTTATACTAGTCGAGTTTATGGGCAAAACATGGAGCCTCAACTGCAACAGAAGTTATGTCTGCGATTAGCAAATTTTTATATGAAAGTATCTAAAATTAAATTTATACATTTCATTTAGGGCAATAAATTAATCAAAATTAAGGAGTGCATTGAAAAAATAAATTGGCATGCCATCAATTCATATCCCCAAAAAACTGAATTAATACCAGTTTTTCAAATTCATTTTGAGACATTGTATATATTAAACCTTGTTTACGTAATTACTTCTAAAAATTATAAATCAAAAATATAAAATTTTTGTTTCAAACTATTCCGTTGGCAAATTTGAAGCATGTTTTTGTTTTGAAATATTAACTTTCATTATTAAATTTCAAAATGTTGAAAAAACAAAAATTTTTTTTGCCGATGAACACTTTTTAGTCATGTTTTGTTTTTCTCCTGTTTCATTGTTTTCCCCCAATGTCATCATTTTTTACGTTTATCCCAATCCACTTTTTTTTTCAGGAAGCAAAAGCTACGTCGGACAAACAAACATAAGATCAAGCAAACAATTGCTGCTGCTTAAAAAAGTTAAAACTAAAAGCACATTTATTATTTTCCGGTTGTTTTTTTTCTTTCAATCCACTTTTGCAATACTCTTTTTCTTTCTTCTTTCTCGAAAGTGCTGTTATTTTTAAATCTTCTTTTCACATTTTTTTAAAAAACGTATATTTTTGTTATCTTCATTTGATTTCTTTTTTTGCCAGTGGGGTTATTTTAAACTTTCAAAAAAGTGTGATTTTTTCACAACTGATTTTTATTTTTAATCAATTGTTTTGTTCGGTTAAAGAAAGCGTGTCAGTTTAACAAAATCGATTTACGGATGCTTCTACCATAAAAATATTTTTCACAATTCTAAAAATTCAGAATCAAGGATTTCTGATGTTATTTTCTTTCATAATTATTTTTTCTGATCTCAAAAATGGTCTAGATATAAAAATTTGTTGAATTTAAGTCAAGACTTAGTTTTGTCAAATACTGTGAAAAAATTTGAATATCAGCTTATATCCAACCAATTTTTTAATGTGTATACCATTTTTGAAATCAGAAAAAATAATTATGAAAGAAAATAACATCAGAATTCATAGATTTTAAGTCTTTAAAATTTGAAAAATATTAATGGAATGGAAACATCAATAAAGCAACTTTGCAGAACTGACACACTCCCTTTAACTTTAGTCAAAAAAATGGAAGAAGAAGCTGCAAACGTTCAAAATGAATATTTATTAAATTTGGAATCGCTCGAAGAATGGAAAAAAGGTGGAGAAGATTTTGAGGATAATATGGAGCTGCTGAAAGATGTCACAATGGATTTGGTGCATAAATATGGATCACCAAAATTTCCAAAATTTGGGGATGACATTATTAAAGTTTGTTTTCTTTTTTATTGATTCGATTTTTAAAACAGCTGTTTTTCTTTAAGGGTGTTGAAGAACTTTTTGTTTTACATTATTCTCGAGCTTCTGAAGATCATCGAAGAACTTTGTTAAAATTAATTGGAATTTTACCGTATGATGAAAAAGTTGCTGCTGTATTATTTTCATATGATCTCGTGAAAATTTTACTTAATGCCAGTGGGCTTGTACCAGAAACAACAAAAGTTGATGGCTTTCGAGGTTTGTATTTTTGAATAAATTAGTCTCTAAAAATCAAGGACGTCGACAGCATTTCATTTCGGAGGGGGCAGAAACCATTTCTAGAGGGGCCGCCTTTGATCTTGTGCCGATGGTGGTAAAGATCAAAGGATTATTTGAGATTTTTTTTACTCAAACCTTAAATGTTGTTAATTTCTTCCTTCTTTTTTTAGTCGTATTTGAAGCTTTAAGAACCCTTCATCATGCCCTTCATGTCTCAGATACTGTACAACAAATATTTATTGAAAATTGTGAAGAGATTTTATTTGAACGAATGAAAAGTTGTTTGTGCCATTTACAAGAGGATGAAGAAGTTACCCAAAAACAATTCTATTTTTTAAATAATGCCTCGGAAGTTTTGATCGAAGAATTACTGTATTCAGATTTACGACTTGCTTTTGTTTCGTGTTTATCTTCTGTAAAGCTTCAGGTAGGGGTTTAGATATTACTGTAGAAGCATTGTTTAAATGATGAACTTTCCCTGGGGGCAAATTTAAACATGTCAGCAGCATTTTATTTCTGAAATGGCAGAAACCATTTTAAGGGAGCCGCCTTTGATCTTTCACCGATGGCAGTAAAAGATCATAGGATTTTTATGATTAAAGGCATTCTTGATGTTTTTTTCAAACTGTAATTTAATCTTATGCAAATTTCAGAGAAAATGGATTAATGACTTGAAGAAAGCTAATTTATTCCTTGATATTTTGAAATATTGTTGTGAAAAAATGTCATCAGCTCAAACTTCTTACAAAAAGACAACTCGAAAATTGATGGTTGTTCAAAGATTGCCTTGGGCCGTTGAAGTTATTGACGATGATGATGATGAAAATTGGGATGAAAATGTTGAATCTTTGGTAATCTTTCAATCCTTCGAAATGGCCATTACCGCTTTAGAAGTATTACATCATCTTCATATGTATGCAGAAATTTTTAATGTGGTAAGGTGTTTTTTAAGGAAAGCTACAGTATACTAGAATGGGAATGATTAAAATAGAATTTTGAAGGTTTTGTTTTTTGAAGTCAAAAATTAACAAAAGTTTAAGGAAAAAATCGCCAAAAATCGAAATTATGATATTTTGGTTATTCTCGATATCAGAATTTGCCTAAATTTTATACCTCAAAACTACCGTAACAAATACGAAATTTTGATTTTTATCAAAAATTAAAAATTACGATATCGAAATTTACCTAACTTATTGTTCAAAATTCTCAATTACGAAATTTCACTATTTTATGAAATCGAAAATTACTGTAAACACTCGTTTTTTAGCAATTCGCCCAAAAATGTGCTGATGAATGTGGAAAAATTATTGAAAGCAGCTTTGTCGATGATGATCTGAAACGTGTTGCTGCAAGATTTTTAACTGCCGTTCCAGCATGTTTACTTCCACTTTGTCCAAAGATTCCAGATTCAGAAGTCTCGAACGCTACCGTAATCTATGAAAATCACGAAATGAAATTCGTTGTAGCAGTTTTAAAATTTTTATCCAAAAAATTAGAAGATACAGATCCTGTGGAAATTCGACTTCTGACTTCCTTTTTTGTTGTTCTAATTCTACTTTGTACAAAGCACAAACAAGTTCGACGATTTTGTCGATCAAAGCTTATTCCATCAACCAATTCAGCAGCCTTGGACAAAGATCTTCGATACAAAATTATTAAACTAATTTTAACAGCAAAAAATTTTTGTGCTAAACAAGCTGCAGAATTTTTGTTTATTCTTTGTAAACGTTCAATCCCAAAATTAATTAAAGATACTGGCGTGAAACATGTTGCCGAACTTTTACCTGATAATAAAGATATCTATCGAAAGCGGGAAGGAGATTCTGAAGATTCTGATGATGAAAATAAGAAACCTTCGAAAACCCCGGAGAGAAAAGAAAGTAAAAAACTTCCAACAAAACCGGAAAAAAGTGTTTCAAAACTTCCACCAAGAACTGAAAAATCAGAAGAAACAAAAACGAAAAAACTTCCAAAATCTGAAGTTGTTCCAGAAATGGTTCGAAAATATTCTTCAAAAATTTAAATAAAATTTTTAATCATAAATTTGTTTGGTTTCTCATTATTGAAGTTTGATAAAAATAATTTTTTGGGTTACTGTAGCTACAGTAAGACATCCCTTGAGTTTGATCAAAATGAATCATTTTCTTTTTTTGTCACTTCCGATACCCATAATCAATATTGAATATCTAAAACCAAAACAAAAGTACCGTATAGAAAAATGAAATAAGACATTTTTGTAAAAACATAGTTCAACAAAATCTTATAAAAATTTTGTCATTTATTATTCAAGACAGCTAATTACAAAAAAATATGTCATACAATATTCGGTTAAATTTTTCATTCCTGTTCTTCTTCAATTATTCATCATCATCATCATCAACTTTAACTTCAGATTGCTGAGATTGTGTTTTATTGTTATTCTTTTTGACAGGAGCTTTTTTGATCGGTTTACGTTCAACCGCACGTTCGATATCTTGTTCTTCTTCAACTTCAGGAGTTTCAATAACTTGTTTCTTGACAATTTTCTGTTGAACAACATAACCAGCTTTTTGGGCCTTCATTTGATTCCCTTCAGCAACAGCTTTAAAAGCAGCATATCCCGATGCAGGTATTGCAAATAATCCAAAAATCAAAGAAGCAATAAGAAGATAAAATCCATCACCATATGAAATTCCAGAAGCTAAAATGAGAGATTACAGATCGTATAAAAAAGAAGAAATGGGTCGGCATTGTGGATCAACAAAGGATTAATGGTTTGGGCCCAAGGATGATACGGCCGAAAATTCGACGGCCAGGCCGTCCTCGCGGCCTAAATTTTGCGACCGGTCGAGGCCGAAAAAATCAAGCCCTGGCAATGCTGGCCTGCTGTATTTCTTATCCCTGTTTGGGCCATGAAAAAGCGTATGACTATCCTTAACAAATAAAATAAAACTTACGGCGAGGAGGAGTCATATAATCAACAGTGAAATAGTTTAATTCAAAATGTTCATATCTCTTCAAAACTTCAGAATATTCATACATTGTTTTATAGTAGATAAGGAAAACAATTAGACACGCAATCATCAATACACTTCCAACTGCAGATGTAAGTGGAAGAAGATATAAAGCAGCTTGAGGAAATCCATTTGTTGTTGAAATAGACATAACGAGAGCATTAATGGCAAAAATAACAACAGCAAAACTTATCATTACAATAATAGCCGTATCACCAACAAATCCAGTATTTTCCCTCTAAAAAAATTAAACATTGATTATTGTTTTAACCTCTAATGTTATCGCAGGTGAGGTGTTATCGTCAAAAAGAAAACGCAAAGTGACTCATGAATCAAAGTCGAAAACCCCCATAGATCAATGGAAGGCCCGGGATTCTGGATCTTATTCGTATTTTGAGGATTTTTGCCCTGGATCGGAATTCTGAAGTCATTTCTGAAAAACCCCCATAGATCAATGGAAAGTCCTGGATCTTAGAATTTTGAAGTCGTTTCAGCATCCGAGATACTGAAACAAAAAAATCCCGAAAATGTGTCACGGATGTTTGAGATCTTTCTCTAAAAATCCCGGATCCCGTCCCGAACACAAAACCAGTCTTGGACAACTCTGACTCATGATCAAACGATGCAAAACATAATTATCAGATTACAAAACAATTTTTTGACATAAAATAATTCAACATACCAATGAACAATCACCAAAAAGCGAATATTTACAATTTCCTATAATTCCGTATCTCTGCACAGGAATAATAGAGAGGAATGAATCAACAATTCCATTACCCGATTTCAAATACTGATTTCTCCAATCTAAAAAATAAACAAATAATATCAAATAATATAAAACCTTAATAAACAAAACTTACATGCAAAAATGCTACCAACAAGTAACAGTGCAACAAGAAGAAAAAGAAAAATTGTTCCACATTTGATAGTTGTAACAGGTTTCATTTTTGAATTTAATAAAGAATTGAAGTTTAGAGACGACGAAAGTATTTAATCAATATCGAGATATTTGAAGATGAAAAGAAGAAAAGTGATGAGCGATCACGCAAGCTTCAGACAGCAACAAAATGAACGTATGAATGAGACAAAAACTGCCGTCAATAAATCCATCGAGTGAGATAATCAATGATTGTAAATATATGCAAAGTTTATGCAAATTTCTTTTTTCATAAAGAAAAGCCATTTTGAGAGTGATCTAAAAAACATTTAACTTTTAAAAAACTTTAAACAACGAGATTTTTGCGGAAGCGTTTGAAATTAAAAATACGCAAACAATTTGTTCAAAATAGGACAGTTTGGCGCGCATTTTGCCAGAAGTCATAGAAAATGGAGTTGATCGATCGAAATGAAGAATCTTTCGAAAAAAATGCTTCTAGAAAATAATTGCAGAAATAAGGTTTCATCTTATCCCTGCAGCTTCATCAAAGGTGCCGCCTTTGAAGTAGCAGCAAAAACCTAAGAACATCATAATCGATAGTGGTGTGGGAATATCCGAATAACCCATAAACACGTAAAATCCATCAAAACCTTTTAAAAAAATTTAATTTATTACAATTATAATAATTATTCAACACAAATAAAATACACAAAAAAGGATATACAAAAATTTTACTTTTCCTTCCTTGAATTATTTCATTCTTCTCCTTTTTTTTCAATTATTCAGATTCTTCAATATTGGTTCTTTTCTTTCCACGAGATCGATCACTTCCAACTTCAACCTTCATTCCAGAAACACTTTTAAGAGATGAAAGAGGTTTTTCAGATTTTGATTTCTTTGATTCATCATCACCTTTAACAACTTCAGATTGTTGAGATCCAGATTGAATTTTCTTCTTCTTTTTGACCGGAGCATTGATGGATAGTTTTGATTTTCTTTGAGCTTTTTGAACTTTCTTGGCTTTTTTGACATGCTTTTGTACAATTTTTGCACTTTCAACATCTTCATCTTCTTCAGCAACTTGTTGTTGTGGTTGTTCTTCTTCAACTTCTTCATATTCAACTTCAGGAGTTTCAATAACATGTTTCTTGACAACTTTTTGTTGAACAACATAACCAGTTTTTTGGGCCTTGATTTCTTTCATTTCATCATACATTGCAAAAGCAGCAATTTCCGAAAAAAACATCGCAAAAGTTCCAAAACAGATAGCAACGATAAGAACATAAAACCCTTCACCATAAGTAATTTTCAAAGCTAAAAATAAGAATATTTATTTAGAGATTTAATTAGGATTCGGTGTGCTCTTCTACAACAGGTTTTATTGCTCACTCAACAAAAAATGACACACATTCCCATATAATGGAAAGAATTATGCCCTATTTATCCACATAATAAGAAAAAAAAAACTCACGTGATTGAACAACAATGTCATCCTTATACACTGTATTAGTGTAGTCAGCAAAAATGCCACAGCATGAAACCATTAAAAAATTTGCGATAATAGATGGAACTGGTAAAACATACAAAAGAATTTGATTAATATTTAATGTTGAAAGTGCCAAGCACGTTAGAGGAATATGGATGGCAAAAAGAAGAAGAGAAATAATTAGCATCAAAAGAATTGCAAAATCACCAACAAATCCTTCATTTTGAGGCTAAAAAATATATAGTATTGCTTTTCTTCAGTGTTATAACTAAATGTTTTTCAACTTCGAACAGTATTTAAATTTTCTAATACGGCTATTTTGAGTTGTAATATCCTAAGGGATCGTCCGGATATGACGTCATCCAAAAATCAGCATTACATCAAAGACACTTTTTGCCGCACATCAAAGGCGGCACGGTCATTACCCCTCTCTCCCCCATGATGTCATATCTGGACGATCCCCTTTGGGAATTATAACCAAAAACAGCTTACAGAGGGATAATGTCTCTAGCAGCTGTTAAAGCAGTACCAAAAAATCAGCTTTTTTGAACAACTTTAAAAAATTGGCACATCTTTTTCAAAGTTGAAAAAATAGAACGCAACATACCACAACACAAACATCTGTGACATTAGCAAGAGTATCTTTACAATTTCCATAAATTCCATATTTCATCGTTATCATGTCAGGTTGACCCGCCATACCATGTGCATTTCTCCAATCTAAAAATATGTAATATAATATTTATAAATAGCCGTAAAAAAAACTTACATGAAAAAATACAACCAAAAAGTAATCCAACAACAATAAAAGAAAGAAAAATTGATACAGAATTAGGAATTGTACTGAGCTCCATTTTTAATTCATTAAAGAATTGAAGGTTGAAGAAGACGACACGAATCAATCAAGATTGAGAGAGAGAGAGATTTACACAAGCTTTGAAGATGAGAGAATAAGAAAGTGATCAAGCAATCTTCAAGCAGCAAAAAAAATGAAATGAATTTTTTGGATGACGCGATAAATCCATTGAATGAAAATCAATGATTGTATAAATATGCTAAACTTTATGCAAATTTTTTACGTAACAGAAGTCATTTGCAATCAGACCTACCAACATATTAATTTACATAAACCTTAGAAAGTTTGGGTAATTTTTGTACCCTCGTCCTAAATACTTAAACATTTTTTTGAAACTTAAGAAATTTTAAAAACACATTTCATTTTTTAATAGGACTGTTTAGAACGCATTTTGCAAAAAGCCAAAGAAGAAGTAATGGAGTGATCGATCAAATTGAAACAAATATTCTTCAATATTTTTATCAATCAAATTTAACAAGTGAAATCAAACAAGATCTTTAAAAAAAGTTTCTTATTTATTTATAATTATTCAACATAATTAACACATACAAAAAAGGATATACAAAAGTTTTACTTTTCTTTCCTTGAATTATTTCATTCTTCTCCTTTTTTTTCAATTATTCAGATTCTTCTATTTTGGTTCTTTTCTTCTTTCCACGAGATCGATCACTTCCAACTTCAACCTTCATTCCAGAAACACTTTTAAGAGATGAAAGAGGTTTTTCAGATTTTGATTTCTTTGATTCATCATCAACTTTAACTTCAGATTGTTGAGATCCTGATTGAATTTTCTTCTTCTTTTTGACTGGAGTATTGATGGATGGTTTTGATTTTCTTGAAGGTTTTTGCACTTTCTTGGCTGTTTTGACAGGCTTTCGTACAACTTTTGCACTTTCAACATCTTCATCTTCTTCAGCAACTTGTTGTTGTTGTACTTCTTCAACTTCTTCATGTTCAACTTCAGGAGTTTCAATAACCTGTTTCTTGACAATTTTCTGTTGAACAACATAACCAGCATTTGCTTTTTGAACTTCAGCTTTATCAGCTTCAGTAATGCAAATGTAAGCAACAAATCCAGAGGCAGCAGTTTCAACGATTCCAAGAATCAAAACAGCAATACAAAGATAAAAGGCTTCACCATAAGAAACTTTACCAACTGAAAAAAGTTTCATATGTTAAGATACAGTATATAGTAAAAGCTTACAAAGTGGACCAGTAATATAATCTCCATTAACTGCATAAAGTGATGTAGCGCCAGCGCTTACAATAATTGGATATTCAGAAAACTTTGGCCGTGTAACAGTTCTATAGCAAAGAAGAAAAATTCCAAGTGTTCCAGCAAGCAAAATCTCTGCCGCGAAAGTTGCAAATGGAAGAACAAATAAATGATTTGGTTTAATAAAGCGATCATTAATTATTGAAACAGCCATTGCAGCACCAGTGAAGATATAAATAACCAAAGCCAAACATACCATACAAAGATTAGCAATATCACCATCAAATGAAAAATGTTCTGGCTTAAATATAAAGGTTAATCATAAATAGCCAAAATACATGATTTAACGTACCCAAACACAATCAATTTGACTTCCAGGAATGATACAATTATACATAATTCCCATTTTTGTAACAATATCTATTCCCGGATCTGGTGCAATAGTTACTTTTTTGCCTTTAACATCAAATTCTTCTGGTATAGTATGTACATTTCTCCAGTCTAAAAAACTTTGTATTAATTTATTGAATTCATAAATAGCCGGCCAAAACCGGCCAGAGGTCCGGTCCGGTGAAGCCGGGTCGGACAAGGCTTTAAGGAAGATAAGGTTCAACAGAACTAAAAAAGCCCGGTCTGGACCGAAAATTTCATGGACGGATTAATTGCAAAGATTGCGCCGGCCTTTTTTAGTACCCCAATTCAGACATTATACAAGCAAGCCTATTCTCATATTTTTTCTCAAGTGCCAAAAAATCGATATCTTACATAAAAACTTACATCCAAGAAGACAACCAAAAGTAAGTGCAGTTAAAACAACATAAAGGAAAACACATCCACCTTTCATAATTGTCATAGGCTTCATCTTTGATTTATTAATAGATCCACAAGTAGAAAAATGACCAGAATTAATATTGAGAGAGATGTATCACGAGATTTAGAGATAATGATGATGAAGAGAGAATGAGAAGTGATCGATCAAGCAAACTTCAAACAGCAACCGCAAGCAAAGTGAAATGATTGCTTGAATGAGACAAAAACTATCATCAACAAATTCATTTGAATGAAAATGATGTATTGCAAATATGCTAAATATTATGCAAATATTTTTGAATAAGAAAGGTTCAAACGTTTTTCACATTTTTGGATCTTAAAAAAACTTTAAAAAACTTAAACTTTTTTTGAACAATGCCGACGGCGTTTCTCTCGACACGAAAAGAGATTGTACTGCTTATTTTATTACGGTAGCTGCAAAATAATGAAAGAAAAAATAGCATCAATGCATTGATCAATGACATCCTGATTTTTTTGTAAAAATTAGTTTTTGTCAGATCTGTTTAAATTTAAATAAAAGTTAATTATAACAAATACGTCAGGTCGAAAAATATCGAGGTGGCTTCATTTTTATAAGGCTGCTGCTGCTGGTGGTTAATCTGATAGTTTAAAAACAGCATAAAGTAGAAAATTTGGATATCATTTTCTGGGTTGTCCTGATCTGAAAAAACAACGGCACTTTTTGTGATAAAGAAGGATCTCCATATTATGCAAATTTTGTTCACTCTGTTATTAGCATAAAATAAAATTTTGTTTATGTTTTTTGAGTATTTTTCAGACTGATTTTAGCCAAATTATTTTCACCAAATTTAACACTTTTTTCCTTTAAAGAACCTATCAAATTGCTTATCTTTATTCAATAAAAAAATGTGCTAAAAACACATAAAAAATTTTTTCGATCAATTAATGAACAAAAAATGTGCTTTAATATTGAAAATTTTTGCTGTAAAAATGAGTATGAAAGATTGGATAAAAGAAGAATTAAAACAAAAACCAAATATTTTTACCAAAGTTTTATCAGAATGTTTTTGTTCGTGTTTAATGGTGGTAAGTTTGGATATATTTTTTAGAGGGATAAAATGGATTTGATATATCCGATAGTGAATAAAGTGCCATCATTTGATGATCAAATTTTTTGGGGCGTCAGAAGGACTTGGTATCAAGGGAGCACGCCCCTCCGAAATTTTAATAATCCTTTGATCTTTTACCGCCATCGGCAAAAGATCAAAGAATGACACCTCGAAATGGTTTCTATCCCCTCCGAAATAAAATGCTGCTGACGTACTTGCAAATTTGCATAATTATTGTGTGTTGAGTTTGATGCTTCGAAAGTCGGATATATCAAATCTCTTTCTCTTAATCCTCTAATTTTTTCAGTTCATTGGCCTTGGAACAATGGCATCAGCATTTTTTAAAGGTGAAGGTTTTGGTGTTAGTGTTCAACTTGGATGGGCATTTGCTATGACAATATCTGTTTATATGGGTGTTCGGATAAGTGCCCAATTAGATCCTGCAATAAGTTTCATGTTTTTTACTTTGAGACATATGACTTTTGGAAGATTTCTGTTATATTTTGCTGCACAAACTTTTGGAGCTTTTATTGCTGCTGCAATGATTTATGGAATTTATTATGGTATGTCTACAACTTAAAGTACTAAAGTGCTGACTTTTTTATAATTAAAAATTAAATTGATAAGGATATTTTCGATTTTGAGCATTAATAATGGGGAATACTTTGCCTGGTTTTTTTAGGGTTTCCTAAATTCATAAAATTTTTTGCTTTTTATTAAATAAATCCCTGACTAACATGGAAACCAACAGAAGCGATAATTCGATTTTTTTAAATAAAACATAGTTTTTTGGAAAGGTCATTAATAAATATACAAAGTAATAGGAGCCCATTTTTTAGTTGTAGTATTTTTTGGCAATTTGAAATTGTCCCAAAAAATATGTACAAGGATACCAAACTTTTAAGAGCCAAAAAGTACCCTACCCTAAAAACGAAAATTTGGCTACAGTACCTTTTTGTCAATTCACCTTGGAAAAAATAAAAAGAAATATTTTTGAGTTTTTCTAAACAACCTTTTTCTTTTTGTGTCCAATGAAAAGGAGGATGAAGGCAAATCACTTAACTTGGGAGTGCCGAAAAAATATCGTGAACTAAAAAATGACCCCGATTGCTGATCTTTGTTCTGCCCTAAAGCCTTTTCAAAAATCTATATTTCGTTTAAAAATTGCTCTATCATAGCTGAATGTTTCAGTATTAGAGAAATCTTGGCTTTTTTGAATGAAAATTCAAGTCCACCAGATCCCTCATTTCTATCCACAACCTTTTTTTTGTGATGTTTCTAAAATATTCAAAACCAACACTTTTTTAATAAAATAATAAAACTTGAAAAAAGGCAACCATTTTTTTCAAGGCACTAGGACAAAAAAACAATGGACAAAAAAACAACGGACAAAAAAACAACCGGACAAAAAAACAATTTTTTTTTCAGGGGGACAAAAAAACAACGGACAAAAAAACAACCGGACAAAAAAACAACGGACAAAAAAACAACCGGACAAAAAAACAATTAAAAGTAATAACACTGTTTTGGTATTATGTGTCAAACACAGTAATATTTTTACCAATAATATTTTACCAGTAATATTTTACCATTAATATCACAACAGTAATATTTAAACAGTAATATTTACCAGTAATATTTTACCAATAATATTTTACCAGTAATATTTTAACAGTAATTTTTTACCAATAATATTTTACCAGTAATATTGTAACAGAAATATTTTATCAGTAATATTTCAAGATTTTACCAATAATTACTAAACATAAGAAAAAGACTACCAGTAATATTTTAACAGTAATATTTTACCAATAATACTTCAACAGTAATATTTCAACAGTAATAATATTATTGGTAAAATATTACTGGTAAATATTACTGGTAATATATTATTGGTAAAATATTACTGGTAAATATTACTGTTTAAATATTACTGTTGAATTTTACCAGTAATATTTACCAGTAATATTTTACCAATAATATTTTACCAATAATATTTCAACAGTAATATTATTGTTTTCGTTTTTTAATAAAGTTGTTTTTTTATCCGGTTGTTTTTTTGACCGTTGTTTTTTTATCCGGTTGTTTTTTCGTCCGGTTGTTTTTTTGTCCGTTGTTTTTTGTTTTTGTTTTTTTGTCCGTTGTTTTTTTGTCCATTGTTTTTTTGTCCTAGTGCCCAAAAAAACAAAAACAAAAAACAACGGACAAAAAAACAACCGGACGAAAAAACAACCGGATAAAAAAACAACGGTCAAAAAAACAACCGGATAAAAAAACAACTTTATTAAAAAACGAAAACAATAATATTACTGTTGAAATATTATTGGTAAAATATTATTGGTAAAATATTACTGGTAAATATTACTGGTAAAATTCAACAGTAATATTTAAACAGTAATATTTACCAGTAATATTTTACCAATAATATATTACCAGTAATATTTACCAGTAATATTTTACCAATAATATTATTACTGTTGAAATATTACTGTTGAAGTATTATTGGTAAAATATTACTGTTAAAATATTACTGGTAGTCTTTTTCTTATGTTTAGTAATTATTGGTAAAATCTTGAAATATTACTGATAAAATATTTCTGTTACAATATTACTGGTAAAATATTATTGGTAAAAAATTACTGTTAAAATATTACTGGTAAAATATTATTGGTAAAATATTACTGGTAAATATTACTGTTTAAATATTACTGTTGTGATATTAATGGTAAAATATTACTGGTAAAATATTATTGGTAAAAATATTACTGTGTTTGACACATAATACCAAAACAGTGTTATTACTTTTAATTGTTTTTTTGTCCGGTTGTTTTTTTGTCCGTTGTTTTTTTGTCCGGTTGTTTTTTTGTCCGTTGTTTTTTTGTCCCCCTGAAAAAAAAATTGTTTTTTTGTCCGGTTGTTTTTTTGTCCGTTGTTTTTTTGTCCGTTCACCTTTTTCAAAGCTTTGTTACAAAAAATATTTTTACACTTTTTAAAAAACAACGATCGAAAAAAATCAATGTTGAACAAATTTATTTTTAAATGTAATCGCAACACAAAAAAATGTGAATCAAAATACAAGATATCACAGTTTTGCGATTGTTTATTTCATAAAAATTGTAATAATTGTTAATTTTTAACCAAGCAATTTGCTTGAAGCTATGAAAAAATTTTTTCTAATGATGGGCCTGAAAAAGTATTTATTTGTTTACTGTAACAAATAAGATACAATAACCTAATAAAAACTGATTTGTTTTTAATTAATAATTTCCAAAACTCAATTATCCACTTCAGAAGTGATAATTGAGGGTTTCCAACAACATATAAATTTTTGGCGCAATTTTAAGCCAGAAACAAAGATATTAAATAATTGATGTAATCAGGATCAAAAGCCGATGTGGTCAATTGTTTTTTCTTTGAATACTGTCTGAATTTTCAAGAATGTATATTTTATTTTTGGTTGTCTATTCAAGACAATTACACTCCTTTAGATGGGAGCTTTTTTTGAGATTTTTCTAAAATATTCAAAACCAACGCCTTTAAAAAAACTAAAAAAACTTGGAAAAAAGCAAGAATTTCTTCAATGCTTTGTTACAAAAAAACATTTTTATGTTTTTTTCAAAAAATAACGATCACAAAAAAAACAATCAATGTTTTTTATGTACAATCGCAATATAAAAAATATGAATCATATCACATTTTGTGATCATTTATTCAATAAAATTGGAAATAGTTATAAAGTTTTGCTAAGAAATTTGCTTGAAGCTATGAAAAAAACTTTCTAATAATAGGTATAAAAAGTTTTTACTAATTTACTGTAACGAATAAGATACTGTAAAAATAAAGCCTAAAAAAATTTTATTTTTTATCAACAATTTTTAATTAATAACTCAAAAATTATTAGCACGTTTATCATTTTATTATAGATGCCATTAATAACTTTGATCATGGCACCCGAGAATTATTTGGTAAAACTGGAACTGGAATTATTTTTACATCATTTCCGCAACCCTTCCTTTCAATAACAAATGGAATTTTTGATCAAATTGCTGGAACTGCGCTGTTGTGTTTATCGGTGAAAGCAATCATTGATAAAAATACTGCAATCCCATATTATCTCCATCCGCTGCTGATTGGATTAAGCGTTTTTGTAATTGCGACCGGATTTGCATACAATGGAATGGGATCAATTAATCCAGCAAGAGATTTTGGACCAAGACTTTTTTTATGGGTAGCTGGATATTCATGGGAGGCTATAAGGTTGGGAAATCGGGCAAAAATTTTCGTTTTAAAATTTGCATTTTTTATAGTTTTAATGATTATAAATGGTTTTGGATTCCAATTATTGGGCCTTTGATTGGAGGGGCTGTTGGCGGATATGGATATGATATACTTATTGGATGGCATCAACCTGTCATTTCGCCTGAACTTGATCCAAATAAGGGTCAACGAACAATTGGTCCTGACAGCAAAGATGACAGAAAAGAAAGCTTTTTTACATCCTTTGGGGCATATTAATCATCAAGTTAAAATCCAAACCTTTAAAGGAGTTCTCTAATTTGTTGTATTTTTTGATTTCGTAAGAAAGTTCGCGAAGCTGAAAGTTATTGAAAATCAGGAACTTTCTCTTTTTTCTAACTTTATTAACATTAGAAAAATATGAAAGTTCCTGATTTTCGGTTACTTTTATCTTCACGAAATTTCTTGAAAAATTAAAAAATCAGCAAATGTTAGATCTTCTTTTTAAACGGATTTCTTTCATTAATAAATCAATAAAAATTACTGTAATTGAAACAACAACAATTGATTACTTTAAAATAAAACATACCTGTAATCAATCCTAGTTCTACTATAATTCAGTACTAAAACATGTAAAATAATTTTTCATTTAAGTTTGGCCAAATAAGAAACAATAAGATAACCAAATAATCCTCCAATTGACACAATTGCAAGTATTACAACAGATAATAATCCAAAAAACCACTGTTGTCTCGACATAATTATGAGTGTTTAACAGTTAATATAAAGTGAATAGTTATAAACAATAATTTAAACCTTGCAGGTAAAAAAAATTTAACAAACTGTGGCAAATATTTCTATATTCTTTTTCTCAACGGCATATTTTTTAACAACAAGTTAATAAAGATGAACTTCAATTCTCTAAGGGCATAAAAACTACACTAATTGCATGATAATGGACGGGTAAGTTTTAGGTATACAAAGAAATTTTTATAATGCCTTAGGGAAACTAAAGAATGAAAGGATGTCTAAAATGCATAAGTAAAAAAAGACTTGAAAAATTGGATAAAAATAATATTTTGGTGTTCATAATAATATTTGTGGAACATACAACAATCAATAAAATATATATTAACAAGGTTGTAATTTAACACGAAATCAAAAATACTTTTTGAGTCACCAAAAGCAAATTGTTCTTGCGAAATTTGTTACTTCAAAAAAAATTGTTTGTTGAAAGCAAAAATTATCAAGTATTTTGGATTAATTGGAGAATAAAGTATTTAAAAATGTTTTTAACGCAAAATTACTATCTTTTAAACATAAATTAATATTAATATTTAATCAAAAAAAATTAATTGTGTATAAAAAATTTGATCTTCAATTTTTTGAAACAGAAAAAAATGCAACACAAAAAAATTTGAGCCTGCTTTCAACGCGGTCTTGAAACGAAAAGAAGGGAGTCGTCAGCGTTTACCTTTTTTTCGTTCGATGTAGGCCTTCTGCTTCTCCTTTTTTTTCTTCTTCTTCAACCTCATTTTTCCCCCGAAGATTAGATTTTTTAATATTTTTTGATACGGATTCTGCCGTCTGCATTTTTTTAAATTCCATTGTCCATCCATCCCCCAATCTACTCTTTCTCGTTAGAAAATGCTAATTGAAGGCGGATATATTTTTTGTTCAATCTATCGATTTTTATATGTCTTCTGCTTTGTATTTTAATCTTTACACTTTTTCAGATACATTCATAATGGCTTCCAAACGGTTTACTTCATCGAATGGTCGAAATAATCATCACAATGGAGACAAAAATCTTGTTGAAGAGTTGAATCAGCAAATTCAAGTACAAAATAATGCAATTTGTAAACAAGCTCTCACTGTATGTTTTTTGTTTGCTTGAAATATATATTAAAAAGTTTCAATTTTAGATTATAAAGTTACAAGAAGAACTTGAAGGCCGGGATAGCAATGGCAGTAATAATGGTAACAACAATACTGGAGAGCTTGTACGAATGAAAGCAGAACTTCAAGAAAAGGAAAATAAGGTAATATTTAAACATTGTTATCCATGATTAGTAACAATCGTATATTCATTTTAGGTTGTTCAATTGAAGAAAGAGAAAGAAGCAGCTGAAACTAAAATTGCTGAAATGAAGGAAGAAGCTGAAGCAACAATTGCCGGTCAAAAGGCAAGAATCGAAGATCTTGAAGAACAACTTCGACAAGCAAAAGGTACTCCATCACCATCATATGATCTTCGTCTTGCTGAAAATCAAAAATCCGTTACCTTCATGAATCTTAGTGAATCTCCTGCTTTTGATCCTTCTGAAAAGCGTCAATCTGATCTTGATGACATCAACAAAATCTTGGATCGTATCGGTCTTCGAGTTCAAGTTGCCAACACCACTCGCTTCTCTCCCAACTTTCTTGCATCTGGTCGTCCACCTTTCCTCAAAGTTCGTTTGGAAACTGAAGAAGATAAGCACAAAGTTTTTAATGGAGTAAGAGCTGATATTAAACGTATTCGTTCACTTGGTCCTAAGTTTGCTGAAGTTGCTATTGGCGATCCTGCCAAAGCAAAACCTGCTGACAATAGTAAGTTTTTTTAATTTATTGTATATACTGATGTTTATTGATATTCATTTTTTAGATTCTGAAAGTCGTTCTCCAACTGATGTTGCCAATGGTACACTTTCTTCAGCTGCTGTTACAAGTTGTATGTTCTTTCTATTACCAATATATACATATGTTTAACGATTTTTTTTCAGATTTGGCTTCTCGTTCTCTTTCTTCAACTGCTATTACAAAGAGTATGTTCTTTTTATAAACGTTATATTCATGTTTATTAATATTATTTTTTTCAGATTTTGCTTCTCGTTCTTCAACTTTGAATTCTCTTCCTCAAACTGTTGTTACAAATAGTAAGTCCTTTTTAATTAACTATGTATACATATGTTTTTTGATATTATTTTTTTCAGATTCTGTTAATCGTTCTCCAGCTGTTACAAATAGTATGTTCTTTGGTACTTATATATACAAATATTTATTAATATTCGTTTTTTTAGAATTTGTTTCACCTTCTCGACCTTTTGATCCACGTTCCTCATCCGCTCTTGCTGGTTCATCTTCTGATTCTTGTTCCTCACCTGTTCTTGCTGGTTCACCTTCTCCACCTGTTGATTCTCGTTCCTCATCTGCTGTCGCTAACAGTAAGTTTTTTTTATTTAATTATACATATATAATTATAATAATATTTATTTTTTAGAGCTTGGTATTCATTCTCGTGTTCAACAAATGTTCGCTTCTCCAGTGAAACCAGAAAAGCATGCTCGTCTCTACACTGATGGTCCTGGTATTTATACATCTGATGAAGAATTTTAAGTTTTAGTCTCTTTATTATAACTTTATATCTCTTAATGTTGTTTTATCTCATTATATTGTGTTACAAAATTGTTAAGTTTTTATTTTGAATAAATATTACTGTATATCAATTTTTTTATCGGGCTTCTCAATGAAATTAACAGATATATCTTTTAACAATACAAATTAACAAGAGGGGACCGAAAATGTTTGTAGTAAAATATGTCGCATAACTTCAAATATAGTAATTTTTGTGTAAATGTTTATTTATAATATGATATTATAGTTAGGAATGAAATAAAGCGAAAAATAAAAAGTGAAATACAAATATGTACAAATGATTGAGATCTTAAAAAAACTAACAAAATTTTAAGTAAAATTTAAATAAAAACCCGTAAAATCAAATAATTTTGTGTTTTGATAATAAAAACAATTTAAATATGTATATTTTGCATAAAAGTTTTTTTTGTTATTTAGACAAGAATATTCAATCATAGCCTGCAGGCTTATGATTGAATTCGAGGAGTACCATGAATTCTTAAGGAATTATGTACGGTAAGAGTATTACCATCAGATGAGGTTGAATTATTATAATTAAAATTTGTGCCATGATTGGTGATTCCATTAGTGCCATTCTCGCGGAAAGATGGAGATCGGCTAACTTCTGGAATGTCAGAGACAAATGTCCGAGTTCGAGTATATTTTCGTTGAGGTGAACCTGTTCGGCAACTTGCAATATCTCGAACAGCTTCTCGGAATCTTTGGGACATAAAAGCATACAGAAGGGGATTAACTCCAGATGACATAAAAAGTGATAAATATGCAAATGGTTGAAGAAGTGCCGCAGGGGTGCTGTTACACATGTATGTTTCGGACCACATCTGAAAGATGAATATTTATCAGGAGAATAATGGGATTAATCAAAAATAATTATGTAATGATGAAAAAGTGTTGATAATTTTTGAGTTATTAATAAAAAATTACTGATTGAAATTTTTTAACTTTTTAAAGTTTAATTTTTACAGTATCTCATTCGTTACAGTAAACAAGTAAAAGCTTATTTATACATATTTTTTTAATTTCTTGGAAAAATTTCATAATTAATCACAATTTTTTTAAACAAACAATCACAAACTTGTGATATTTTGTTTTTTGATTCACATGTTTTTAAATGTTTCTATCACACATAAAAATGATTTTGTTTAAATTTTTTTGCGATCGTTGTTTTTTATTAAAATTGTAAAAACATTTTTTGCAACAAAGCATTGAAAAAATTGGTTGCCTTTTTTCAAGTTTTATTACTTTTTTTAAAAAAAGTGGCGGTTTTGAATATTTTAGAAAAATCACACAAAAAAGGTTGTGGTATACGGTATACCGTATACCCGGGTGGTAAATAAAATTAAAAAGCTCCCAATTAAACATGTAATAAAAAACTGATGATTTCGCGGCCCGATTCGATTTTAATATTGATTGAGGTCGAAGCTCATAATTTTAAATGCACTTGCAAAAAAAGCTGGAAACATTATGCAAATTTTAGGATGTGTTTAAAAAGACTCTTTTAGTTAATTTTTGTTTGAACTTTTATTTTACGTTTCCTAAATTTTTTATTTTGAAATGTAAAATCAAAAATCTGCAAAAATTTTAGGTTCTCCTCAATCGAGATTTTGATTTTGTATGTATCTGTTGCATATTTAAGGTTCAGCTCCAAAGTTATCGAATTGGTGGTTTTACAAAATCGATAACAGTTTATGCAAATTTAACTTTTGGCAGGTTTCTTTTTTCCTCAGGTGTCGAAACTTTTGCTGGCCTTTGATCTGTTTTTTTATGCAAAATTTGCAGACTCAAAAATGCATTTTTATTGCTTATTTTAATTTTAATTAGACGAAAAAGACAATCGTTAAAAATTTTTTGCTTTTGTTGTGTTTTGTGTTTCTTCATTTTTTTCTCTTTTCTTCTTTTGATTGTCAGATGTTTTAAGTGCCTATTTTTTTGATTGTTTGTTTGTGTTTCAAGCTTTTTAATTTCTTGAAAAACTTGGGAGATCTCATTACACAAAGTGAAAGTTAATCAAAGATTTCGAAAAAATGAAATTAATGCAAATTTTTCTTCAGCTAAATTTTTTGAAATTAAAGTTCTTTGTGCTTTTAAATGCATGCTTGAACTTTGGATTTTGGCAAAAAAATATGCAACAATAAAAAAGTGATTTTAGTTTGACATTTTAAGTACCCCTTTTTTTCTTAATCCTTTTCTTTTTTGAAAGCTTTAAAGGCTTTTAAAAAAGGTAAAAACAAATAAGAGAAAAAATGAGTGTAACAAGAATGTAACCTACAGTATATAGCAGGCGAGCATGATGTGGAAGAGTTAAAACAGCAAAAGAGCAGACAATTGCGATAAGAAGTCGGATTATCTGAAATAAAAAAAATATTTTAATGAATGATGAAAGTTTTTTATGTTTTTTTTCAGTGCACTCTTAAATAGCCATGACAAAGAAAATTTTATTGATTAAAATCAAAACAATCAATATTCTTGACATCATACAGTGTTGTGCTTTTTTATTTTAGTCGCCTCCGCCTCCGACTCCGCCTCCGGAGGCGGAGGCGAAAAATCGACTCCGGAGGCGCCTCCGGAGGCACAAAGCGGCATTCCCACCTTTGATCTTTTGCAAAACGCGCCTCCGCCTCCGCCTCCGACTCCGGAGGCGGAGGCGACTTGGGAGGCGCCTCCTCGCCTCCGGAGGCGGAGGCGCAACAACACTGACATCATAAAAGTAACAGATTTATGCAAATTTTAAATATAATAAACTAAAACCTGATTCCAATTTTTGATTTGACAAAAACTACTCTTTCTGCAAATTTTAGTAACCCAAATCTTTATGCAAATTTTAGATTTGATAACTTTTGTACAAGCTTTGATTAAATAAACCAAAATATTATGCAAATTTTCGATCTGATAAATTAAAATTTGATGCAGTTTTTTGGTTTGATAAATTGAAACTTAATGCAAATTTTAGAAAAAACCTACTCTTTTCCGTGTCTCTAAGACATCAGAATTAATAGAAGTATGATCATGAATTTTGGATTGTGTACCATTTGAATTAGATCGTTGAAGTCCATTAATTCCATTTCCAGTCAGCGACTCATTCTCGTAATTAATTGTCAAAGTTGGTGGTCCACCATATGAGTCTGTAACTTTTCCTTAAATGAGAAATTTGTAAGAAGTTTTTTGAACTGGCTGTTTTTGAATTTGCAGGGATGAGAAACGCGACCGGTTTACAAAAAGCCTTTGATCTTTTACTTCCATCGGCAAAAGATAAAAGGCGGCCCTCTTCGAAATGATTTGTGCCCGCTCCAAAATAAAATGTTGCTCACGACGTCCGTGTTGGGGACGTAATTTCTTATCCAAAAAAATAAAGATGAAAATTTTATTGGTCAGAATAAAAGGTACAGTAATCTTTAAAAATTAATCAAATTTTTGACCTTTTAAGTTCATCCTATTTTGCTAAAAAAAGCAAAAGATATAAATTTTAAATCATCCTCCCACTGCCTAATTTGCATATTTGTTCAATATTTAATGACGTATCCCAAAAATATTCAAATGTTTGTAAATAAAAAAACTAACCACTAGAATATCGAATTTCAAGTGGTTTAAGCCCACTATTCCATAAAACTAATCCAATTCGAGTATATAAATATGCGATAGTCCCAAGTGGAATACAATACCAAATAATAAAAGATGCAGTAATCATATCACGAATTGTAAACCATGCATAACCATTCATTTCTCGAATGCAGGCCCTTGCTTCCCCGTATGAAAATTCTTTTGTTGTAAAATAATACGGTAAATTGAATCCAATTGATAAAATCCAAATTGCAATCATCATAATGACTCGAAGTTTATTTGTAAGAAGTTTTAGGGCGAGTAAAGGATGCAAAACTGCAATATATTTTTCCAATGAAACACAAACCAAAATTCCGATGGAGATGCATGGAATCATGTGTAAAAATAGAACATATAATTTGCAGACTTCTTCCCCTAAGGGCCAATTACCATTTTTAAGAGCAACAATATGAAACATATTTTGAAGGATACAAAAAACTGAGACTAACATATCAGCAAATGCTAAATTTGCAAGGAAGAAATTTGTTGCAGTTCTCATTGAACGATGAATACAAATTACGAGAATTGTAAAGGCATTTCCTGAAATAATGGGAAATGGGATTAACAAACTCTTGGGGGTCAAAAAAGGAAAAATTTGGTTGTCATAAAATTTTCAAAAACCCTCCCAAATCGAAATTAAAAGTTTTTGAGTCAGAAACAAAAGACATTTCGATATTCAAATTTTTTAAGTCGGAATTTCGTTTTTTGATTAGGTCAAATTTATATCTTTAAAAGAGGCGGACAATAACGTAATTTTTTCCAGTTTTTGGGTCTCGTCACGAAAATAGATTTAAATAAATTTGTCTCGACAAAAAGACCCTGATTGTCAAGTTCGTGCTGCACAAACCTGATAATCAGGGATTAATAAAGTACATTTTCATCTGTCCTTGTTAATTTTGTTTTTGCTAATCTTTGTTGTAAATGTTTGTTTATATTTTTAAAGAAAGTTAAATATCATTTTACAGTGTCAAAATTACTGATATCAAAGAAGATTGTTTAACAATTATTTGCTTGTCAAAAATATGACTCATTTTAACCTTTATTTTGCTCCTCATTTTCCCTAACAATCCCATGTTCCTACTTCTTGTTCTCAAAAACATCTAATACTTCCTGTTCTGTAACAACTCATTGTCTTCCTCTATTTTTGATCCCCCGAATGCTTTTTTCTCACAGAAATTTGATAAACTATGTAACCCATTTCAAAAAAAGATATTTTTAAACAAATTTTCTCATTGTTATTTTTGGAAAGAAAGCATGTTTGTTTTTGAAAAAAAACAACAAAAATAAGGGATACTCAAAAACGATCACCAAAAAAAAAACAAAGGCTGTACAAATATATATGTTTAACCATGGCTTATTATTGATGCTGCCAAAAAAAACTGTTTCAATATGTTTTTTTTCTTCAAAAACAAGTAACACAAAAGTGTTTTGATGTGTATGCTTTTGTAAAGGATAATGATCACGAAAAAAGGTCAGTGAAAATTTGGTATTATGAAAACAAAAACAAGGAAGTCAAAATTTAAAAGATATCTTTGGCTGCTTTATTCTAAAATTTGCATAGATTGACAATCAGGATTTCTATTGTTTTGTCTTGAAACAGTTTTTGTTTTATGGTAACTATAGGTCAAAAAAACTGTTTCGGGACATAACAATAGAAATCCTGAATTTCAATTTATGCAAATTTTTTGAAATAATATAACAAATGAAAAATCTCCTTTGAAAGGGCTCGAAAGTTTTGATGTCTAACAAAACCTGAAAATCAGGCACTCAATTTTAAAAAATTTAAAAATCGAAAAAAGGTAAGAAAAAGGTGCGCAAATCAATGCCTGATTTTCATGTTTAGTTATATTTAACAAAGATTGGCGAAATTCTCTTCACAAGCAAAGCAACTAAAAAACTCATCAAAAATTTGGGCATAAAGGTACTCAAAAAATTAAAAATCCAAATTTTGATTTAGTCAAACTTTAAAAAAGTTGAAAAAGTTATAACTTTTAAGTTTAAAAAACTTACCAAATAATACAATCCCAAAAACGCAAATATAAACAAAGATAACAGGAATTCGAATATGTTCTTGATCGAGTAGGGACCCTTCTGCACAATCAACAAATTCTGTTTCACCTTCGGCTTCAGAAGCCGCTGCTGCCAAAGTTGTTGTTGTTAATTTTAGCAATATTGAAGTATTGCTGGACATTCTGGATTCAGATGCTTTAATAGAATCTTTATTTTATCACGATTCTGATGAGATGCCAAAGGATTCTTTATTTTATCAGGATTTTGAGATGCCAAAAGATTCTGATGATTTTAGGTAATTTTTCCCAGAAAAGTTTTTTTTTGATAAAAATTAATTTTTTAATTGTTGCTAAAAAATAAAAAAGTATTAAACATGAAAAAAAGAATGGGTAATAAAAGTAATAAAAAAAGATGAGAAAATAGCAATTAAGAATATATAACATTCAAAAACACGTGCCTTCTTTTAAAGAATCAAAGGGTAATAGGTTAGAAGAAGAAAAAGAAGAAGAAGAAGAAGAAAGACAAAATTCGATAAGAAAAAAAATACTTAAAAAGAATCAAAAAAAGACATTGGCGCCAAACATGATAATTTTTTTCTTTTTTGAGGTTTTATGAGAAAAAAATTGTATTTTTTTCTCTAAAGGGGACAACAACAAAAACTGATTATAGAAGGGGGGTTTTTTGGGTTTTTGGATGGGCATGACTTGGGCTGGAAGAAGGAAAACAGAGAAAAAGAAGAAGAAGATGACTTCAGAAGCAGCATCAAGCAAAAATATGAGAGTTTTTCAAAAAATGGGAAAAAGGAAGGAAAAAGGTTTCCAATTTAAAAGCTTGAATAAACAAATCAAAGTGAAAGTGGAAAAAAAGGGTCATAGAAGGTCGTCGTCGTTATTGGTGTTGTATTTTTTTTGCGTGAAAAATGAGAACCCAAACAAGAAATCTCTCTCTCGTGTATTTTGGTTTGAGGGAAAAAAGAGAGGGAAAAAGTCGTGTGAAAAAAGACAAAAGGTTAAACAATAATAATATTGTTTAAGAAGAAGAAAAATGAAGAAGGAGATAAGAATCAAGTAATACCATACATATGGTATCATAATATAATCATGCAAAAAATAAAGTTTTTTTAATGAATGTTCAACAATTTGGGTACTGTAGTTCTCCAAAATAAATGTAAAAATTTGTAAGCAACATGTTTGAAGATGTCAGATGCTTTTACTATTTTGATATTTTATTGATTGGATAACTGATATTAAGAATAGAAACAAATACTTCCAAATGAGATCAAACTCAAATGTTCCTGACCAGGGTTATCCAATGAATAAATTCTTCAAGGCATTAAAGTATGCAAATTTGAAAAATAAATAGACAAAACTAAGCCCTCTTTGAACTTAAAAGAAATAATTGAATCACTTCAATTTCATCATCAAAAATTGTTAAAATACCGCAATCTTGATCAGATACTGTAATATTTAGAAAAACTCATTCATTCTCTTTCTCATTTCTACCAAAATAATACGTTTTTTTACGTTTTTATATTTAGAATCTTGAATCACAAAGTACAAAACAATTTCTTTATTCTTTAATCTCATTACAAAACTCGTTAATTTTTAACCTCCCTTTTTTCTCACATAAGGTGTAATTTAATTGGTGCAATAAAAATTAAATTACACCCTCATCTCAAAAACTGACATCAACCTCCTTTTTACTTCAGTGATTCTTTCAGCATGTTTTTTATACCCATTTTTAGGCACCTTTTAAAAAGAGTCATGGTACCTCAGTACCTCAAAAAACACAAATACTTTGATGTTTTAATCCCAGCAAGCTAGCAAGCAAGCGAAAAAGACAAAATTAAACACAAAAAATATATAAAAGAAATTTAAGTAAATATATTTGCTTTTTTTGGACGAAAAAAAAAATTTGATTCCATTTGGTCCCAAAATTTTTTGAGCTTTTTTAAAGGTGGTCTAAAAAAAATTAAGAGTCTAAATTTTTTGCAGAAAATTTAAGCAAAAACTTAAAAATTTTGTCCTTTAGACTTTTTAAAAAAGGTGATATTTTATAGTTTTATAGTTTGAAATATTTGTTGATTTTATATTGATAAAAAAAATAAATATGGAATTTACGCATAGTTAAAAGGTTTTTTAACTATGCGAAAATGGGGTTATCTTAAGTGGGCCACCACCATCGAAAAAAAATCAGTTAATTATGCCTTTGCCTATAAAAAACATCTTCATCAAAAAATATTGTAGCAGAAGAACACAAAAATTAAAAGTTAAACATTTTTTTTAAAAAAAAATATCATAAATTGTGGCGTGATATCACTGCAGAATTAAAACAGAAGAAGAAAGGCAACTAAAAAGGCAGATAAAAAAGAATATTGTTGGCAACAAAAAAAATTTCTTTAACCACAAAAATTATGGGAGTTGTAGGGTCAAAAGCTGAAAAAGCAGCAGCAGAAGCAGAAAAAATTGTTATCTCTTTCCTTTCTCAAAGAAGCCCATTTTTCAGCTGAAAAGAAGTATCAGAAAAAAATAAGAAATGAGTATCTATTATGTTTTTTGTTGAAAGAGGTTATCGCCTTTTAATTGTGGTATTTTGATTGAGGGTTTATTGCTGCTACAGTATAGACAAAAATGGAAGTATTTAGGTTAGTGGTTTAAAAAAGTTCATTTTTGAAGCTCGTGGATTTTAAAAAATGTCGAAAAATCCCAGGACATTTAAATAATTATATGTCGAAAACGTCCTGGGTTGACCTAGACTTAATATTATCAACTGCTAAAAAACGGCAATTTACATATTTTTTACCTTTTTTGGTTTTCATAACGAAAGTTTTTAAGATTTTAAAAGTGTAAAATTAAAAAAGCTTTATTTAACAAATTCAAGCATTTAATTGTTTCATGTATCAAATAAGATAATTTTTGTATAGCTTTACCATACCCACGTCATGGTAATATGCAAATTAAAAAACATTTGACGCTGAAAAGAGCCATACATTTTCTAATTTGCATATTAACATACCGTATTTTGATTATTACAGATTTTTACTACTTTTACATACAAAACGAAAACAACCAAAAATAACAACCCGGAAAAACAAGGTAGATATTTTAGCAACAATAAAAAATGGCAATAAACACTTTCAACAAAATCATGAAAAAGTCAAAAAAAGAAGTGTGAAAGAAAAAAAAGAAGAAAGAAATCAAAGAAGGTTATCAGCGGCGGCAGTGGCGGCGAGATGATAGCAGAAAACAAAAGAAAGAAAGAAAAATAAAACGAGCAAAATTTAAAGAAAAAAAAGAGAAAAATGGACCAGCAGATTATTTTTGCGTTTTCACGTTTTTAATATTTTTATTGGAAAAAAGTCAAAATGAAATACAACAATGATGATGAGAAGAAAAAGAGAATTTAGCGGATTAAAATGAAGGGTGGGAGAGGGTGATTAAAGATGTCCTTTGACTTTTGTCATTTTTTGCTGCTTTTTTGAAGATAATTTCCCATAAAGCACATTTTTAAGCAGATGAGATGGATAAGATGAAATAAAACAAACACATTTTTTCTTTGGTGAAAAGACCATCAAAAAAATCTCTTAATTTTTTAAGATAAAAAAACGTTAACTTTTCACTTAAAAAATGAGTACTTTTTTGCCGCTGCAGAGATAAAAAATTGAACCTGGCAGGTTTTTTGAGACAAAAAATTGTCCCTTTTTTGACAATTTCGTCAAAAGACGAAATGTCCGAAAAAGAATGATTTTATCCCAACAAACTTGCCTAGTCGAATTTCTTATTTGTCTTTGGACAAAAATGTGCACATTTTTGAGTGTTAAACTCCCTCTTTTTTAATTTTTTTGAGTTTTTGAGGTGTTGCTTTTTTCGTTAATAAGCTGCAAAAGTAAACTTTAAACTAGACAAAATTAGTTAAGATTTTGAAAAAAATGAGAAAAGGTGTCATCTTTGAGGTTATTAATACGTCATTTGTGTAAAGGAGGAGAAAATTTTGATGACAAATTTGTTAGTCAAAGAAAAGAATTTTGAGCCGGAAAAGCTTTAACAAATGATTATTGCTTTAATCCATTAAGAGTATTTGTTTAAAAATGCTGATGAAATTTTCGGTACATGTGCCCCCCAAAGTCGAAAAATCCATTGATCTTTTGCCGCCGCCGTGTTAAGGCGGCAAAAGATCAAAGGCGTGCCCTCCGTGAAATGAAAATGCCCACCCCGAAATTTTTTTCTGCCCACGGCCTTGGCAGTGATATCTGATTTTTTACGAGGCGGTCATTTTTGACATTTTTTATTTAATAATAATTTCAATTTATTTAATTTAGTTTTTTTGTAGGTAAACCTAAGCATAAACAAAGACCTAATGTTAAATGTCATAAAAGCGAAAAAAACCGAATCAGATTTCATATATCCCATATCTCATCTCTGTCTCGCTTTTCCACTTTCCAAAAACCAACATCAAACATTGCAAGCAAGAAAGCAAGAAATTATGCTTCAAAAGATCACCTCCCAAAAAGTAGAAGAAATATAAATGTTTACAAAAGAATTTCCGTTTCAAGAAAAAATTTGAGGAAGATTTTTCTTCTGAAATATTTTTGTTGATTGTTTTCACTTTTTTTAGTCAAAAACGGAAATCTGTTTTTTCTTCTTCGAAGATGAAAGCAAGAAAAAGCAATAAGAAATTGGAGATTTTAAAAAGCATCCTCGAAGAAGAAAGAAATAAACAATTGCAAAAACAAAACAAAAAAATGAAAGAAAGAAAAAACAAAAGGCAAAAAAGTGAATTTACTTTTTTTTGATGGGTTTTTTTTGTTTTCTTCAACATCTTTTTTTTGCTTTTTTTAATACCAAAAATTAAAAGTTATCAAATTACGGAAACTTTTGGGAGAGAAAAAAAAGAGAAAGATTGAAGGATGGATGGAATATAGTAATGTTTAGATGTTGGGGTGGATGCAATTTTGTGGGTGCTGTTCAAATTTTTAAATGTGGAAAATATAAATAAGCAATTAAAAAAATATTATAGGAAGATCAAAAGCGTAATTAAGACACGATTCACATGACACCTAAAAAAAGGTTGGATTTGACCTATCCCATTAGATAGCCCTATGACAATTTTTCATAACCCCAAAATATTTCCGATGAAAGGCCTTTTATTATACAAATTTATAGAAACGAAATTTGAAAAATGTGCGAGAAAGAGAGGGTTTTGAAAAATTGCCGATCCATGGGGGTCGTGGATTTTTCAAGTTTCATTTCTGTAAATTTGCATAATGGTAACGCATTCACCGGAAATTTTTTGGGGTTATGCATCACTGCCCTGGGGCTATATGCTGTGATAGATCACGTTCAAAAGCGGCGTCACATGTTCGGACCTTGTCTTTCATTGCTCTGGTTGTCTTCCAGAGCAATGGATAAAACTGAAAAAAAAACTGTAAAACTTCTATTTATAGAAGTTTTCAATTGAAGATTGCAATTTCTCGAACAAAGATACACAAAATTTTTAGATTTTACCTAAATTTTTGAAAAAGAGAAAGTTTAATTCACGATATTCAAGAACAATTTTGTTTAAAAATTAACAAGCATTGAATATCCTAAGTCTTCCGCTAAACTTTCTCATAAAACATCATAATAATAAATGAACAACTTTTTAACAGACATTCCATTCTTTCATTTTACACGTGCCATATATGACATTTATTTTACTTATAAAAGAACTATGACATAATTAAATAATGCACTGTCCTAACAGAAAAAAAGTTATGAAAAAAAGTATATTAAAAACAACGGGCATTGTCTATTACGGATGAATGCAAAAGCAAAAAAGAAAAGAAAAAGGAAACTTTTCTTTCTCTTTGCAAAAAACAAAACACATAAACTTTTTTTAAAATTGGCATGAATTACCAAGAGATTTGACTACAAAAAAATATTCAAAATTATCCTACTTAAAAAATATTATACATTTTATTCATTCTAAAAAAGTAGCAAAAAAATGAAGCAGCAATATTTACTTAAAAAAGCATGCTTTTTTATAAAACTTAAAACTGGAAAAAATATTTTGAAATAATTACATTTTACAAACTTAAAAAAATATTAATAATAATTCTTTGCTCTTTTTTTTTATTTTTTTTGAATGAATGAAAAAAAACTTTTAGATGAAACTAATTAAGCTTGAAAAACATCTTTTTTCATGCCTAAGAAAATCTGATATATCTCAAAAACTTTGGCAAAGTTTCAAAACAAATAAGTTGCATGAAAAAATGGGAGAAAAAGTTAGTAATTTAGTAGAATAATTAAAATTGAGTATCAAAAAACATATGAGAGAAAAACAGCTCTTTTGACACTTATGCAGGAGAAAAATACTTTTGATAAACGGACAAAGTTGAGCTCGACTTACTCGTCAACTTCGACTTTAAAAAGGTCTTTTTAATATGAAAAATTTGTGATTTTTGGATAACTTTTATCTCATTTTGTAGGCAATGTCAGAGAGTTGAGGTACGTGTTTTTTTTGCAGATTTATCAGATACTTTTAGTATAAATTAATGCTAAAGTTCAAAATAAATACCAAAAATTTTGAAAAATTGATATTGCGCATTTTAAGAGAAAAATCCGAATCTTTTTCTTTTCAGCTTTAAGCTCAAAAATTTGTTACATTTTTTCAGCATTTTAAAAATGCTTTTAAAATGAAGACAATTGCACAAAAAAATCAAACATTTTTGAATTTTTTGAACTTTGGCACTGTATATAATAACTCAAAAAGTAGCTTATAAATCGACAACAAGAAAAACCCATACTTTAGCTCTCTGGTATTGTATAAAAAGTGAGATAACTTCAGCATATCAAAATATCAATAAGACCTTATTAAAATAAAAGTCCAAGAGTAAGCCGGGAACAACCCTGGAAGCTTCGATGGAAGCAGACGATAATAATGACTGCGACATATCTGCTTTTAAGAACTTGAGTTTTTAGATTTTTAGAACTAAAAGAACAAAAAAATGAACGTGAGAAAGAAGAGAATCTTCATTTTTAATCTCTCAAAAAATCTATGTTGCATTTTTTCAAGCCTTTTAAAAATGTTTCAAAAAAGCATTTTTAAAAGAGAATTACGCATACAAAAAACCTAAAAAGTATAAAAAAAGTAAGTATAAATGAATTTAAGATTACTTTAGATAATTGCATGTTTCCAATTTTGTCTCTTCAAAAAAAAGTAACGAAGAAAAAAAATTTGTCATAGAAAAAAAGAAACAGAAAGCAAGCTTGAAAAAATAAATTTTATCATTTTTTATATAAAAAAATAAAGGAAGAAAAAATTTAAAGATTTTGAAAGTGCCACTTTGACGCACATGATTTTCGATATTGTATTTTGTTATAAAATTATTAGGTCAGAAAATAAATTTGTATATCTGGAATTTTGAAATCAGTGGTTATTATTGTTTAAAATAAGGAAAATTAAATTATCATCATAAAAGTTGTAATTTAATTTACTACGAGGCAGACACAAAATTTGTTGGATAGAAATATATTTAGTGTCACAGAAAATTTTAAGAACTTTAATAAGAAATTTTAAAAACCCTTTTTTATCAAAGAAGCCCGAGTTTTAAACGTCAGTGTAGCAGTATATTTATTTTATGCAAATTTTGTTTGTGTTTAAAGACTAGCTAATAGCTGTTAAAGGAATTCGTTCGAGTTCTCCAAAGTTTATGTGATTGTTGCCTCAGCTTGAAAGGTTTTTCAAATTTTTTAAAACTCAAAATCAGTATTTTCTGATGCTATTTTGTTTTAAATCTATTTTTGGCAATCTCAAAAATGGTATCAACATGAAAAATCATTTTGAATATAAGCTGAAATTTAGCAAGTCCATGATCGAATGGGATCACAAATATAGGTACCTTCCCATCCTTACAAAATCGAAAGAAATAAAAAAGTTTAGAAGCAACTTCACTTTTTTCACAACAACAACAAAAACATCAAAAATCATGAAAAAGTTAAGTAGTGTGAAAATGGCATGTAATTCCCTTCTTTGCTGGGGATTTGTTTGTTTGTTCAAGTCCCAAAGAAACTTGAGATCCTTTTTTTCTGGTCTTTTTTCGCTGTTGATGATAAGTTCCAAAAATGGGAAACAAAAGTGAAACAATAGATCGTTGTTTTTTCAGACATTTTTTTTCTGTTTGGTTTTTTTAAATATTTGAACCTTAAACTTCTGAGTTTCAAAAAATTTTAATAAAAAAAATTGAGTAAACAAAAATGCTGCATTCTGCAAAATTGTTGTTCTTGGTGAACTTTGAAAAATGAGAAACACAATAAATTTTAGGAGTTTTTCGAATTCATAAACGTCAGTGGCGGTGGGTATTTTATTTATGCAAATTTGTTTTTAATGTCAACTTTTGGCTGTTAAAGGGAACGTCCGATTTCTGTAAAATTTTTGTGCCCGTTGTATCTTTTATTGTTTTAAAAACTAAAACGTTTTATTAAATACAAAAATATTTAAAACAATTTATGCAAATTTTTAAAAATTAAAAGATTTTGTATTTCTCATCAACAAAATTCCAATAAATACTATTAAGCATACTGTAAATAGAAAAGTTGTTGAAGCAATTATAAGCCCAAAATTTAAAACAGAAACACATAAATCTTCATGATTTATTGGATCTTGAAGTTTTGAGAATTCTGGTGACAATGGTGGATCATTAAAAAGTTTTCCCAAATCTGTAAATTTATGCAAATTTTTATAGTTATTGTTACTAAAGTTATTAAATATGTACCTGAATCAGTAACTTTGCTATCGATATCCATTACAGTAAGCCGCTGGGCATGTAGCTTCCAATCATCAGATGAGGAGGTGACATTGGTGGAATCAATATGCCGTCGAGAACGGCCTGATCCACAATTTGGAGGCTTAAAATGGGATGATTTTAGGGATATCCAAAGGGTATGGTAAATATTCATTTTTGTGATTCAAGGACATTTCGCCAAAAAATTTGACATTTCGCTAAGGATTTGACATTTCGCCAAAAATTTGTCATGGGCATTTAAGCTGAACATAGAAGCCAAAATCGATAGCTTCATCGATATAAAAATTTGGGACATTTCGGTCAATCCAAATGTCCGACAAATTTTTTTGGCGAAATATCCATGAACCCATTTTTAAGGCTTTTCCAAAAATTTACATACCGTAACCCCATTACAATGCCCTTCATCCCTGACACACATATGAATGGCACATTGAAAATCAACAAAATCTCGATCCGGAAATTTTACAACCAAAGCTTTGATCGATGCTGATAAAGAAGTTGTCGAATATTCCGGGGTGCCAATTACAAGAGGATCAAGTGAACATCCCTGATCATCAATAATCTTTTCTCGTTTTCCTTGTCCATCTTCAATAAAGCAATTATGAACTAGAAGCCCAAAAACTTTATGAACATCGGCATATCCATTTGCAGAATGGCATTTCCATAAATGTTCAACTGTTTCTCCAACAAGAACATGAGAGATTGATTTGCCATTGCTGCTTTGAATTGAGTATTGACATTTTGGGGGTTCAATTGTGCCTTGAAGATTTGTTTCTGGTGGTGGACTAAAAATGGAGTAAATCTGGATTTGTTGAGGTACAATATGCTCAATTTAGCATTTCTATAAAAATCGATTTATGCAAATTTTTGAAAATTTCTTAAAACAAATTTATCGTGAAAGATTAAAATTTTAGTAATATTAAAATTTTAGATAGTTACAGTATATTCTAAGCTTTTCTTCTACATTTAAAATAAAATCTACAAAATTATGCAAATTCTCGAGGGTAATTTTAAAAGCGCCTGGCTAATTAGCTCAAGATGGAACAAAAAAGATAGTTAGAGCAGTTTAGACTTTTTTAGATAGCTACAGTATTCACTTTTCATGAATACTGTAGCTATAAACGGTAAAAAAACAATTATGCAAATTTTTCAAAGTGGATCTCAAAAGTGCCGAACAGATTGATTCCCCCAAGTGATAAACAGCAAATTTTTAGTTGCGATAAAAGTTAGGCATTTTAAGCAACTACAGTATCCCAATTGTTGATTTATAGAGATAAATCATGCAAATTTTCCAAACCATACCTAACATCAATTTGTGTTGCAACTGATCGATCAGCTTCTTCATATGAGCATGCAATGTGATAAGCTTTATCAACTTTTGTAATAAAATTTTCATGAAAATTTACAACAACTGTAAATGAAACATGAATTCCAGCAGGATTAATTGTTCGATCCCTTCGAGCATTACATGTTCCCAGTTTAATTTCTAAAGCGGCTTCAGATTCTGAATTTCTTCTTTTTCTTGGATTAATAATATGTAAGCCATCTTTTTCATAAGCATATGCATCATCCAAAAGTACTGTAGTCCTACTGTTGGGATTACTTGGACATTTATCACAAGGTGGACAAAAAAGTGGTCGATTATCAGCTGGATTTGTGGCTGTTAGGCCTTGATATCCTCCAGGGCTTGAAGATGATGATGAAGAAGAAGATTTTGATGGGAAGGGTACATGATTGTTATTTGATGATGGCATATGATTGCCATTGGTGTTGGCATATTTGGCACTTGGACGATGATTTGGTTTATCAGATATAAAACCTCCGGCATTTTCGGCACTGCTGCTAGCGCTGGCACTTTGGGTGCCATGATTCATCATTGATTTTGGTGAAGCTGGATCAAAGGTACTTGGAGATAATCGATCGGATCCAGATAGCCCGGATCTATCAGATCCAAAAGTCCCGGATCGATCAGTGCCAGAAATTCCGGATCGATCAGATCCAGATATTAATCGATCGGGGCCATATCTTCGTCGTTGACCGAATTCGTTCCTGTCATTGTAGTTATCGCCATTGCCATTGGCAATGCCATTGTTAAAGTTATTATTGTTATTATTGTTGTTGCCAGAACTTTCAAAACCAGCAGAATCCCCATGACCAGTTTGTGAAAATCCAGAACTTGGACCATATGGTCGGCTATTTTTATAAATTGCCCCAGAACCATAATATCTTACACAATCTTTGTTATTGTATTCACCTTTCACAAATACTTTCCCCTTAAACGGCTTCAAAGTTGGTACTGTAACTTTTATAAAATCTTTTTCACATTCAACAATTGGGGTACCTAAAAAATATAATCATAAAAATAGAAAAATACCAATGAAAGAGAAATGTTCGGGTAATAATGGATCAAAATTTTGATTTTAGGGACGAAATGAACAACTTTGATTTTTGAGTCAAAATTTATTTATAAACTTCGACAAAAAAACCAAAAAATATAAAATTTCGATTTAAAGGAGATGCTCCATTTGCTGCTTTTTTTATTTCGCAAGAAAGTTCGCGAAGTTGAAAGTTTTTGAAAATCAGGAACTTTCGCTTTTTTTCAACTTTTTTACCAGTGGAAAAAAGCAAAAGTTCCTGAATTTCAGTTTCTTTCAGATTCGCGAAACTTTCTTGCGAAATCCAAAAAAGAAGAAAATGAAACATCTCCTTTAAAAATCTGGATTATTCAATTTCGACTTTGAAGATTCCCCTTCCAAAAATCAAAAATACTCTTTGATCTTTTACCGCCATCGGCACAAGGCCAAAGGAATGTCATGTCGAAAATGTTTTTGCCCTATCCGAAATTAAATGTTGTTATTTTTTATTTCATTTCAGAAAGAGAAACAATGAAAAGTTTTAACTTACCAGTTACTCGATTATCAAAATCTCTTGCCAAAATAAATGCCACTAACAATGCCTAAAAAACAAATTATTATTCTTTCTTTTTTGTAATTATTGATTGTTTTCTAATTGTTCATTTGTATATTTATATTTTTTCCGTTTTTTCCTCCTTTTTTTGATGTCCAGCAATTTATTAGGGATCCACTTATGATATATTTTTTACATGAAAGCCGTTTTTTTCTTCTCTTTTTTCTTCCTTCTCCGATCCTTAATTGCCATGACGCGATCCGGACAAGCAAAAAAGAAAGAAAAGGAAATCGTTCATGGCCATTTTTTGCCTTTTGTATTTTTTTGAGTTTTTCTTCCTTCATTTTTTTTCAAGGAGGACAAAAAACCCGAACAAAAGCCAACATTTTTTCGACATCATTTTTTTTATTCCTATTTTTTTTTCATGGTCAATTGAATGAAGAAAAATACCTTTTTTGCAAATTTGCCTGCCCTTGGCCTTCCCTAAATTGCAGCAGTTCTTTTTTTTTTCTTGGGATAACAAAAAGGGATTAATTATAATAATTTTATTTGGGTTATTGTTACAAAAAAATTTAATTGAACTTCGATATGTTTTTTTAGAAATAGAAAATTAGACTAGGACACCAAAAAAAGAGGTATATCAATAGTCTCAAAAATTAGGGGTCAATAAAACACAACAAAAGAAAACAAATTTGTGTCACAAATTTTTGTACCAACAAAAAAAGAGGAAAAGTAAATATAACCCCAAAAATAGTGTCATTTTTAAAAAATCGGATATTTACAAAATGTTGAAACACTTACCAAAATGAGATGAAAAAGAAAAAGGCGTTGATGAGATCTGAACATTATAAATTACACTTGTTGAACAAAAATTTATGAGATGAGGGGATATATGAAATCCAAGGATATGGGTATGTTGGAGATATAATAAATTGAATAAATTAAATTAGTCGGGTGCCACTTCTTTGATTATCTTTGAGTTGCAAATAGATATGAGATGAGGGGATATATGAAATCCGAGGATGTCGATTGCTTGGTGATAAATAAAATAAATTATGCAAATAAATAATAATTAGCAGCAATTTCGGGCTACTTCTTTGATTATCTTTGAGATATCATTATTTTAATATTGTAAGAGATATATCAAATCCCGAATTAACCTGGTTTCAAAAGTGCCAATGAAAATCTAAAATGCCATTGATCAATTTAATAATTTTTAAAATCCATAAAAACAACAATAACTCGAGAACCCACGAAAAACATAACGACGAAATAAAAAAACGCCGAAGCTGCCCTGATCCGTGACTGGACTGACCGGAACAATCCCCCCTTCCCCTCTTTTTTCTATCCCTCTTGAAAGAAAGAAAGAAAGAGTGACCGTCGATGCCCGTTTTTCTTCGATGTTCTTTTTTTTGCCTCATCTGAGATGAAGATTTTGTCTTGATCATTTTCTTCTGTTTGCTGCCGGAATCCCGCCTGCCTGTTTTTGAACAAAAAAATGTCGTGCATGCGCGAGAACCCTCTTTTTCTCTTTCGATTGTTGCCGTATATTATATTTGTAAAAGTTCTAAGACATATTTTTGCTATAAAAAGAAACAAACACACACTTGTTTTTAGACAGATAAATATATTTGCAAATAAAATAACTTTTTAATAATAAAAACAAGGGCAACAAGAAATAGAAAGAAAAAAGAAGTGAGAAGTTTGAGGTTTGGATAAGGGATAAAGATTAACACAAGTTGAACTTAATAAAAATGGCAATATTTTACTTTAACTAAAAAACAATATTTTAGAAAAGGGATAAGTAATGCAAATAAAAAAAATATGTTTCTGAGAAAAAAATTAAAGTGTAAAATCAAAAATGAGATCACTCGTTGCTTAAAAATAGCACGACAAACTCGTTATTGTAATAAAAAAAATTACTGTATGAGTAATTTCATCTTTTTTTAGTTTACTTTCATGAAATGACGTTATATAAAGGTGTGAAATAAAGGATTGTCCAAACTAGGGTTGTTCATTTCCAGGGAAATAGAAAAAAGCGGGAAATTTCCCGACATTTCAGGAGTTACAGTATTCCAAGCTACAGTAATATTTTACCAAAATTAGCCTTATTACCTACAAAAGGACTTTTAAATATTAAAATTAATTATTTTTGACTATTTACATTGCTTTAATTGCATGTTTATCCCGTTTTTAAATGACTTATGTAAAATCGATAAATGTTAGTGTAACATTTCCCGGGAAATGGGAAGCATTTCCCTCCAAGAATCGAGAAATCTCCCGAAAAAGAGGGAAATGAACGACCCTAGTCATTCATGGCATGACATGCTTTCGGGTGTTTTAAGGGGGATGAGAGTACCCAAAATCTGACGCTCGTCTTAAAAAATACAAACTTCAATGGATAAAATCTGATCGCTACTACAACGAATCCCTGATTTTTGTAAAAGCATGTTTATATTAGCGGTGTTCCCCTTTAAAGCCATTTTTATTTCATTATTATCGGTATTTATCCACCGTAACCTTTAATTTCTAAATTTTTTTTAAAAAACTTATTAAGTTCTCTGATCAACATAAACTATATTTTTTATGAAACAAAAAATTTGCAGACAGCCATTTTTTATTGTTTACACAAATATATATTTTTTCTGTGCAACTTTTTTTTTGAATGAAACGCTTAACCGAATTTTGAAGTGTAATACTAAAATACATAAAACATGTCTAAGTTTACAGGTGCTCATAAATTCATTTCAATGAATGCATTCAAAACACAAAAAATGCTCATCTCATCTGAACTCATTGAAACCCTTAAAACTAACTCTTGAAGTAAAACAAGCAAGCATCCTTGAAGGTCAAGGAAGAACGGAAGGTATTCGTTTCCTTGGAAGAAGTCTTTTTTTTATTATTACTTTTTTCCGGCAAATGAAAAAAAAGTTATATTCAATTTCAATCAAGGGTTTCAATTCAACGATCCTTCTTCTGTATTTGAAACATTGAAAATGAAAAAAAATTGGTCATAAAAAATAATAATAAATTTTTTTGCAGAAAAATAAAGTTTAAAGGTTTCAAGCATGCCAATTCAATTTCAATTCCAAAGAAATAGTCCAAGAATGTCCTTGAAGCAAAGCCACGCGAGCGAGGACACCATCAAAATTATTATTATTATTTTTATAACAATCACTTTTCATTTTTATATTTCTTGAAATTTTTTAATTGTTTTTCGTCCTTTTCCCTTTTTTCCTTCCATGATTCATTCAATCAAAGTCAGTCTTTGAGATTTTGTTATTGTTTTTGGAGGTTCAAAGAAAAAAGAAGGAAAAGTTCAATGACATAAACTTTAAGGAAGAAGAATAAAAAAGGGAAAAGTTTTGAAAATGAAGAAAGTTTTTTTATATTTAATGGAAAAATTAAAAATAAATGCGATAACATAATGGAATCTGGAGGTTTCTAAACCTCAAGGTCTCGTAATGAATAAAAATTTGAATAGTTTTGCCCATGCAAAAGCCCCTTGATTTTCAGGTTCGTGTTGCACAAATTTGAAAATTAAGGATTTAAAACAATTATCATGTGAGATAATCAGAGTCAATGATATTGTCAAAAAGTAATGTTTCTATAAAAATCTGGGAACTAAAATTTTACAAATTCATCACCAACGTTTTTGTTGCAAAATTTCAATGTCAAAACACGCGGAAGAACAAAGAAAATTTTTAAGAAAAGTTTTCTAAAATTCAATGACAAGGCAAAAGTTAACGGTGAAAGAGAAAATGATGGTTTTTAAATGCAATAAAAAAGTGAAACATCATAGAAAAATAATGGTGTTTTGTGAAAAAAAGATTGAAAAAGAACGTTCTCAAATTTTAAATTTGTCAAAAAAAATACGATCGTTTAAAACTTTCGTCCAATAAAGCATAATGAATTTTTTAAAACTGTATTAAATTTTACATTCGTAATTTAAAAATTCAACGAACGTGGAAATGAAGATTTAATTCTAGCAACAAATTTTACGTCAACTCAAAAATATTCTTACACTTCCAAAAATTGTAAGATGCTGTAATAGGATCTTCTTCTTTTTTTCGCATATTTGAAAAACCCAAAATTTCGTTACTAACATTTTTTGAGCACAAGGGTTTTCGTGATCCGCTATTTAATTACTTTTCTTCTTCATATTTTTGGATGACTTCATTTCAGTCAAATTATGAAATTGAAGAAAGAAAACTTTTTAATTTTATGCATGAAAAATATCTTTTATTTCAGATTATTACACACTTCAAAAAACTTCTTTTGTTGTTTTTGATTTTTATGGATTTAATGCTAAAATTTTAAGATGTAAGATAGTTTAAAAATAACTTTGGTTTAAGAATTTTGTCATAATTCTTTCAAGATAAAATGAATACTTAATTTTTTGCTGTATATAGGTATTGAAATTTTAAGAAAGCTTGAAAAAACAGGTTTTAAAAACGGGTTATTTCATAATCAAGTTTGATAAATAAATAATGAATTATTATCAACAGCTATCTGTAATTTTTACAAACAGAATATAATGAAAGCACTTTTAAAGTAGATAAAACAAAGAATTAACTTCTAACTGAATATTGTTTTGGAGTATTTGAGTACTTCAAAAAAACCGGTACTGGAAACTGTTAAGTTGTTATCAGAATTACGATACAAAAAACAAATGTCGATTCTCCTACAATCAGGTGGAGAAAGAAGAATCGACATCGAGAATCAACTGTCTGCTCCAACATATATAAAATATTCAAAAAACGGTGTTAAAAAAATGATTTGTTTGTTTCTTCCTTGTTCTTTTTTTTGTGAAGTTTTTCAATACACAAATCAATAAAATGGTCATCAAAAAATGTCCCTCATTGAATTTTTAGGGTGTTTCTTTTGAATGTGTAAAATATTTTTTTAAAATAGTATAATAGAAAAAACCGGATATTTACAGTTTTATTTGTTGACAGCTTTTGATGCATCATATTTAATGACAGATGTCGTCATTTTTACGTTGTTTATTGTTCACGATGAACAATAAACTTTTCATTCTAGCAAAAAGAATGTTTTTGAAATTTCAGCGTTGCCAACTTGAAAGAAAATTCTAGTTTGTTTGTTCTGTATCTAAGAATGGATACTAGTTTCCGGGTCTTTCAGGGCATTTTGAAAGACCCCGGGAACGCCCCAAGAAAAGGCCCTCCCCCGAGCCTATAAATCGTTACCAGGGTCAGCTTCTCAATTTTAATTACACATTTTATTTTTAATCCAAGACGTTTTACAGCCCATGATTACGGTATTGAATTTCACTGAATTGTTTTGAGAATAAATATTTGTTAATTATCTCAAGTAACTGTTGTGACGTAATTAATAAAGGCAAATATTGAAAGAAATGTTTCCAAAAAAATGATTACATGAAACAAACGATATCGTTTAAGATTTTGCTGTCTTTCATCTCTCAAATAACAGAAAATAATAGATATTTTTAAAAACAAAACAATTTAATTACAAAAAATCCACTTCTTTTTTTTTAAATTATTACCCATTAATTGTGATTTTCTCCTTGTTTTCTCATTATTGCACCATTTTTAAATAAATTTAAAAAAACAATTTATTCCACAGCTTTCATAAAAAATCATCGTAAAACAGTAACAAATGCAATACAACAAATAACAAAAGCTTATAAAAATTCATCACACAGAAAATAACAAAGTTAATATTCAATAACAACTTTACAAGTGGAAGGAAAACGTTCACGAAATTCTTCTTCATTTTCTCGGATAAAATTTCTTGCGGTTTGAGTCAAAAAATTTGATCGAAAGATAAATTCTGCATGTGGGTTCTTCTGAAAATTTAACAAAATTTTAATCACAATTAAAATAAATTTTACCTGAATAAATCCAAAAAAATTCTCAATACTGTCGGAACGACCAGCTGGGGTAACAGTGAATTTTTTAAGATTTTGAAAAACATCAAGTTCAGCAAGCTCTACAGAATCTCCCGAAAGTCCAAAATATCGACTAAAAATAAAAATTACAAAATTTAATAAGAAATTTATACACTTACATATCACAGATTTCAACATCAATGATCTCTTTCATAATTTCATGAACTCCAATAAGAAATCGATGTCTTCCAATTTTACCACCAATGAATGTCTTAACAGTACCAGACGAAACAAATTTCTTAAAATGATCATATTCAACATAGATATCACCGTGATCGAGTTTAGTAAGCTCAAAAGAATGAACTCTTGGAATAAGCCTATCAACAAATTTAGATTCAATTTTAAGTTCACCATTAATCTGAAATTTACAACTCGATGGAGAATCGAGATCAAGTTTAACAGGTTTTTCATTAGGATCAAGAGTTGAATAAAGCCAACAATACTTGTCGGAAACTAAAACAAGTTTTGCAACTTTTACAACCTAAAAAAGCAAAATTCAAAAGCTTGCATAAAATTAATTAATACTTACAACATTTTTGTTACCCAAGAATCGGTTACAATTAATCTTAGAACCACCTCGAACATTATCAAGTGCAAAAAAGACAGGTGAATAATTTTCTTGTTCATGTTGATCATTTGGTACTGCTCGAGTTTCACGAGGTTTTTTTTGTTTTAATTTATCAATTTCAGCTTGCAATTTTTGTTCATTTTCTTCGGCGACAGTAATTTTTCCCTTCAATTCAGTAATTTCATTTTGAAACTTTATTGCAGCTTTTTGTTCTTCAGATATCTAAAAATATCAAATATTGAGCAAAAGATTAGGGTAGTCAGTCACAAACCTTTTTGGAAAGATTTTCAACCTTCAATTTTAATGATTCCATTTCAGATTTGGTTTTTGCTAAATCACTTTCAAGTTTTGCTTTTGAAGCTTTTATTTCTTGTTCATGTTTTGCAACCAACTTTTGAATTTCATTCTTCTTATTAAGCATGATCTAAACATCAAACAGTGTCTCCACCGTTCCGTTCCGGAACGGCCGTTCCTCCGTTCCGTTCCCGTTCTGGAACGGGAACGTATACCTGTTCCTTAATTTAAGAACGGAACGGACGGAACGGGTACAGCTTTAATAAGAACGGAACGGAACGCGTTCCTTTGATGTTTTTACACGTTCCGTTCCTTTACATGTTTTCACTAATTTTCTCCATAAATTTGGGTTAAAAACTGCACCTCGAAAATTGCAAAAAGCTTATTTTCATCCTATTTGTTGTTTAAAAGCCTTTTATGTTCCAAAAATATCTTCTTTTCCCTTTTTGGGCGGATTAAAAACCTTGCCCTGCAAAATTCTTGCACCTCTGATAACCAAGAACCCAGTATTTTGCAAGAACGGGAACGGAACGGGAACGTATACCCGTTCCTGACGTGCGGAACGGAACGGACGGGAACGGCTTGGGTAAAAATTTGGAACGGAACGGACGGAACGGATAAAGCTGGAGAAGGAACGGAACGGTACGCGTTCCAAAAAAAGTGGAACTTTGGAGACACTGTCATCAAAGCATATATAAGTATATTACAAAAAACAAAAACTTATAGCTTACCTTATCCAAAACATTTTTATGAGTTGTTTCAATTTCAGAAATCTTTGTTTGATGTAAATTTACAAGAAAACTTTCAAGATTTGCTTTTGTTTGAAGTTCAGCTTTCAAATCCTTGATTTTCTTTGCAGATTCATTATTGGATAATTGCAATTCATCGATTTTATCTCGCAAAAGCTTTTGGGTATCAACAGGCTCAGATTTGACGGCAATGACGGAAGAGAGTTTTTCTTCAAAATCTTTGATCTTTTTATCCTTTTCGATGATATCATTTTCCAATTTGTCAATCTAAAATTGAACCAATAACCAATGTTAAGAAATGTCACAAATTAACCTGATTAGCAAAAGATGACCCCATTTCAGCAAGCAATTTTTCATGATCAGCTTTTTCATCAACAATACGTTTTTGCAATTCAGCAACTTCTAATCGTAATCCAGCTTCAGTTTCTTCCATTCCGGTGAGTCTTTCTTCCAATTCAGGATCAACATCAAAATTGTTAACACTTTTTTCCAATTTTCTTTTCAAATCACGGATCTTAAATTTAATTTAATGATAAAAATATTCATCTTTAATAAAACTTACTTCCTTTGTTTGTTCATAAATAATTTCTTTATCGTTTTCTCTTTCACGTTTAATTAAATCAAGTTCTGATTCAGGATCAAGCAATGTTCTTCTTCTCTTGGATGATGGTGGACCTTCTGATGATGAAAATGAACCACGTCCAGTGGATTCCATTTTATCACGATAATGCAGAGTATAAAACGATATTCAGATGTAAAGAATCTAAAAAAAATTGAAATACAAATTTGTAAAAAAACAAGATTTAATAAAATACAAAAAAATCATTGCAATGATGCTTCTTTTCAGAAATTTTGCGCGCCAAAGAACTCTACTATTTTTTGGCGTTCAGCAAATGGTACGCCAAATTTTAAAAAATTACGTTTCAGATGGCATTAAAAATCCGAAAAAATAATAATTTTCAGATCATTTAAAAGTAGAAACGTTGTGGCATTATTTCTTTGAGATTAAAAAAAATGAATACTTCTCACACCCATTGTCGTATTCCGTTAAAGAATATTCAAAGAACAGGATCCACTTTTAACACATCATCATATTCTGGTTAGTAAATATATCTTATAACCACTTAATCATAAATAATTTCTTTGTCGGTTTCTCTTTCCAAATGTTTATTTTCATAAGAAATTAAAATTGTAATAAAAAGCTTTGTTTTAAAATTTGATTTGTCCCTCTTTTTTTTTTTGTAAAACCTTTTGAACACCGCAAAAAATTTGCGACAAATCAATAAAATGCTTTTTAAAAGATGACGAACATTGAACTATTCGGTTTTTGTCATTATAGTTTTTTTCTTATTATTGCAGACAAAAATAGAAAAAAACAGGATGTTTACAATTTTATTTTTAGACAAATTTTGATGCATCACATTTAATGACAAATGTCATCATTTTTATACTTTTTATTTTATGTTTTTTTCGGCTAGCCAAACAAATTTTGACAATTATAGTTACAAAAGAAAACAGCAATAAGTTGTCATGTTTTTATTAACAGTAAAAAACAATGAATTGGATTACGGTATCCTTTGAATTATGTGACAATCGTCAAATTCCAAAACAGAATCAAAAATAACCTGATTCATGAAAAACATTAATCAGATATGGACTTTTTTATGACACAAAAACATGTAGCTCATGATGAATAATAAACTTTTCATTCAAAAAAGTATGAATGTTTTGGTTATTTAAAAGCCATGATAAATAAAGAAAATTATAGTTTAGTTATTTTTATCAAAAAAATTAAATGTTTTTGTCATAGATATTTGACTAATACAAAATTGATAAATTTGAAACACCTTAAAGCAATTTAATTTTATTTTGTATTACGAATTCTTTTTGTAGTTTATTTTTCTTTATTAATTAAGAATTAAATAATGTTGCTAAATTAAAGTTTCACACATAAACACATAAATTACTACTTTTTCTTCGTTATCAAAGATTATTACTTCCTTTGAAATTAAAATTTTATTAAAAAGAAAAAAAACGTAATAAAAAGGGCTTTTTAAAGGTGTGGCCAAAATAAAAGGATTACTGTAACTTTTTTTAAAACTGCTATATAAAACTAAAATAATTGCTTTCAAAAAAATAGTAATTTTCATTTTTAGTTTTTTAAAACTTGCAATTAATAGTCTATTTTTTTGTTTGCGTAATTATACAAAAATTTGCATATTGCTCAAAATGGATGCAGAACCAATTTCATCATGGACTGCAAATATCGTTATGGGATCATGTCGAATTTTGGAATTTTTATTAACAATTTTTTTGATATCCCAAATTTTTAAGAAATCATCACATTTTAAATCTGTATTTTTTACTTTACTAATTATTGGATATATTTTTGATATTATTCAAGGAATTTTATGGATTTTTCGAATGACTGATAAAAAATATGGTTATTTATGTGCTTTCGCAGAATGGTATGATGTCAATTTTGCTACATTTTGGAATATGGCATTATCATTGAATCGATGCACGGCAATTGTTTTTCCATTGCTGCAAGATAAGGTAAGAAATAGTTTTTTGGGCATTTATCAGGGTGTTCCATAAGTCTTTTCCGTTTTACTCACTTGGCAAAGTGTTCTTCACAATGAAAAACGGAAAAAACTTATGGAACACCCTGATACAACAAGATTAAAAATTATGCAAATTCTATGATAAAAAAAAGTTTTTTTAATCCAAGTATAAAGGAGGCGGAATCTTTGATACTTTTTCATTTTCTCTAACGTTTTTTTCATTGAATTTTCATAACAATCAGGGTATTTTTCTATTGTTCTCTTGCCTGATCATCAGGATAATTCAAACGAAAAAAACGTGAAAAAAAAAGTTCCAAAGGTTTCGCTCCGATTAATTCACATTGAATTGCATTACCGTAACCAATGACGCCAGCAGCATTTTATTTATTAAAAACCGTTTTAAAAAGGACACCTTTGATCTTGTGCCGATGGCGGTAAAAGATCAAAAGAATTTAATGATTTCGGAGACGGCATATCCTCCTTTTGCCCCTCCTGTTAACGTCTCTGACCTTACTTTCTGTCTTTGGCGAAATAGTCATGACAAATTTGATTCTGCTTAATTTCCTATAACTACTGTAATTGCACCTTAAAAATGAGTAAATATTAATGTACCTAAAAAATTCTTTAATTGAAAATCACAAAGTTGTGTCAAAAAAAGAATTTTTTTTCGTGCAATTGCTAAGAACTTTGTTAATTAAAAAACAACTCTAAAAACAGCTTTAATTAAAAGAACCAATCAAAAAATTGCTATTTTTGCACCATTATTTTTTGTAGCTGAACACCACTTTCGTACGCTTCATTTCAAGCACAAAAATTTAAAACATTTTTTTTAAATTAATTTTTGTTGTTGGCGTGTGAAATGTTTTTGATTGATGTGTTTTGATTTTCAGAAAAATGCAACATTCAGAAAAGTAATAAAAGTTAAAATTGATAAATTTGTTAAGCTACAGTATACGAATGATGAAAGAAATGTAAACAAGCTAGAAAAAAGTGTGATATTTGTTTCCGGGTATTTAATTTAAATAAATTTAATAATCATTTTTAATTAATTACTAATATTAATTTTTGAAACTTGTGCGAGAAAAAACAAATCATTTTTGTCTGACAAATTCAAAGAATTCTTTAAAAGGTGTCACGCTCCAAAAACTTATGTACTTAATAGTTACAATAACCTATAATCCAATTATGACGTATCATAAAAATGACAAGCATATCTCAGACAGAAAATAATTATGTTGAGTTTTTACATAGATGAGGGAAAGCCTTTGATCTTGTGCCGATGGCGGTAAAAGATCAAATGATGTTTTATAATATCTGAGAAGGCATTCGACCGATACTGCTGATGTACATGATTACAGTAACCCATAGCCGGTCATGACATAATCAAAAAATGGTAGAGATTACTAACACTAATTTGAATAATGCCAAAAAAATGCTCCCTTCTAAACCGGCAAAGATCAAAGGTTTTCTGATACCAACAATAAAAATAAATTTTTTAAAATGAAATTGATAAAAATTCTAGAAATTTGAATAAATCTTCAGTTTTTTATTTTATGATTAACAAAATCTCTTTTTTTCAGATTTGGTCACCATTTCGATCCACTTTTGTAATAATTCTTCTCCTCATCTGTCCAATAATTGTCGATTCAAACACCTTTTTGAATTTTCCCTTTGATCCTGCCGCATATTCAAAAGAAATTTATGCCATTCGAGAAGCATATCTCTTCAAAGGCACAATCGTCAATATTGCCATCACCTCTTTGACCCTTGCCTTCATTGGAATTTCGTTATACAAATCCCAAAATCAAAATTATTCTAGCTTTGTTAAAGCTGAGCATAGATTGATCTATCAAGTCCTACTTTCATCTATTGTTATCGTAATCTTTTATATCCTAAAATATCTTGGAACAAAGATTCGAACAGATGCAGCATATTTTGCACTTTCAATTAATCTTTCTGCAATTTTATATTTTTTTCATAATTATACTATCATTATTACACATTTTGCTTTTAGTCCAAGTTATCGAAAAGCTTTCATACAATTTTGGACTGGAAATTTTTATAGCCCTAAAAAGAGCAGTACAGTTGTAAAAATTCGTGCCACTAATATCACGAATCATAATTATATTTAATTTGAATAATTTGCAAATAAACAATAAAAGTTCGAATTTAATGTATGTGAAACATAAAAATGACAAACAAATTTTTGTAATTTACAACATGTAAAAACTGTAAAAATAAAATGATTACAAAAATTAGTGTTGTAAGGGCGGATTATTGGATGATCAAGATTGTATCTTCTAACAATCAAACCTTCTGAAATGCCTCAAAAAGCTTTGACGTTAAATTTGCTTTTTTGGGTTTATTTAGGGCAGAAAGCAAACATATGAGCGGCATCTTGGGGATTGTCCAGATCTGACGTCGGGTGTTTGAGGGGGGGGGGGGGGGGGGGGGGGGGGAGGAGTGGTCAGCCAAAATCTGACGCTCACATTAAAAGCGGCAAAGATCAAAGAAAAAAATCTGACGGAGGGGGAGGGGGGTGTGAAAATTTCGACAAAAAACCCGACTTCAGATCTGGACAATCCCTTGTCACGGAAACCCGAGTTACGGTATTTGAAAATTACAGTATCTCAAGTAATTTTAAAAAATTACTTGAAATAATAGAAGTTTACATAAAACATTTCAGCAAAGCATGGCAGCTTAAACATGAAATTAAAAGTGTTGCGAAGCAAGCATGGACTGACCATAAAGGTTCATTCTTTAACGAACTAAAGTTATTAAAAGTGCCAAATTGGTTATAAAACATTTTTACCAACCTAAAAAAAGAGTTTAGACGACTTTTTGCAACATTTACAACTTTTTTATACTTTTGAATTTTTGGAGAATGGATAAAATTATCACAGCAAGTACCGTAACTTTGATACCATATAACCTAAGTTCAAAGTGTAGTGTCGCAAATGCATAAAACTTTCACAAGGGATATTATTTACTTTAAATCATCTGAAAAAAAACTATAATTTTATCATTAACATTACTTTCTTTTCAATTTCAATGTTATAAGTGTATTCTTGCATCATAATACATATTCTTTGTTATCAATTACTACGCTGGCAATAAAGCAACCGACACACAAAAATAAAAATGAAAATAAAATATTTTTTGTATGTGTTCTTATCACTAAAAAATGAGAAAATAAACTGCTCTGGCGAAAGCAAATTGATTTTTTATAGTCATTTATATTTTAATTTTACATCGGAGTAATTTGACTGACTTTCTATCGAGCTTTGTTTAAAGGATTCAAAATAAAAAGAACATGCTTAAAATCATTGTTCTTTTTACACTAATCAAATTATGTTTCTGCGGATGCCCAAATGGAACAGAAACCTCATATACAGATCCAAACAAGTGCTATATTTTTGTGGGAAATAAATCCGATTTTATAAATGCTGAAGGCTTTTGCATACAACAAGGTGGACATTTGTCATCTGTTACAAGTGCATTTGAGAATTTGTATCTTAGTTGTAAGTTTAAGGCCGTATTTAGAAGCATACCTGTGCCCCCTCAACTGAGAAAATCCTTTGATCTTTAGCCGCCGCAATGTTAAAGCGGCAAAAGATCAAAGATGTGACCCTCCAAAATGAAAATCGGCCGGGTAGTCGAGTGGTCCAACGCGCTGGCTCAACAGGAGGTAGGTCTCCGGTTCGAGTCCCAGGCTTGGTCACTTTAAGAATGAGTACCCGCGTATATATCTGTCCCCAGTCCACCCGGGATAACAATGGCTTGTGCTCCTGCGGGTTGCAAGAGCCCATACCGTCGGGTTATCAAGGTCCTGGTTCCCTCCAGGTGTAAAAGGGATCAGCTTCATCCATGTTCTGTAGGTTGAACCTGGATTCGTCCATGGTGCCAACAGCAACGACTCGGGGATGTATAAAAAAAATGCTAACCCCAAAATTTTTCTCTGCCTACGGCCTTGGTTATTATGAAACTTTTAAAAACTTTTTTCCAGCAAAAGCAAGTTTATACTTCGTTGACAGCACTGATGCAGATTTTTGGATTGGAGCTACAAATGAATTAACACCTGGAAATTGGTCATGGCTTGACGGAACACCATTTTCGTATACAGATTGGATGAAAGGACAACCCGAAAATATAACAGCATCAAGCTGTGCCTCATCTTCCATCACAACATCACTGTGGTCAGCTGAGGATTGTTTTAAAACTAAGTCATTTGCATGTTTGACACCTGCACCAACACCCACAACTACTACAACTACAATGCAAACTACAACAACTAAAAGAATACCGTCTTGTGAACCTGGTTGGTATTTATTTGAAACCACTGGATTTTGTTATTTACCAAAATGGCAGAGTAACTCCATTAATTGGCAAGATGCTGAAAACTATTGTATTAAACAAAATTCACATTTGGCATCCATTCATACTCAAATTGAATCTGATTATATTGCTGGTAAGAAAATGTTGTTTAGAGGGAGCGAATAGAAGAAGTTAATTTTCTTAGTATATGTGGTCCCCCCCCCCCAAAAAAGCTCTCTACTAAATGAGTAAAAAAATATTTTTATTCTCCAAAAAATTTTTTTTTACTCAATTAGTAGAGAGCTTTCGGGGTGGCACCACATGTACAAAGACCTTCTTCTATCCCGGGATCCCAGCCGCTCCTTTTAATTTTAGTCATAGAAACAAGCCTAAAAAATACGATCGTTTCATTTTTTACTTTTATTAATTTAATCATGCAACTTGATGATTCGCCGATGATTAAATTCTGTGCCTTTTTAAAAATGCGATGTTTCAGATCTTGTACGTACTAAGGCCCCGATGTATGATGATTGCAACATTAATGCACCCTGGATTGGTCTTTATACAGTTACAAATCATCAATCTTGGGCTTGGACTGATGGAACCCCTTCCGATTTCGGAGGCTGGTCACCTGGTGAACCTAATAACCACGGAGATAGTGAAAATTGCGTTGAATTGTTATTGAAAAATTGTAATAATGATCATATGAATTACTGGAATGACATTCAATGTAAAACGTACTTGCATTATTATGTATGCAAAAAAGCAAAAAGTTATAAATTGGTTAATGCGGATTTAATTGTTAATACGATATGACGATTTTTTAATGATTTATGATAAAACAAATAAATTCTGAATATCGAGTTTCCTCATTTGCATTAAAATTGACCAAATTTGAAATTAAAAATTAATTAAATAGCAAAAGGTCATCAGCATCATAAAAGAGGCTCATGGTAAAGCATCAAGTAATGTTATGTCACCCAATTATCAGTGTCACGTGACATCTGGACAACACTAGTTAATTCGAAAGAATTAGTATATATTTAAATTTAAAATGAGCTTCAAAATGCAGTTGGCCTGGCTCCAATTTTCAGACTTGCCAGACCTGTGGTCTTTCATAGACAAATTTTATTTGTATAAAATTAAAAATTGCAATCAATATTTCAGGTCATGACCGTATTATAGACAGCATTTTCAAGTCCAAAATTTATCTTTTCAAAAATTTGAAAAATGCAAAAAAAATATTTAAACTCTAAGAGCACAAAATTATTTAACACTTTTTGAAAAAAATTATTAAGGTTATTCTATTTTTTTTAAGATTTTTTAATTCAGCATAAAATTTTTTTGAAAAAATTAAATCATCATTTTTATTTATTTCAAGTTTCAAAATCTCTACACTCTCCAAAATGTCTCCATATAATTTAGAAAATGAATTAAGTTTTGTTATTGATGAAGATTCTGTTAATTCTGCTTTGGAAAGAGAAATTGCAAAACTGAACCTCGCTGTTGCAAAAAAAGATTTAAAGATTGAAGAATTGGAAAAGAAGAATAATGTTTTTCGAAAACGGGTATGTTTTTTTGATCTTTTTTAATTTTTTAAAATTTGAACAATTTTTAGTTGGCCAAATATTTCAAGCAACGACATTTTACAATTGAAGATTACGTAAAAGAAAATGATAAATTGGATGATCAACTTTCAAAGACTGAAGAAGAACGAGATGAATTAAAATCAATGAATCAAAAGTTAACAAAAGATGTAAGTTTTTTTCTTGTTTTGGGATAATTCAGATTTGATGTCAGTAAAATATGCAAATTTTTGAAACCTATTCATGAATTTTTTTCCTTTACCGATTTTAAGAACACCGTTAGATTTTCGTTAACCCTCTCCCACCTTCAAAAATGCTGACCTGGACAATCCCTTTGATAAACAATATAATTTATGCAAATTTCTTATTTTAGTTATCACAATTAGAAGCAAAGATCAAGAAAGAATTACATCAATCTATGAAAATGAAATATGAATCTGACAAATTTTTTATGGAACAAGAATTCAATGATAAAATTTCTACCCTCGAAACCAAAATTACTGAATTGGAATCAAATATTACAGAATTGGAAGCTGAAATTGAGCTAACTGGAACAATCAAAGATGACTTGGATTTGGAATTGGAAAAGTCAAATGCAAATTTACATAATCTTCAACAAAAATTCGATGATCTTCAATCAAGCTACAGTATCCTTGCTGAAAAGAATCAAGATTTAGAAGTTCAAATTCAATCTGTTGAAAATGTTAAAGCTGAATTGGATACTGTAATGAAAAGCAAAAATGAACAAGAATCAAATCTTCAAGCTAAAATTGATGAACTAAATGTTGATATTGATGATCTTTTGAAAGAGGTAAATTTTTGTTTAACTGATTAATAGTTGATAAATAATTTGCATATTTTAGAAATCTGATTTGATTGATCAACAAAATGAAATGTGCAAAATTGTTATTGAAAAACAACAAAAAATCATGACTGTTATGGCTCAACTTTTTCCATCTTTTACTTTCCCAGATTTGTAAGGTTTTTGTGTGTGTTTTGTTTATTTTACTTTCAACTCTATTTTTATTTCGTTTCTTTTTGTATGTTTTATATTTTGCAAATAAATTGTATCTTTTTATACAATGTTTGTTTTCGATTATAAGTGCTTCCACATCAGATTATCTAGCGAATCAGTAATTGAAAATAAGTGTTTATTCTATCCAAAAATGCAAGCAAGAAATCGATAGATACATATTTGGTGAGTATTGTTGTTTCCAACTTTTTTTTGGCACACACAATTTCGCTGCCAAAAATTTGTTTTCCGCGCTTTCGAAAAACAATTGATCAATAAAAGCAACTTTGCGCGCGCATAACAAGGCATCGAAAAAAAGCAAAGGAAAATGAATGGCATTTTTGATGGCGACATTTCCCATGTTTCCCCTTAAAGAACAATCTATAAAATATAGCGGTCACATAACTTTTACAAAGCGAAAAACGTCTATAAAAGCGCTCTCATTTTTTAAAATTGATTCATTTTTTAATTTTTTTGCTGCTGCTGCTTTTTTTAATGTGTGCCATTTTAATGCTCTCGCTTATTTGAAAATATTTATATATCCGTGTAATTTTTTGATACAATTTTTCTTGTATAGGATTATCCAGATCTAACATTTTAATAATTTCACTCTTCTTTGTTTATGCATAATTTTTGCTTTGATCTTTGCCGCTTCTAAACTCAGATTTTGGCTTAGCCTGTCCCACAGTAAAAATTGTATACGTTCGATTTGGACTGCTTTTTTGATTGTTGCCATTTTGATGCTCTTGTTTTTTAATTTAATATATGGGATTGTCCAGAACTGACGTTTAATTTTTTACTTGATACTTTTCAAACCTCCTCCCCTATGGCATTTTTTCTGCTTTGATCTTTGCCGCTTCTAAACATAGATTTTGGCTTACCCTGTCCCATATTCAAAATTATTTACGTTTGATTTGGACAATCCCTCGATCCTGACAAATTCGTTAATTTTTTGTTACGAATGTTTTTTTTAAACTGATATATCAATCTTTGTCATATATGTAAATTTGCATATTTTTATAGTGATTGCTATCAAACATGTCTTCCAAGGCTGATGATTCCTTTCTTCTTCACCTTCATGAAAAACGAGTTAATACTTTTCTTTCACAAGATCGCGAAAATGGATTCTTTGATGTTGAATTTGATGTTGGCGGAAAAGTAAGTTTACCATTGCTATTTTTATAAAAATTTACATACATCATTTATTTTTTAGCCTATCTTTGCTCATAAATTTGTTGTTGCTTCAATTTCTACAACTTTTAAAGAGCTCTTTCTTCTTCCATCTTCAACAACATCACCTTCGCCTGCTTTGATTACAATTGGATTTACTGCTTTTCCAAATGCAACAAAACCAATTCAAATCAAAAATTTCTCTTACGACGATTTCTTTGATTTTCTTTGCTTTGGATATACTGGTGATTGGAGTTCAATGTCAGAAGATCGAATTCTTGGAATGCTTAAACTTGGTCTAACTTTTCATAGTAAAGAATTTGTTGAACGTTGTGATATTTATCTATCAAAGATTTCCTTCAATGTTGAAAGCTTCTACAAATTTCATAATGCTTTGGCTGAATTTGTTTGCCTTCTTCCACTTTTCAAAAAGTCAATCAAAGCTGCAATGAAACATTGGTATCCAGAATTATTGGAATCTGAATTATTCAAAGAAGCGAGATATAAAACTGTTAAAGCAATGGTTTGCTGTCAACGAGCTTATCTTTTGGAAGCAAATCTTTATATGCAAGTATGTTTTTTGTTTATTTCTTGTAAGACATTAACTTCGGTTATTTTTCGGTATCTTTCTAATTCTTATCCCAACCTTGATTAGATTGCCACGATTTAACTACCTACTCGTTTTGGCGGTTATCACTTTTCATTTGAAAGGTTTTGTAAATTCTAATTTCTAAATGTTCAAAGTGCAGCAGCAGCAGCACTTGTAGCTCAGTCGGTAGAGCACTTGGTTGAAGACCAGGAGGTCGCGGGTTCGAGTCCTTTTTGGAGCATATTTTTTCGGTTATTTTTCGGTATCTTATTCTTAGGGAAGTTTGACGTCGGGTATTTGCATTAACCAAAATCTGAAGCGTACTTTAAAAGCGGCAAACATCAAAGGAAAACATCTCACGGAAGAGAAGGGGGCTTGAAATTTTTGACAAAAAACCCGACTTCATATCTGGACGATCCTTTATTTTGACTTTTGTGAATCGTATCTTACATATATCTACATTTTCAGGTTCTCAAATGGGTTCATTTTCAAGCTTCTCTTCATCGATTTCTTACTAATGATCAATTCTTAGAATTTGTTATTCGTCAACTTTCACAAATTCTTCCATTCATTCATTTTGAAGCAATGTCAATAGATTTTTTGTTGGGCTCTGTTGGTAAGTTTTTACATTTTTCCTCGACATACATATATTTTATACTTTCTTATTTTTTTAGTTAAAAATGGTTATCTCGTTGGCTATGATACTCTTAGTGATATTGTTCGTCGACGAATTCGTCATGATGGTAAGCTACTTAATTAATTGATTATTATCATTATAATATCTATAATTATTTTTTAGTTGAAATTACTGATGTTTATGGTAAAAAACTTTCTGGAACAATGTTTGATCGAAATAATCTTATTGATGAAATCAAAAGTGTTGATGCAGGTGTTGCTCGATCTGATGGATGTGAATGGGATTTTGGAAAGCAACTTTTCTTTGAAAAAAGCAAATATTCAATGATTAAAGGAAAAGCCAAATATTGTTTATTAATTAAGAATGGCAAACTTGTTGTTACTTCTTCACCAATGAATGCAAATGATTATTTTCTTGCTGAATTATATGCTGTTGATGATGGATTTGTTTTTGATGGTTGTAAAATTTCTGTTTATTAATTTTTTTGTTGTTTCTTGGTTTTGTTTTGTAATTAAATGATTTTTGTTTTTTGTAAAATTCTTTGTGTATTGTTTTCTTTTTGTAAAATGTTTTGTTTGTTTGTAGTTTTTAAATAATAAATGTTACAGTATTGAATACGATTGTTGTAAATTTTTTTTTTTTTTGGGCATGAATATGCAAATTTTCATAAAAATTTTTTTAACGCAATACATGAGTAATAGGAAGTTTTTCACAGGATTATAGTTTAAAAAGATATTTACCATCTAAACGTTTTTAAATTTGGAAATAATTTAATAATTTCTTCAACAGGAACATCGCTTCCATCATCATAAACGAAATGATTTTGTAAAAAGGTAGCATGTTGAACTGCATGAGAAGAAAGCAAAGATTGAAATTTACTCATTTTAAAAAATTGGTTAGTAATATACAGCTCCTGAACCTCACAAACGACAATTTTATCAAGAAGACGAGAAAGAATATCAGAATCATCAGGATAAAAAATATTAAGTTTATTTGTAATCCACAATGGCTTTGTAGGATTATCAAAATCCAATGGTTGAAAATGATCTTGCCTCTTTCCAGATTGGACATATTTCCATTCAGAAATTTCGTATACAAGATTTTCAACAACTTGGTAAGGAAATTCTTTCCAGCAAAAATATCTTGAAATTTGCATAAGCTTTAGGGATAATCTTGGATTTGCATTTGTCTTGAGATAAAACAAAAGAGAATTTCGAAAGCTTAATTGATTTAATGGAATAATTTCTTGTGAAATAACGGATGTCGTTGAATCATTTAATGCCATGTTTGCTGTTTGAAAATATAGGGTTTGGATTGTTGCTAAAATGTTTAAATAAATATGCAAATGGTATAAATCGAAAAGAGAAAAACAGCGCAAACGTAACGTGTTTTATTAAAGAAACTAAAAATAATTTTTTCAGAAATAAAATGGGATCTATTTTTGTAAGTCCGGAGACTTAAAAAAATTATTTGAGCAAAGCACTAAATCGAGAGAGAGAGATTGTGTGCCAAAAGAAAGGGAATGAATACACTTTATAGAGTTAAAGAAAATGAAATGAAGCAAAAGCCCGACTAGTTTTTTGTTTACTGAAAGAAAAAATTAGTCAAAATTTAAATTTTCAGATTACGGGTTTTAGTAAGTACGCAGTTGCAGACAAACAATACAATACAGTATCTAATGTTAAAGATTAAACAAATTTATGTTGTCGTTTTAACTAAAAAGTAACTTTTTTTAGCAACTAGTCGGTGAAAAATCGATTTACGAAGACTTTTTTTTCCTCATCACTATTCTGAGCAGCAGCAACATGGTATGCACTATCCACTTGAAACTTTTTTACCTCATTAATTTTCCCAATTGTCGATAAAAATTGATTAAATCAAGATTTTTAGTTGTTGTGACTTAATTTTTTTTCCAAAAAGCAAGCAAAAAATTTCATTTTTATATTTTTCTACTTAATTAAAGAGTTATTTTGTGGAAAGTTTGCTGCTCGCATTACTTCCAAAGAGTAGTTAAAAATTGAAAGATGGCTTCCGCGAATGACACTGAGAAAAAAAGTGTTACTGAAGAAGGTCAAAAATGTTACAAAAGTGTAACACTTTTGTTTCATTGTCCCCCTTGGTACTGAGTGTTACATGTTCGTAATTCAAGTGTTACCGATCTGTGGCACTTGATGCTTCAAAAATTATGTAACCAATGACCCATTTAAACGTACCCCCAGGGGGAGTAATTTTTCAAAATTTAAAGGGGTACCCTTGTCCCCCATGCAAGGGTTAAGGGGGAACACCGCCTTTTCATTCTTAGCATCCCTAAATGCGGATGGAATGTATGGTTTGGGTAAAAACCCGGCAAAAACTTATAAAAAATGCAATGTGTATGCAAGATAAAACGCAAAAAGAAAACAGAGAAACAAAGACACGCTCTCTCTCTCCATGTAATAAATGCAGCGTTTAGTGTTACATTTTTGTAACACATTTTAGCCTTTTGATGTAACACTTTTGTGATTGTAACACAAAAAACTGTAACACATTGTAACTTTTTTTTCTCAGTGGAAATATTTAAAAGATATGGATTAAAAATAGCTGTAAAACCAAGATATAAAGTTTGTTAATAGATTTTATATATCCAATAAAATTTTTAACTTTTTTCAGCTTTATACTTCTGATCAAATTATTAATGAAGTTGAAAATGTTGCAAAAGAAACTTCAGAAGTTTTGGACATTTCAGCAGAAAATTGCAAATTTTTGTTGTATCATTTTAAATGGGATTCATTAAAATTGATTGAAAAGTAATGCTTTAAATTTTTGTTATTTTTATATAAAAATGTTTAGATTTTTTGATGCTTCTTGTGCGAAAGAATTTATAAAGAAAAATGGAATTAAATTTATCTTTCCTGACGACATCTTTAAGGATGATACGGTTCGGATCGATGAATGTAAAATGTGCAAAGAAATTAAAAATGTTGCCATCCCTTCATGTTCACATTTTTATTGTTTTGATTGTTGGAAATTTGTTGCTCGAAATGTAAGTAAAACACTCATAAGGGAAAAGTATCAACTTCGTCGGATAATTTTTTGAACAAAATCTATCCCATTTGATATCCCCAGGGCACTTATGCATAACCCCAAAGTATTTCCAGTGAATGGTCTTTTTATTATGCTAATTTATGGAATTGAAGTTTGAAAAATCCACGGTCGACGATTTTTTTAAAAGATGTTTCACGCACACTTTTCAAACTTCAATTATATAAATTTGCATAATAAAAAGCCATTCACCAGAAATATTCTGGTGTTTTGCATAACTGCCCTGGGGCTATCTTATGGGATACGCCTTGTTCATAAAGGGACGGGTCAGGTTGATGTCTTCCCTTGTCCAGAAAAAAATGAGCGCAAAATTCTGTGACACAAAAATGAACACAACTGTCACAAAAATGTGACAGATTGTTACACTTTTGTTTTTTCCGTGACATTTTGATCAAAATTAAACCAACCTATTTTAAATAAATGTTTCAGGAAAAAGAAAAAGATGATGCTAATATTTTACCATATCTGACACGTAATTTTGAAGGCTGCGAAACACCAATTCCAGAAACTTTCACCCTTCAATTATTTAATTATCCCGAAACCCGTCAATTTTATCTCAAAATAATCATTGAATCATTTGTTCATTCAAATCCATTATTAAAATGGTGTCCAAATAAATTAAATGGTTGTGAATTAGCTGTTAAAATTGAAACCTTAGAAATTGTTGAAGAAGAAATTACCTGTAAATGTGGATTTACATTTTGTTTTAATTGCTGCGATATTCCACATTCACCATTTCCTTGTATTCTTGTTCAAAAATGGAAAAATGTTTTGCAAAATCGATTCGAGAATATTCAAGTGAAATGTCCATTTTGTGACGTATGGTATGGTATAAGCACGGCGTGGTAATATGCAAATTTACAAAACTTTGATGCGACATAGCTCTGTTGGATTAAAAAATTTCACGAAAAAACTTCTAGCCTAAAGATTCTTCACAAAATTCTCTACAATTTGGATAGAAGATTTTTCGAAAATTTTTTAATCCTACAGAGCCATGTTGCATCAAAGTTTTGTAAATTTGCATATTACCACGCAGCGTCTTCTAAGTTGACAGATTTTCCTCAAAATTTTGTTATTTTTATTTTTTTTAGTTAACTGAATATGCAAAATATTCATTTGGATGTATTTCATGTACAAAATGCAAAGCTCTTTCAACTATCAAAGATATTACACCGCATCTTGTTTCTGATTTATCACCTGATATCGAAGCTTTTGAAACACAAAATGAAATACTCAAAAAAGAATTTGATGCAAGTTTGCTTTTTATTTTTTTAGAGAGTGAAACATGTTACACGGATATTTCGCCAAAAAACAATTCTTGGATTTTAGTGGCTTTTAAAGGAGATGTTTCATAAAGTTGTTGTTTGTAAGTGAAATTTGCATAAAAAAACTTTTAAAGCAGATCTATCACTTGCTAATTTTTTGATTTCGAAAGAAAGTTCGCGAAGCTGAAAGTAATTGAAAATCAGGGACTTTCGCTTTTCAATTACTTTCATAGGGACATTTTGGTCTGCCGAAATATCCTGGCAAATTTTTTGGCAAAATATCCGTAAATTCGAAAACATGGCCTTTGGCAAAGCTTTGGGTCAAATCTGGAAAGATGGACAGCAGATATGATACTTTTGAACATTCAAATTTTATATGCTAATTTTTTAGGAACTTGTAATGCTTGAAAAAGTTCAAGATGAATCAGTTGACTTTTTAAAAACTGCCCTTAAACTTCTTCATGATTTTCGTCAAAAGTTTCTTTATTTTTATGCTTTTTCTTATTTTCTTGAAAATCAAATAATTTTTAAAAACTTTCAATCTTCACTTCAATTTTTGATAGATAATGCAAAAAATTTATTAAATTCACCCTTTTCTTCTTCTTCAAAAACCTCAAAAGAGCCTCCATATTTTTCAAAAGTTGAAGAACAAGTGAGAAAATTTTTTAAATTTATGAACAAATAAAAATGTCTGTTTTTTAGAAAATTTGTGAAATTTTATGTAAAATTCAGGATCAATTAAATGCACAAGTAAACAGCTTTCACAAAGATGACTGGAAAATGAAAGATGACAAAATTCAAAAAGCTATGATGAAATGAAAAGAAATATATCGATTTTTTTGGGAATTTGTTTTGTAAAAATTACAAACAACAACAACAAAATAATTGCATCCATTGTTAAATTTGTGTAAATTTTTTATAGAAAAAATTTACCCAATTTTTTTTATTGATTTTTTTTTGTTTTTTTTCAAAACATTTTTTCAAAATAAAACGAGTACGATAAAAATGTTGAAAGAAAAAATTATGAGTCGACATTTATTTGCAAATATTTAATTTAATTTAGCGATTTTAGTATGGTACTGTTTAGATATTACATTATCATCGAGTTCTGTTTAATCCCTCTACATCTTTTTTTCACACATCAAAGTCGGCACGAGATATTACGTCAACCCTTCCTGATGACGTCGTATCAGATTCTGGATATCCCCTATTCCAAAAGTTCTATCAGGTAGTACAGAAAATTTTTGCGTTTGATTACACTTGGCAAAGTGTTCTCCTCATTAAAAAACGCAAAAACTTTTTGAACGACCTGATATAAATTAGAATACTGAGTGAACATTTACCACAAATGTTGTGACTGGACCCTTTTTGTCCTCGCTCCCTTTCCACCGCAGGTTTCACAATCTTCCCCTATCCCCTCTCGCAATCCCCGGGGGCGGGGAAAGGGTAGGGGAAGTCACATCACTGTTCACCATAAATATTTTGGGGTTATACTTAACATAAAAAAGCTGCGGGCCAATCTGGGAGAGTGTCCTTTATCTATATTTTGAAATAAAAATGTTCTCTTTGCTGTCTATTTTTGTTGTTATGAATGCTGAAAAATTTATAAGACTAACATTCTTTTGTTTCAAAAAAATGGAAAGAAAAGTAAATAGAAAAAAATGCACTCAAAAAAGCCATAAATAAATAAATAACTAAAAAAGGTAACCAACAAATAATAATAAAAACGTGGTTTCCATAGATACCCTTTTTACAACACTTTTTCCAAATAAAACAAAACAATATTAAAACAGACATTTTTTTACTTTTTTTACATATTTTTTGTGGTAACTAAATTTTTAGCTAACTAAAAAAAGAATGTCAGAAGTGACTCCAAACTTGGCATTTTGGATCCTATTTTTTATCCATTGGTTACTGTATTTTTTTGATCAATGGATTAAATGGAGACAAGTATGTTTTTGTATAAATTTGAATAAATTAAGGATATATGAAATCCGATTTTTAGTATAATTTACATCTTGAAATAAAAACATGCCCATCAGAAATCAGGGAATATTTAACGGATGAAGAATTCACTGAAGGCCGAAAGAGGGCGCTAAAAATCGATAAATTTAATTTTTTGAAGGATCTTATTGTTCATGTTGCTTTTATGGTAATTTTAATTAATGAAGGCGGTGGTTTACGTCTTTTTTGGTTTTTTTGGGTCTCAAAAAGAAAAAAATTTGAATGAAAAAGGCCCTGATTGTCAGGTTCATACTGCACAAACCTGAAAATCAGGGTTCAAAGAAATACGTAAACCACCACTTTCTTTAAATGCCTTATTTGAATTGTAAAATATTACTGTAAATTTTCATTTTAGGCAGTTTTCTTTACTGGTTTACTTCCAGTGATTTGGAAATGGATTGATGAAACCAACTCAGGAGAAGTAAGAATCTGATGTCTATTATTTTTGAACCAAAAACATAATAATATTTTTAGAATGTCAATAATTTTCGATTATTCCTTGTTGTTCTTGTTGTTACTTGCATAGTAATGATTCCATTTATTCTTGATCGAAATTGCTGGAATGATAAATCTAAAAGTGGTTATGATACTGATAATGTACGTCGAGGACATAAAATAAAAATCCAGACCGCAACTCTCACATAGGCCTAACCCTATTGTAATAAGTCCAAAAACGACCTCGTTTTTCAAAAGAGATGGGACTAAGGGCACATGCCCTTGATAAAATTATAAAAATTCTTTGATCTTTTACCCCATCCAAGGCCGTTTTTAGAGGATGGGGCATTCGGTACCTGTGACCCAAAATCGATAAAATCCTTTGATCTTTTGCCGCTGCCGTGTTAAGGCAGAAAAAGATCAAAGTCATGCCCCCTCCCAAATGAAAATGCCCAACCCAAAATTTTTCTGCCTACGGTCTCGCCCCCACGAAATGAAAGGCTCGTATGAATGCTTTCTGCCTCCTCCAAAATAAAATTTTGTCTGTCCTTGTCCATCTTGATTAAATTTATATTAAACCTTAAGTAATTTCATTTTTGCGTTTCAGATAATGTGGTTTATATTTGGTGATATCCCAAAAAATTCGACAACATTTGCTCGGGGAATGCTGTTATTTGCATTTGCAATTTGGTTGGGTAAAAAATTTGGTGATCATTTTTATCTTTATCTTTGGGGTATTTCGGCGATTATTGTTGCCCTACATGTTTCTGTAAGTCCATATAATTAAAAAAAACAGCTTTCTACAGTATCCCAAATTTGAAAAACCTTTTTAGGTTGTCTATATTTTTTCATTTATTCTTGCTCCATGTTTATCGGATAACAAAGAAATGCCTGAAACTCCGCTGAAACAAGAAATTCTTTCAATGACAGAAAAATGCAAGCATCCAATGACAAAAATTACTTTAGCAGGTTTTCGGTTTTGTATTTATCGATTGACTTTTGAGTTTATTAAACAATTTATAGAGAGTAAATACAAAAGTGGTCGAAATGCATATATTTTTGGATTCCCGAATAACAGAAAAATGGGAATCTTTGATAAACTTCTTAAACGTGGAAATACAACTATAATTTTAAATGCTGATGGGACTCAAAAGGTAGGTTAACAATAACAGAGATATAAGTTCGATCGATTACTGTAAAACAACTTGTTCGATATTTTACAATAATTTTTTTGGAAACTCAACTTTTTTTTTACAAACCACTAAATCGAAATTTCGTATGCAAATTTTTGTGACAAACAAAAATTATGGTTCCTTCTATTGAATAAATTTTTGACAGTAGCAGTAAATTTTTAAAAATCCAGTGTTTTTATTAGCTAAACGGATCCCTGAATTGTGTCATGAAACGAAAAAGAATAAAGACAGTTTTTTTCGTTTCAAGACATGCTTCAGGGATCATGTTTGAGAAAAGGGAAGAACAAAAGAATCCGGTTAAAAAAACGGCGTTAAACGTCCTTGTTTCTTTTGTGGGTCTTATATTTTGATTTGTTTCGAAAAAACCCTGATTGTCAGGTTCATACTGCCCAAACCTAAAAATTAGGGATTAAAAAAATATTTTAACTGCTGCTTCCATTGTTTACTGCTAATTCTTCCTTCACACCTAAATGATCCGTCAATTTTTGCAGGACTCCAACAACTCCCACTCTTATATTTTAACAACCAATGAAATCTTAGCACTTTTGGCACATGAAATCTATTTTTGGAATTCAAAATTGCCATTGTTTATTCTTTTTATTGGAATTCCATACCTTTTTATTTGTTATTTCTTCTTTTCCCTTCTTTACCAAAATCCATATTTATTTGAAAGTTTTGGATTTCCTTCTTCTCAACCACTTTTAATTGGAATTATTTTAACACTTGTAATAATTTTTCCAATTTTTAATCGACCAATTGCAAAATTTATTCGAACATATTTTCGGAGAAGATCAATTTTAGCTGCAGATAAATTTGCAGCAAAATATGGATATTCTGAAGCCTTGGCATCTGGACTAATTAAGATGAATAAAGATTTAGAGAAAAAAGATATCTTTCCAATTAATGATATTTTATACAGTAATTATTTTTGTCCACATCCAACAATTTTTGATCGAATTCATCTCCTCAAGAAAATTGGTGATTCAAGACAAACTTTGCAGTTGAATGAAATTAATGCAAATTGAATTTAACATTATTTAAATTTTTCTAGTTTTATCACAAAAATTAACAAAATGCATAAAGTTGAAAAAATCGTACATATTTATTTTCAAATGTTTGATTAATTAATTATGTTACCTAAAATCTCGTAGCTTATTTATACAAAAAATTTATACGTTTGTTATTGAATTTGGAATTTTCGTTTATTAATGTATGTTGCTTACGAAAAAAAATGTTTATTAAAGTTTATTAAACTTTTAATTCTTTGTTTTTAATTTTTTACAGCAGCTTTTTTAAATATTCAAAAACATTCACTCTAAAAACAGAAAAAGACTAACAATTTGTAAAAATTTTTTGGTTCCGATTTTTTTCTTGTTAACACTTGTTTGTCACTGTTGAAGAAAAAAACAACTGCTTTCCAAAAGTATTCTTTCGTTAATGTTTTTTGAATGCAGTTTTCTTCGTTTTTCTGAAATGTCATTCGTCACCGTTGAAAATGATCAAAAAACTACAGAATTTTGTTCATTTTTTAAAACTTGCTTGAATTTTAATATTTTTATTTATTGTTCAATTATTTGTACTATCAATGGAATCTTCCTATTTTGAGTGTTGTAATGAAAAAAATTTAAATAAAATTGCTTCAATCAAGAGACCCTGATTATCAGGTTCTTGATGCCCAAACTTGAAAATTAGGGATTCAAAAATTACGTTAACCGCCGCCTCCTTTTAGCGATTATTTTGACATCAACATTTTTGTGGATACGAAAAACTTGTCCCTCATCTTAAAGCGGCAAAGATCAAAGAAATGAAAATAAAATTGGGCTCTTAAAAATTGCTGATATCAAATCTGAACAATCTTTTGTTATGTAACATACAGTCGAACTTCGTTAGGGATTGTATGGAATTGCCTCACCAAAAAGATCCTGATTGTAAGGTTTATCGTGAAAATCAGGAAATAAAATAGTACTTGAACCAAAGCCTCAGGGTTTGTTTTCTGACATCATGTCAGCCGTTTTTTAAAAAGATAGAAAAAGGATGAGCGAAAATTTGATGTCCCTCTTAAAACGCGGCAAACTTCAAAGGAATTAAAAAATGAAGAAAAACATGGTTTCAGAATCCTTTGTTTTAATCAGATGTTGACAGGTTTTTAATTACCTGACATAACATTTTAGGGTTTTGTTTTTTTTCGAAAGGTTACTTGTGAATCAAACAATTCACATTTTGTGAATTACAAATTTCATTTTATTGCATTTGGATTTGATTAATTAATTTTACATTTTTTCTTTATTAATGTATGGGCAAATAATATCAATTTTGGCCTACAACAATAAATATTTAACACTTTTAATCTTTTGTTATAGTTTTTTTTCATAATCGCATTTAAATATTCAAAAAAAACATAATTCTTAAAAAATTCAGTAAAAATAATAATGAAAAAAGAACCTATTTCCTTTCGAAAATTTTGCGATGTTTGCCGGTTGTTGAAGCAAAATGACTGCTTTTCAAAAACATGTTTTATTAGTGTTTCTTTTTTCGAATGCTGTTTTATTGATTTTTTAAATGTCATTTTCTCCGTCGTTGAAAAATTTTATGCAAAAACACAACAAAATTTTTGTTCATTTATATTTTAAAGTTTCGGTTTCTCCAGATGTAAATTAAAAATTTTAAAGGTGGATGAGGCCCAAATCGATTTGGGCCTCATCCACACTAAGGCGCAAAAACAGACATTTTAACTTTTGCAAAAAAAGTGTTGGCGTTTTGTCCACTCAAAAAAATGAAATTTTCAAAAAATTTACAGAAGTTTGTTAATTAATAACTTCTGAATACATGTTTAAATTATCTTTTTTATATATCTAATATTAAAGTAGAGGTTGTTGGCTATCCAAAAAGGTAAAGTTTGTATGTTTTGGATGATTGTAAGTACGTACATTTGATGATTAAAAATTTGCACTTCTGGAGACTTCTGTAATCTGAAAAACATGCTTCCGATCGTTGAATCTTCATGAAATTTGGCATGAATGATCCCAATAGGGTCCTTAGTCATCATGGAAAATATCTTTGGAATCGCAACATACAAAAATTTTTTACATCGATTTTTCTATTTTCACCTTGCTCAACATCTACAGTATCATTTTTTTCTTCAATATTCTTCAACTAATGCTCAAATCTGTATTAAATAGACTCCTAATGATCAATAATTAATGCTAAAAGCAATAGAAAGTTCATTCAAGTCAATATTGATGCTGCAAAACGAGACAAACTCATCAATATGTGCAACATCAGAGAATCAACAAAAATCAAAATTATTTATCATTTATTGGTTTATGAAAGGTTGAAATAGCTTTATAATGATCTTCTAGCATACAAGTAAGTATTACACTCATTAATTTAACTACATTTGATATTTTAGATTGCTTTTTGATAACCAACAACTATGGACGTATACTGTAGTTTTTCTTCTTCTTCAAAATGGAAGTGTGTATGATATATTATTTTGATTCTCAAACGTTCATGGTGAATATTGATTCTTTCTTAATTATTTCGTTGATTTTTGATATTGTGAACGA